>JAQJVL010000138.1:600000-1040000 GCA_035578905.1 Stictocephala bisonia | reverse complement strand
CAACCTATAGTTATAATTAAAAATTACTATAACAATTTTATGATTTTGTATTAAAATATGTCCACAAACATTAAATGTTTTAAATAAAATACGTCGGTAGGGTTAATGAATGGTCCTTAGTTGGCTAAACAACGTTTTGTTCCACCACAGGGTTTAAAACCTGTGGAAATTGAGTTACTTTCAGATTGATTGCCGTCCAAAAATGTGCATTGCCATTTACTCTCTGTAACTACTGGGGGAATGTATAGTAATAATTTCACGTGCTTCTAATGAACACGAAAGCTTATGTAAATAGTTATAGACTGTTAAAAACAAACACCCGAATTATCAATTTCTTGTACCAGTTTTACTAAAGGTTATGATTATAATCTGAGATTTGGTGTTTATTAAAACCCGTAACTTTGTTAATAAACTTATCCCAGTAGTTACAGAGAGTAAACGGCCTGGGTAAACATTTAATGAACGGCAACCAATCTGAGAGGAAGTCAGTTTCCACAGCTTTCTGAAATGTGTTGAAACAAACGTTGTTCAACCAACTAAGAAACGATAACAAGGTAGAAACACGTCAACATAAAAACATATTATGTCCATTAAAATGTAATTAAAACCTTTAATCCTGTAATATTATTAATAACTAAGAAATCGTAAACCTCACAATGTATTATTTATTGCTCCAACTCATTCTTGGTTGTATTATCAAGGTTATATAATCCTTCGAGCCAATGCCTTCGTTTTATGTAATAGAATAATAAATGGATACCAATTTTGAGGTTAATTATCTAATTAAGTAGTAAATCAATTAACTATTCTTTTAATATTATAATTCTATTCACAACCTTCATTTTTAACATTTCCTTCTGCATTATACAATATAACTGAACTCACCACCGTCCATATTATAGCTTATGCTCTTTTTTCAATACGAGGTACAGTCAAACAGTTCCCGGAATCAATGTCCTGAGACACACAGCATATTATCGGTTGTGTAGCAGCTGGTACTACTCATGGAAATGGGATATTGGTAGCGTGAGTATCGTTCAGCCGCCATTGTTTACCTGTGCAGAGTGTTTTTCATGTATTTTCGTGTGTAACTGTCACTTTTTCAAAAATGATTTAATGAACAGGGAAAAAACGTTAAATTTTGTGTCTTGCTTCAAAAGTCATCTTTTGACACACTTAAAATAATAATTTAAGTGTAAGGAGTTGAGGCGATGTAGAAAAGCCGTTTACGAATAGCCCAAATGATTTTGTGAAGTTCGCATAAACACTGACGATGACTCGTGGTGGTCGTCTTTCAATTGCAACCACAGATGACAGCATTGAGCAAGTTTGGCACATTGTGCGTGCAAACAGAGGAATGATGATTGATAAATCGCAAATGAAGTTAATTTATCACATCTTCCTCTCAAACATTCATAGGAGCTTATAAGATGCTATTAGGGGGAAACAGCCTAAAAAATGGCCAGTAATCAATTGGATTCTGCTGCATGCATGCCAATGCCCCTGCACATCAATCCCTGTTAGTATCTAGCATATCTACCTGGTCAAGCTCCGTGTTACCACGCTAGAACATCCTCTCTACTCGCCTGACCTCATGCCGGCCGATTGCTTCCTGATCACTCGCTGAAAACATCGATAAAAAGAAAATAATTTGAAGGTGCTGAAAAAATGTGACAAAATCATTTAAATACATTAAAATAAAGTGTCAGAAGTGTTTTGAGCAACTGTATGGTCGCTGGGACGAGTCTGTTGCTGAAGGATTATAAGTTTTTATCTTTGTCCAATAAATATATTTCCACCAGTTCCAGAAAAATTTTTACTATATCTAAATCAACCATATAACCCTACGAATTTCGGAAAATAGATCTGCAATAAAAACGATGGTTAACAAAGATTTTCGTAAAATACTTATTTTAAGTAATAAATATTTAGTTACTATTTTTTTAATGAGTCACGTTTGTATTAAATAAATTTACCATGAACTTTGCAGTTAGATTAGTCAAAATTAAAATACACAGTATAAATCCAGACGTTTTTCGTAGAATTGAATGTTACAGACATATATTTCAGAGACTGGCTGTTCGACAATAACTACGCTGGTTATTATTCTATTCCCTAGACATGTGCAGGGTGTATTGGTTCAGTCGTCCACTTCAGTAATGGACGAGTCTTCCTCAGTCCATGTATATCATTATACATCTGGTCCCTTGGTATTATGTTTATTAACATAATATTTGAGAATTTTAATATATAAAATTTGAATTTCTTCTGAAATCCTGTAGAAAAACTTGACTCACGTCTATTTATCTTATTATGTAAATAGTAATGTTGGTCGGTTTATAGATTTGATTCATATTCTAATATAAATCATTAAATTCTCATTTAGAACCAAACAATTGTTCTAAAAGAACGCTGTTTGTATGTTAATTTTTAATAAGGGTATAATGACACTTTTCTTGGGATAAATTGGACTTAGTTCGTTTAAGAGACTGCAACAGTATTACCCATTTGTTTACGAATGTCATCTTAACAATATTATTTAAAAATTGGAAATGAAAAAGATTGATTTCATTTATTGACTCTTTTTCAACTTTTTTCCTTGAAATTCCAACTAATTTGGGTTTTTAAGTATAAACACCAAAATGTACTCAACTAAAAAAGTACTGAAAATACATATTTCTTTTTTCTTTGTATAACAACTATGTAGAGTTTGTTACGTTTGTCAAGCAAACTTTTTCTTGTCTTTCAATGCAATTGGCATTTTTTCTGATTTTTCCAACGGTCTAAACCCAATCAATCTAAATTTAGTAGCCCCGCCCGGAGTTGAAACTTGTGACACTCTGGACGAGTGATAACCATGAGGCTTACCATTGCTAACCATTAACAAGACGCCCAATTTAAATTCATTATTTTCAATTAAAGAATATTAAAGACAGTTTAAGCAAATATTTTTTAGGCGCGTAATTTGGGTATTTGGGTCCTACATATCCTAATTCTACAGTAAGGGTGGGGATAATTATTTTTCATTTTTGGACGACTTAGTTATATATGAAAAGGTAATGTTTACGTAAAATACATTTTAGAAAATAATTTCAATTGCCAAGTAATTTTGACTGCATCCATGAAAATAAATTTTGAAACATATTACTTCATTTTTACATTTTATTTTATAACGTAACAATGACTTAATTTCAGATTTGGTTGATCAGCAACTATTAATATACGTTTTAAAATTTTATAAAGAGCATATTTGGTTTTCCTTTTCCTCAAGGAATCATTTTCATTTAAGTTTAAATTTATTTTATAAATATATAGAAAATTAATTAATCATAAATACTGTTTAATTTTATATCAAATTATGTAATTTTCCAAATAATTACCTCAAAGGTCAATAAATTTTCAAATCAATGGCGCATGTTTTAATTGGTAAACTGTTGTGAAATGCTTTACTTCTAAGAGTTAACTTAAACACAATTGTATTGTTTTATACAATATTAGTAGACTAATATTAGTTTTTACATATCAACACATAAAAATCCCTTAGTCTATATAATTAATTAAACACGAATGGATCATCTTTAAGAATTGAGACAAAGCACAACCTTAGATTTAATGAGATACATTGTCTGATGTTTATTTCAAAATTCTGCCAAACTTCAAATTTTATATTATCAACAACAACGAAAAAGTGAAGTATTCTACTAATCTATTATAGATTCTATTATATATTATATATAGCACTATATAATATATATATATAATCTATTATATATAGCACTAGAATGACTGTTCTAGTACAGAATGGTAATTTGGAATTATAAATGGGACTTTAAGGTATTCGGTTACATCACTACAGTACTTAAAAGTGCGTGAAAGTATCTAATGAAATACCATTTAGCCACTTGTGAGTAATAGAATAAACAGATAAAAATTAAACACGTAAAACATAATAAAATCCAGATCAGCTTCTTAGTTCACATTATAAAACATTTTCCAGATGTATGCCAGTACAAACATTTTAAATTCAATTAGTTAACTAAACAGACGGATTTTGAGAACGAACCTCAGTTTAAAAAAAGAAAAATTAAAAAACGTGACATATTTTAAAGACATTTTCCGAGTTTATTTAACTTATGTAAATCGAGAACACAATAAATAGGTGACAACGTTAAAAATAGATCAGTAGCTCAGTGGTTGGATGCAATTGGTCTATGAGCAGATTTACGGTGATCAATAACACATTTAACTGAAGTTTAACCATATTGACTGGTTATTAGTCGGGAACATCATGCACTCCGGGGATTGCAATGACAGAAACATCTGATCACTTGCTCGGTCAGCTGACTGATTACCCAATCTACGTTCACGTCACCTGATGAACAGAGACTCTATTGTATCGTGGTAGTGTAATTGGCTATTGTAGAACAATCTATCGTTGTTGATTAAAGGACATTCTCTTGGTATATGGTACAATCGATTTGTTTGCCTTTAACACAATCACAATTGAACTAATTTTTAAAGAAAGCATCTGGTTTACCAAAGTTCCCTTCGCTTGCTTATAAGATCCCATTTTGGTTTTGTAGGCTCGTTATACCACCGGATTAACGTGACTTCCGAACTACGAGAGTGACAATTCCGAATACACAAGAGAAATCGAATCCGAGCCAGTTGTTTGGCAAGCCACCACCAAAGGCCCTTGCCTACTACCGCTTGTTCCAAGGCTTGCTACTGTGATTCGCTAGCGAAGTCACAGCTTCAACGATGCTTGCAAAACGATTTTTCCAATCGCCTCCATTAAAATCAAACATAGGACTCTAGCAACTAGCTAATAGCAACAAGCTCTGAGCGCAACTAGTCTACTACTGTAATATTGAGTATTTAAACTCTCTCAGGAAAAATTTACCTAAGTTAACAATAGTAACAGTAACCAATTTGTTTAATATTTTTAAATAAAATATTTTTTTTTTTTCAATCCATATTCGCTGGTGGGGTGAAATAGTGTATTTGAATGAATAAGCGTTTATGTTAAACCTACGGGTCTCTGTTTATCCAGCATTTTTAGGGAATAATATTAGCAAAATCTGAGTTGATGGTGACCCTTAAGTGGTAACGATTAAATTCAAACTGATAATTGTACATTGTGCCAAGGTAATAGTACAAAGTAATGGGACTTCGTCTGTTTAAATAATCGAGATCACATCATAACATATATCACAGCTATCATAATGAACAGAATTAGACTCGTAAAAGATAACATGTAACCCGAGATGTCAGATTGCACAAATCTTTCTCACTCATTATATTATGGTTTTCTTGATTATGCACACGCAATATTGTTTGGCTCACTTATGGAGTATAGGCTAAAAATCTATTGTGTTTGCGTAAAGAAAAGTATACATTCGGCACTATGCAGTGATCGAGTTAGAGCAGAATTTTTTTTACTATTATAAATGATGGATTTTGTTCTCACCAATACGTCTAATTAAAGATCTAACAATGTGGAGAAGTATAAAGTGTCCATGTAGTAAGATGGTGATTGTTCATATACTGTCTTGGTTAAATAGTGACTATTAGACCCGTTAGTTAACTGAAAATTATATGAAAATTATTTGTGGTTTGGACTCAAAAATAATATGCATATCGTTTATATTCTCTGCTATTAATCTTATATAAGATATACTATTTAATTGGTCAACCCTTAGGCTTAATACTTACACAAAATACACTCGGTCATGTTAACCCTTATTATATTTTCACAACAATATTGACCTATTATTAACGATGTAACGAATAATATTCGTAAGAATAAATAAAATTTCTCTTCATATAAAATATATTTATCTTTCTAGTATTTATCATTGCTGTAAGGGTAACAATAACAAGCAACATTTCTGTTTCATTTATAGCCATAATATAATTTTATAGGTTTAAGCATATTTATCAATGTATAATATTCTACAAGTGATTCCTCCCTAAAGCACCAGCTGTGCGGTCCCACAGTTTGTGCTCGTGCACTACGATTGTGACGTCAGCAGCTGTCGTCAAACCAAATCATCAACATCTATAATTAGTGCATCTGTCAGAGCTCACATACCTCTGTTTATGAGACACTTCACTATGTAAACAGTCTCAAAATACATGTCTACTGTTTATAGCATCTTCATGAGATCTTTATTTCGAGAGATGTAAATAAATTAAATTTATTCTTAATTGTATGAATATCATATGTAAATTTTACTGTTATAAAAGTTCAAATTGTTTTTAAAAAGAATTAAAAACATTCATTTCGCAACCTTCCATGTAATGGAAATAATCTACGTTCTGGTTAGACTACGTTACACGTTAAACTCTGGGTTGGGAAAAATCGAGCTGAGCAGTCATGATTTTGAACCTGACTTAGAGATTGCGTAGGTTCAAATATACGCTATACAGTACCATACCAATAAATATTCCTGTACTTGAACTATTTATCGGTATTGTTCAGCTTTCACCTCTTCCCATTACTCCTTATTAACAGTTCCCAACACAAATATAATGGGAAAAATAAGGTGACAAAGAATAAAGGCCTCATTATTTATGTTTTATTTTATTTCTATATTCACACGGATTTTCTCTTATTTATCAAGTTTCTAGTAAGTTATTTCACAAGTAATTTCCTTTTATGTACCAATTTATTCAACAAGTAGGATACCAGCGTTGACTTAATTATTTATTAGATTTTATATTCCATCCTGACAGTGGTCGGTAACGTAGTTGGTTCAATCCCAGCTTCATGTGCTAAAGGTTGTCAGTTCGATCCCAATCAGAGTCAATACATTTTGAGAAGGATCAGCTGATAACCACCAGCTGTTCATTTGTCATTGGGCTATTAATTAATGACACTTTCTAAGGAATAGTTGGCCTTAGTTTGTAACAATGACTACATTCGCTCATCTACACTCATCACACTCAATCGAAATCCATATTCGCCCATATCTTGACGATCGGCGTCTTATGAATAAATAAATAAATTATTGGGTATGATTATTATTATCTAAAACAAATTCCTAATAAACTCTAATTGATTTAATCTGTTATTCTTACACCCTTAGTAAGCTTAGCACATATTATACCTTGTTGAAAGTAGTTATTACTGAGTTTTTACTACATTCATATGAACATTCCTATTTACAATGTATGTTTATTTAGTATATAGTAAGAGTACTACAAATATTTATATTGTTACAAATATAAATATTCGTAATAGTATCCAAACTTATATTAAAATCCCTTTTTAATAAGCTGTACATAGGCTATCAAATACAATACAATTTTGTTTAAGCTAACGAATTCAAATCCTAATACAACTCTATGAAATAGGTCTGCTATGCTGATTCATATTATGAAAATATAAATTGTTTTCTCTTTATTTAATAACGTAGAAATATAGTTAAATTTAGATAAATTTTATACGTTTATGGGAGGTTTAAAATTATAAAATGAACGTTGTTTACTAATTGACTAAATGAATAGTAAAACATTGATATATTATGTAAAACGATTTAAATGAAAATACATTTATGAGCGTGTTGTCTAATAAACTAGAAAATATACTTCATATAGAAGAGGACTATTTTTCATATGTATTTAGATATGCATTTAAGTATAATATTTTATATAATTTATAGGGATTTGAAACGACTAAGCTGCTAAGCTCAGTTTCCGGTTCCGGGTCACTAGTTGCGAGATTGATGGTAAAATCGATTAAAGGTCTTTACTTCGTTCCAACCAATATGTGATTATCCGAAAACTAGTCTAAATATCTAAGTTAAAATTTAATCTGCTACCTTTATTCAATTATGGCTCGAGTTAATTTTTCATTAAATGAAACATTGAAGAATACTATCGAATTGTTTTACATAGTTAATTTTTTACGATTATTAACTAAGTACCTTGTTCTGTACTTAAGACGCACATGATATTTAAAAATTATATTAAATATAATTTATATGTGCAAGAAGAATATTATAAAGCAAATATAACAACAATACAACTTAGTAAAAGCGTAATTGAAAGCAATAAAACATGTGCAGAAACAGGCAAATATATCTGTAAGCTATTACAGGAAAAGTTTTCTGTTGTTTCTTTTTACTAAATGTTGTTTATTGACAACAATGAAACATTCACTGAAGCTGCAACAGAAAACAAGCAATGAATTCTGTTTTAGAAGAGCAATGAAGTCCTGTGTAAAATGTGTTTTCGGATAAGGAAAGAGTGAAGTAAGTTTTTGGCATCCGACAACAGCCACCTGGTGTCTCAGCTGAAAACTGCCAAAGTAAAAATCACAACTAAAATACATTGCCTTACACTGCAGTTAAATTTCTCATAAAAATTAGCTTCTAGAAAAATCTTTTCGACCAGTTTACGAATTTCTCCAACCACTTTTCTTCAAGATATTAATTACAGCAACATTAATTCCAAACACTTTTCAGGTAAAACCTTCCCTATATTTTGTGCCAGTTTTGGTTTTATGATAGTAATTAAAATGGCTTATCTCATCTTTTCAATTACCCACGAAATAAATAGTAAAATATATCCATTTATTGAAAGACAATAGTTCCAATCTGTTTAAGTAGATGATTCATTACATGAGGAATGCAGAGCTGTTGACGAACTGTTAACAATCAATGCAAGGTCACAGACTTGCCAAATGAATTAATTAGACTATATCATTTGAGGTATGTGCACCTGTGACTCGTGATCTACCGTTACAGTTCATCCTCTCTGTGCACCTGTGACTCGTGATCTACCGTTACAGTTCAACCTCTCTGTGCACCTGTGACTCGTGATCTACCGTTACAGTTCAGCCTCTCTGTACACCCGTGACTCGTGATCTACCGTTACAGTTCAACCTCTCTGTACACCTGTGACTCGTGATCTACCGTTACAGTTCAACCTCTCTGTACACCTGTGACTCGTGATCTACCGTTACAGTTCAACCTCTCTGTACACCTGTGACTCGTGATCTACCGTTACAGTTCAACCTCTCTGTACATCTGTGACTCGTGATCTACCGTTACAGTTCAACCTCTCTGTACACCTGTGACTCGTGATCTACCGTTACAGTTCAACCTCTCTGTACACCTGTGACTCGTCATCTACCGTTACAGTTCAACCTCTCTGTACACCTGTGACTCGTGATCTACCGTTACAGTTCAACCTCTCTGTGCACCTGTGACTCGTGATCTACCGTTACAGTTCAACCTCTCTGTGCACCTGTGACTCGTGATCTACCGTTACACTTCAACCTCTCTGTGCACCTGTGACTCGTGATCTACCGTTACAGTTCAACCTCTCTGTACACCTGTGACTCGTGATCTACCGTTACAGTTCAACCTCTCTATGCACCTGTGACTCGTGATCTACCGTTACAGTTCAACCTCTCTGTGCACCTGTGACTCGTAATCTACCGTTACAGTTCAACCTCTATGTACACCTGTGACTCGTGATCTACCGTTACAGTTCAACCTCTGTACACCTGTGACTCGTGATCTACCGTTACAGTTCAACCTCTCTGTGCACCTGTGACTCGTGATCTACCGTTACAGTTCAACCTCTCTGTGCACCTGTGACTCGTAATCTACCGTTACAGTTCAACCTCTCTGTACACCTGTGACTCGTGATCTACCGTTACAATTCAACATCTCTGTGCACCTGTGACTCGTGATCTACCGTTACAGTTCAACCTCTCTGTGCACCTGTGACTCGTGATCTACCGTTACAGTTCAACCTCTCTGTGCACCTGTGACTCGTGATCTACAATTACAGTTCAGCCTCTCTGTACACCTGTGACTCGTGATCTACCGTTACAGTTCAACCTCTCTGTACACCTGTGACTCGTGATCTACCGTTACAGTTCAACCTCTCTGTACACCTGTGACTCGTGATCTACCGTTACAGTTCAACCTCTCTGTACACCTGTGACTCGTGATCTACCGTTACAGTTCAACCTCTCTGTACACCTGTGACTCGTCATCTACCGTTACAGTTCAACCTCTCTGTACACCTGTGACTCGTGATCTACCGTTACAGTTCAACCTCTCTGTGCACCTGTGACTCGTGATCTACCGTTACAGTTCAACCTATCTGTGCACCTGTGACTCGTGATCTACCGTTACAGTTCAACCTCTCTGTGCACCTGTGACTCGTGATCTACCGTTACAGTTCAACCTCTCTGTACACCTGTGACTCGTGATCTACCATTACAGTTCAACCTATCTGTGCACCTGTGACTCGTCATCTACCGTTACAGTTCAACCTCTCTGTACACCTGTGACTCGTGATCTACCGTTACAGTTCAACCTCTATGTACACCTGTGACTCGTGATCTACCGTTACAGTTCAACCTCTGTACACCTGTGACTCGTGATCTACCGTTACAGTTCAACCTCTCTGTGCACCTGTGACTCGTGATCTACCGTTACAGTTCAACCTCTCTGTGCACCTGTGACTCGTGATCTACCGTTACAGTTCAACCTCTCTGTACACCTGTGACTCGTGATCTACCGTTACAGTTCAACATCTCTGTGCACCTGTGACTCGTGATCTACCGTTACAGTTCAACCTCTCTGTGCACCTGTGACTCGTGATCTACCGTTACAGTTCAACCTCTCTGTGCACCTGTGACTCGTGATCTACAATTACAGTTCAGCCTCTCTGTACACCTGTGACTCGTGATCTACCGTTACAGTTCAACCTCTCTATACACCTGTGACTCGTCATCTACCGTTACAGTTCAACCTCTCTGTACACCTGTGACTCGTGATCTACCGTTACAGTTCAACCTCTCTGTACATCTGTGACTCGTGATCTACCGTTACAGTTCAACCTCTCTGTACACCTGTGACTCGTGATCTACCGTTACAGTTCAACCTCTCTGTACACCTGTGACTCGTCATCTACCGTTACAGTTCAACCTCTCTGTACACCTGTGACTCGTGATTTACCGTTACAGTTCAACCTCTCTGTGCACCTGTGACTCGTGATCTACCGTTACAGTTCAACCTCTCTGTGCACCTGTGACTCGTGATCTACCGTTACAGTTCAACCTCTCTGTGCACCTGTGACTCGTGATCTACCGTTACAGATCAACCTCTCTGTACACCTGTGACTCGTGATCTACCGTTACAGTTCAACCTCTCTGTGCACCTGTGACTCGTGATCTACCGTTACAGTTCAACCTCTCTATGCACCTGTGACTCGTGATCTACCGTTACAGTTCAACCTCTCTGTGCACCTGTGACTCGTGATCTACCGTTACAGTTCAACCTCTCTGTACACCTGTGACTCGTGATCTACCGTTACAGTTCAACATCTCTGTGCACCTGTGACTTGTGATCTACCGTTACAGTTCAACCTCTCTGTGCACCTGTGACTCTTGATCTACCGTTACAGTTCAACCTCTCTGTGCACCTGTGACTCGTGATCTACAATTACAGTTCAGCCTCTCTGTACACCTGTGACTCGTGATCTACCGTTACAGTTCAACCTCTCTGTACACCTGTGACTCGTGATCTACCGTTACAGTTCAACCTCTCTATGCACCTGTGACTCGTGATCTACCGTTACAGTTCAACCTCTCTGTGCACCTGTGACTCGTAATCTACCGTTACAGTTCAACCTCTCTGTACACCTGTGACTCGTGATCTACCGTTACAATTCAACATCTCTGTGCACCTGTGACTCGTGATCTACCGTTACAGTTCAACCTCTCTGTGCACCTGTGACTCGTGATCTACCGTTACAGTTCAACCTATCTGTGCACCTGTGACTCGTGATCTACCGTTACAGTTCAACCTCTCTGTGCACCTGTGACTCGTGATCTACCGTTACAGTTCAACCTCTCTGTACACCTGTGACTCGTGATCTACCATTACAGTTCAACCTATCTGTGCACCTGTGACTCGTCATCTACCATTACAGTTCAACCTCTCTGTACACCTGTGACTCGTGATCTACCGTTACAGTTCAACCTCTATGTACACCTGTGACTCGTGATCTACCGTTACAGTTCAACCTCTGTACACCTGTGACTCGTGATCTACCGTTACAGTTCAACCTCTCTGTGCACCTGTGACTCGTGATCTACCGTTACAGTTCAACCTCTCTGTGCACCTGTGACTCGTGATCTACCGTTACAGTTCAACCTCTCTGTACACCTGTGACTCGTGATCTACCGTTACAGTTCAACATCTCTGTGCACCTGTGACTCGTGATCTACCGTTACAGTTCAACCTCTCTGTGCACCTGTGACTCGTGATCTACCGTTACAGTTCAACCTCTCTGTGCACCTGTGACTCGTGATCTACAATTACAGTTCAGCCTCTCTGTACACCTGTGACTCGTGATCTACCGTTACAGTTCAACCTCTCTGTACACCTGTGACTCGAGATCTACCGTTACAGGTCAACCTCTCTATGCACCTGTGACTCGTGATCTACCGTTACAGTTCAACCTCTCTGTGCACCTGTGACTCGTAATCTACCGTTACAGTTCAACCTCTCTGTACACCTGTGACTCGTGATCTACCGTTACAATTCAACATCTCTGTGCACCTGTGACTCGTGATCTACCGTTACAGTTCAACCTCTCTGTGCACCTGTGACTCGTGATCTACTGTTACAGTTCAACCTCTCTGTGCACCTGTGACTCGTGATCTACCGTTACAGTTCAACATCTCTGTGCACCTGTGACTCGTGATCTACAATTACAGTTCAGCCTCTCTGTACACCTGTGACTCGTGATCTACCGTTACAGTTCAACCTCTCTGTACACCTGTGACTCGTGATCTACCGTTACAGTTCAACCTCTCTGTACACCTGTGACTCGTGATCTACCGTTACAGTTCAACCTCTCTGTTCACCTGTGACTCGTGATCTACCGTTACAGTTTAACCTCTCTGTACACCTGTGACTCGTCATTTACCGTTACAGTTCAACCTCTCTGTACACCTGTGACTCGTGATCTACCGTTACAGTTCAACCTATCTGTGCACCTGTGACTCGTGATCTACCGTTACAGTTCAACCTCTCTGTGCACCTGTGACTCGTGATCTACAATTACAGTTCAGCCACTCTGTACACCTGTGACTCGTGATCTACCGTTACAGTTCAACCTCTCTGTACACCTGTGACTCGTGATCTACCGTTACAGTTCAACCTCTCTGTACACCTGTGACTCGTGATCTACCGTTACAGTTCAACCTCTCTGTTCACCTGTGACTCGTGATCTACCGTTACAGTTTAACCTCTCTGTACACCTGTGACTCGTCATCTACCGTTACAGTTCAACCTCTCTGTACACCTGTGACTCGTGATCTACCGTTACA
The DNA here is from genome assembly GCA_035578905.1 of Stictocephala bisonia. Lineage (NCBI taxonomy): Eukaryota > Metazoa > Arthropoda > Insecta > Hemiptera > Membracidae > Stictocephala > Stictocephala bisonia. The sequence continues at coordinate 1,026,634 of JAQJVL010000138.1, read as the reverse complement.
GTTCAACCTCTCTGTGCACCTGTGACTCGTGATCTACCGTTACAGTTCAACCTCTCTGTACACCTGTGACTCGTGATCTACCGTTACAGTTCAACATCTCTGTGCACCTGTGACTCGTGATCTACCGTTACAGTTTAACCTCTCTGTGCACCTGTGACTCGTGATCTACCGTTACAGTTTAACCTCTCTGTGCACCTGTGACTCGTGATCTACAATTACAGTTCAGCCTCTCTGTACACCTGTGACTCGTGATCTACCGTTACAGTTCAACCTCTCTGTACACCTGTGACTCGTCATCTACCGTTACAGTTCAACCTCTCTGTACACCTGTGACTCGTGATCTACCGTTACAGTTCAACCTCTCTGTACATCTGTGACTCGTGATCTACCGTTACAGTTCAACCTCTCTGTACACCTGTGACTCGTGATCTACCGTTACAGTTCAACCTCTCTGTACACCTGTGACTCGTCATCTACCGTTACAGTTCAACCTCTCTGTACACCTGTGACTCGTGATCTACCGTTACAGTTCAACCTCTCTGTGCACCTGTGACTCGTGATCTACCGTTACAGTTCAACCTCTCTGTGCACCTGTGACTCGTGATCTACCGTTACACTTCAACCTCTCTGTGCACCTGTGACTCGTGATCTACCGTTACAGTTCAACCTCTCTGTACACCTGTGACTCGTGATCTACCGTTACAGTTCAACCTCTCTATGCACCTGTGACTCGTGATCTACCGTTACAGTTCAACCTCTCTGTGCACCTGTGACTCGTAATCTACCGTTACAGTTCAACCTCTCTGTACACCTGTGACTCGTGATCTACCGTTACAGTTCAACATCTCTGTGCACCTGTGACTCGTGATCTACCGTTACAGTTCAACCTCTCTGTGCACCTGTGACTCGTGATCTACCGTTACAGTTCAACCTCTCTGTGCACCTGTGACTCGTGATCTACCGTTACAGATCAACCTCTCTGTACACCTGTGACTCGTGATCTACCGTTACAGTTCAACCTCTCTGTGCACCTGTGACTCGTGATCTACCGTTACAGTTCAACCTCTCTATGCACCTGTGACTCGTGATCTACCGTTACAGTTCAACCTCTCTGTGCACCTGTGACTCGTAATCTACCGTTACAGTTCAACCTCTCTGTACACCTGTGACTCGTGATCTACCGTTACAGTTCAACATCTCTGTGCACCTGTGACTCGTGATCTACCGTTACAGTTCAACCTCTCTGTGCACCTGTGACTCGTGATCTACCGTTACAGTTCAACCTCTCTGTGCACCTGTGACTCGTGATCTACCGTTACAGATCAACCTCTCTGTACACCTGTGACTCGTGATCTACCGTTACAGTTCAACCTCTCTGTGCACCTGTGACTCGTGATCTACCGTTACAGTTCAACCTCTCTATGCACCTGTGACTCGTGATCTACCGTTACAGTTCAACCTCTCTGTGCACCTGTGACTCGTGATCTACCGTTACAGTTCAACCTCTCTGTACACCTGTGACTCGTGATCTACCGTTACAGTTCAACATCTCTGTGCACCTGTGACTTGTGATCTACCGTTACAGTTCAACCTCTCTGTGCACCTGTGACTCTTGATCTACCGTTACAGTTCAACCTCTCTGTGCACCTGTGACTCGTGATCTACAATTACAGTTCAGCCTCTCTGTACACCTGTGACTCGTGATCTACCGTTACAGTTCAACCTCTCTGTACACCTGTGACTCGTGATCTACCGTTACAGTTCAACCTCTCTATGCACCTGTGACTCGTGATCTACCGTTACAGTTCAACCTCTCTGTGCACCTGTGACTCGTAATCTACCGTTACAGTTCAACCTCTCTGTACACCTGTGACTCGTGATCTACCGTTACAATTCAACATCTCTGTGCACCTGTGACTCGTGATCTACCGTTACAGTTCAACCTCTCTGTGCACCTGTGACTCGTGATCTACCGTTACAGTTCAACCTATCTGTGCACCTGTGACTCGTGATCTACCGTTACAGTTCAACCTCTCTGTGCACCTGTGACTCGTGATCTACCGTTACAGTTCAACCTCTCTGTACACCTGTGACTCGTGATCTACCATTACAGTTCAACCTATCTGTGCACCTGTGACTCGTCATCTACCATTACAGTTCAACCTCTCTGTACACCTGTGACTCGTGATCTACCGTTACAGTTCAACCTCTATGTACACCTGTGACTCGTGATCTACCGTTACAGTTCAACCTCTGTACACCTGTGACTCGTGATCTACCGTTACAGTTCAACCTCTCTGTGCACCTGTGACTCGTGATCTACCGTTACAGTTCAACCTCTCTGTGCACCTGTGACTCGTGATCTACCGTTACAGTTCAACCTCTCTGTACACCTGTGACTCGTGATCTACCGTTACAGTTCAACATCTCTGTGCACCTGTGACTCGTGATCTACCGTTACAGTTCAACCTCTCTGTGCACCTGTGACTCGTGATCTACCGTTACAGTTCAACCTCTCTGTGCACCTGTGACTCGTGATCTACAATTACAGTTCAGCCTCTCTGTACACCTGTGACTCGTGATCTACCGTTACAGTTCAACCTCTCTGTACACCTGTGACTCGTGATCTACCGTTACAGGTCAACCTCTCTATGCACCTGTGACTCGTGATCTACCGTTACAGTTCAACCTCTCTGTGCACCTGTGACTCGTAATCTACCGTTACAGTTCAACCTCTCTGTACACCTGTGACTCGTGATCTACCGTTACAATTCAACATCTCTGTGCACCTGTGACTCGTGATCTACCGTTACAGTACAACCTCTCTGTGCACCTGTGACTCGTGATCTACCGTTACAGTTCAACCTCTCTGTGCACCTGTGACTCGTGATCTACCGTTACAGTTCAACCTCTCTGTGCACCTGTGACTCGTGATCTACAATTACAGTTCAGCCTCTCTGTACACCTGTGACTCGTGATCTACCGTTACAGTTCAACCTCTCTGTACACCTGTGACTCGTGATCTACCGTTACAGTTCAACCTCTCTGTACACCTGTGACTCGTGATCTACCGTTACAGTTCAACCTCTCTGTTCACCTGTGACTCGTGATCTACCGTTACAGTTTAACCTCTCTGTACACCTGTGACTCGTCATCTACCGTTACAGTTCAACCTCTCTGTACACCTGTGACTCGTGATCTACCGTTACAGTTCAACCTCTATGTACACCTGTGACTCGTGATCTACCGTTACAGTTCAACCTCTCTGTACACCTGTGACTCGTGATCTACCGTTAGAGTTCAACCTATCTGTGCACCTGTGACTCGTGATCTACCGTTACAGTTCAACCTCTCTGTGCTCCTGTGACTCGTGATCTACCGTTACAGTTCAACCTCTCTGTACACCTGTGACTCGTGATCTACCGTTACAGTTCAACCTCTCTGTGCACCTGTGACTCGTCATCTACCGTTACAGTTCAACCTCTCTGTACACCTGTGACTCGTGATCTACCGTTACAATTGAACATCTCTGTGCACCTGTGACTCGTGATCTACCGTTACAGTTCAACCTCTCTGTACACCTGTGACTCGTTATCTACCGTTACAGTTCAACCTCTCTGTACACCTGTGACTCGTGATCTACCGTTACAGTTCAACCTTTATGTACACCTGTGACTCGTGATCTACCGTTACAGTTCAACCTCTGTACACCTGTGACTCGTGATCTACCGTTACAGTTCAACCTCTCTGTACACCTGTCTCCTTTGTAACGTGGTTTTTCTTTTTGGGAGTGTGGTGTAACTTAAAAATTACCTAATTTGCTTTAACTTTTATGGTTTATATCTAGGGTTGCCAAAATCTTTCACGAGCCAACCGTGACGTCACTGTTCAAAATGGGTAGGGAGGGATTAGGGGTAAGTCAAATGTACTCAAATAAAAGTACAAAATATGTAAATGTCCTCTAGAATAAATGTACTCGTACATTTTATCTTGACCCATATAAGGTTTTGAATGATTATCAAAAGGCTTAAGTTGATGTTTCGTAGGTTGGTGAGCCTATAAGAACATAAATAACTTTTATAGGTCGATAAAGACATTTTAAGTAGAAATTATAGTAAATAGATAGTTACGTATCAACGAAATTGTGGTAGAATACAATTTGGATATTTGACTAACCATTCATTGTTTCAATATATAATAATATGATTATAATATAAAAATTACGTAATAAGATGAACAATAATTTTTCTTCAGAATCATATTAACATTGTATCTAGCAAATTTTCTTCTAATAAAGACATTATTACTCAAATCATTGGTTAAACGAAAATACGAATGTGACAAGATAATAGGTGAGTGGTTGTTTAGAGGAAAATTTATTACTTACGAAAACATTTATTATTATATTAATTTATTTTTGTTATTATTTATTTATTTACATTCCTGACAGTTTACATTCCTGGAAAAAGCACTGGAATCATTTTTGTATTTATCTAACCACAAAAATGTTAACTATGTATGTCTAATTTTTGTTAAACCTATCAGACACTTTGGATGAATTCGCGAGACCAGTCTCGAGAAAGCGATAAATATATTATAAAATGTTTAGTTTTAAAACATTCTTACAATACTATAAATGTAAGTCCTCTTTGCAATACGTAAACCATTAAATCTTTTGGAAACAACTAACATTAAATTCATACCATAAATGGAATTATGAAGCTTTGGAAGGTATTACAGACAAAATATTTACTTAAACATGTAAGTGACAGCTGGTCTGCCAATATTGTTTGTCCTTTAATCCTATCAAGGGACGTCTGTCAAACATATGTATGATTTCATTGTTCACCGATTAGGAATCCTCGATTGTTGTCCATATACCGTAGGGAATCAGGAATCATCTGTGCCATTGTTAGTATATAAATCGTATATAAGACCATTATAGATTATTTCCCTGTGATTAATTACATATAAAGCAGAATATATTTTCTGTCTTACACTTATATTTGTTAATGTATTAAATTAAATCTCATAGTATCATACAGGGTAAGTAAAGTGGTTGATATGTTGTCGGATTTCTTGCAGACGATATTTTATCCAGTAAGAACTCAAGGTGTTGTTGTAATTTACGACGAATTATTCTTCATTCTAAATAAATGATATTCATATTTATTTTGTTTTAGAGAGTGTTATACAAGATGTACATACATTTGTCTTGAATAAATTCTTAATCATGGAAACCTGTTTGAAAATGTGATTAAAAACATTTTGTTTAAAAATAGGCCTATATGTAAAATATTTACGAACGAAACAATGTAAAAGATTATTCCGTTATAACTCAACATAATATTCAAAATTGTTATACCTTATCTACTGCAAATGAAAATTAACCACGCTCAATAAATAAATCTACCTTGTACTAAAAAAAAAAATAATAATAATTAAAGGTTAACTAAAACATTCTAGTGTTCAGAGATTAAAAAAATATTAATTGTGTAATAATAAATAAAAGGTTATATTTTATCATCAAAATGAATAGGGTGCAGAGATGCAAAACTGTATTCCACCAAGACATTTTTATTAAAGTATATGATTGTGAGTCACGCATGTATTTTTCTTAAACTGGCATCTCTCTAATATGAGTGCACAGAGATACACAACTGAGTACCTCCATGATTCTCCCTCTACTATATATAATTGTGAATCACGCACATGTCTTGTGACATTTGGCTCCCTCTAACACGGGTATAAAGTGAACATCAGTCACGCCACCACGACTCTCTGACTACTGTATATGATTCTAAGTCACGCACAAGTTTTGCAAAATCCGGCTTCCTTTAAGACGGATGAGTGGGAAGACATCACTGCATGCCACCATGACTCACCTACTACAGTATTAAATTGTTGACTAACAATCAGCTTAGCTGGTTCCAAGACTACGTACAGGACTTTGAAACCAGATTTCCTCTAAGGAGAACGAGCATGGAGACATAACTGCATCCCACCACGACTCTCTTTCTATTGGATGTGATTGTGAGTCGCGTACCGGTCTTGTTAAACGCGGCTCTCTCTAAAGATGACATGCAGAAAGACATCATAGCGTGCCACCACGTCTCACCTAATACTGGATACCATTGTGAGTCATGCACAAGACTTGTTAAACGCGGCTCTCTCTAACAAAGACATGCAGAGAGACATCATAGCGTGCCACCACGTCTCACCTAATACAGGATACTATTGTGAGTCACGCACAAGACTTGTTAAACGCGACTCTCTCTAAAAATATCTTGCAGAAAGACATCATAGCGTGCCACCACGTCTCACCTATTACTTGATACCATTGTGAGTCACGCATAGGTCTTGTTAAACGCGGCTCTCTCTAACAAGGTCATGCAGGGATAACTCGCAGCGTGCCACCACGTCTCACCTTCTATTGGATGCCATTATAAGTCACGAACAGATCTTGTTAAACACGGTTCACTTTAACACGGGCATGCAGAGAGGCATAGCAATATGCCACCACAACTCATCTTCTACTGGATACGATTGTGAATAACGCACAAGTATTTTTATAATTCACCTAATCTTGGTAAGGCACCATTTAGGTTTCCATCATATTTAGATATATTCTAAGTTTGTGTGTAGTCCATTAAACAAAATCTACCGTTAAAAATATATGAGTATGATATAGATAATCAAAATAATCCAAAATAAGGATATTTAGTCTTCTGGCATGTATTGCTAGTATGAAGTCCAAGCATACTATCAGGAATAGTCTCAAATGTATGTCATTTGGTAAGTTTTATTTCATGTAAGTATTTATAACAATTACTTTAATATATCAATTCAATAAGGTGTCTATAAAAAGACTGAATAGTACATACGAAAACAAAACATTTAGAAGCAATAGGATTAGCTGGAACTGACGATTGACTCAAAAGCCACAAGCACAACTTCTATATTAGGTCAGAACTCAGTACCCGAGCTTTATATATAGTTAAAATAAAGCTTAGATTAGTATAGAGTTTAGTTACTGTAAAAAAATACTAATGTGATATCTAAATCTATTAATAGACAGACAAATTAAAGAAGATACTTCAGCTTTATCTGAGGACAAAAAAGAGAATTAAGTACCATCATTCTCCCATCCACTCGCCCATACTCGTGCAGAGGTATTGACCCACCTGAAAATACACTTGCAGTAGTACTAACCCACCAAAATACAGTACAGTGGTATTGACCCATTCGACAATACATGTTTAGTTTTATTAACATATCCGCCCATCCATACACTTAGAATAGTATTGGTTCTTAACAGCATTGGTCGTAGAGTAGCCATCTTCAAAATCTTCCTCAAACGTTGACTGAATCTTGGTTTATAACATAGCTCCAAGGTACTATAACTTGAAACCCTTAGCGCTGGTTTTTACTGCTTGATATGTTTATAGTTTAACACTGACATATGTTCAGAATATAACTTTCTTTTTAAGTGTAACCAAAAAAGGTTTATATAATAACATATTTGATTTTTCTTTTTTATTTCAGGTAAGCTGCTAGTCCTGAACCGTGTGATTTCAGAATCTTTAAAGGTATTTAAATGTCAATTACCATGTTCAAAACAGTCATTATTGCTGCAGTAATAACAAAGCTGGCTATGTTTTATAAAGCACTGAAATGAAATTATATTCTTAAGATGAGTTTTCTGTATGGAATATACAAATAACCCTTTATAATTTGTTTCGACATGATTTGTGAATCCCGAATTTAATCTAGTTTATAGAAATAACTTAGAGGGTTCTAAAACTATGTTTAGAAAATCGATAGAGTATATTGGCTTTGTGCTGCAGTGGTAGGAATATTCCTCAATACAGGAAAGACGTTTCTTCAATTGTTGCTATCATTGTGGACACTACCATAAAAGTCTAGTGCTGGATGGTTAGGATATTAACCAAAGAAAACCGAGAGGATTGTCAGTTAAGTTAAAATGAGACGAACACAACGGCGCTTAGAGTCCATGATAGACTACGTAGCCCTACCATTTGGGTTGATAAAAATAGTTGTTTATAAAAATATATTTATTATGCATGTCATAAAACCAGTATAGTCAACATTAGTATCAATATGAGTGTCTCCACCTGTAGAACTAGACTTTGATCAATTGAAGAACCTGACTTATTTTAGAAATTAACAGAAAGAATAGTTATAAAATCATTGCATTAAAAATCGAGTACTGATGACTGAAGTGGTAACTATGTGGACTGTAGTGGGTATTGTCCTATTGTAGACTTGTTCCAGGATCAAATAACGAACCTGACTGACATTACATACGAGTACAGGGATTAATTTGGACCATTAGATTGTACTGATGACCGCATTTGTGACAGAGGAGGTTAGAGTGAGTGTTGTCGTGTTTTAGAACTGTACTAGGATCAAGTAGTGAACATGACTGAAATTACATAAGAGTACAGGGATTAATTTGGACCATTAGATTGTACTGATGACCGCAGTTGTAACAGAGGAGATTAGAGTGAGTTTTTTCGTGTTGTAGAACTGTACTAGGATCAAGTAGTGAACATGACTGACATTACATACGAGTACAGGGATTAATTTGGACCATTAGATTGTACATCGTATACTGATGACCGCAGTTGTAACAGAAGAGATTAGAGTGAGTGTTGTCGAGTTGTAGAACTGTACTAGGATGACGTAGTGAACATGACTGACATTACATACGAGTACAGGGATTAATTTGGACCATTAGATTGAACTGATTGTACTGATGACCGCAGTTGTAACAAAGGAAAATAGAGTGAGTGTTTTCATGTTGTAAATCTGTACCAGGATCATGTAATGAACATGACTGACATTACATACAAGTACAGAGATTATTGTGGTCCATTTGATTGCACATAGTGTACCGATGACCGCAGTTGTAACATAGGAGATTAGAGTGAGTGTTGTCGTGTTGTAGAACTGTACTAGGATCCAATAGTAAACCTGACTGACATTACATACGAGTACAGGGATTAATTTGGACCATTAGATTGTACTGATTGTAGTTTTGACTGGAATCATCTCTATAGAATTTAGAGTTTTGTTCTGTAGTAAAACTGTACGAGGATGAACTTGACATGTCTGTAGGAATTAGAATGTTGTCTTATCTATGCAACAGTAAATAGTCGGCATATATTTTACAGTCATCACATAATATATATATATATATATATATATATATATATATATATATATATATATATATATATATATATATAACCTCTCCTACCACTTAAAGGACTTTTTTATTAATTTCTTAAGTTTCAATTGTAAGTTTATGAAAATCCTTCTTTATAATAAACTTAGGCATTACCACTATATTGTGTTAAGAAATATTTAATACCAATAATTTGTACTCTTTAACTAATGATATTTAACTATAGTTAAAAATTACCCTATATATTGTTTACGTAAAAATAATTTATATCCAAATTTTATGAATAAAATGTAATTTTCGCAAAGGGAGATGTCATATATAACATTATCTTTTAATGGCAGTAATGTGAGACTTTACCCTGAGAAAACACACCGAATACTTTGAAAAATATTAAACAACAAGTAAGGTTCAATGTTCCCCAGACATTGGCAATTATCAATAATTAGAAACACCACTCTAGAGAGCATGACTTTTAATGTTAAAATACAGAGTACGATTTTTAATTATTTTTTTAATAACAACTTAACTGTTATTGTTGTCATCCTTTCACAAGAATATTTTTGTTATATTTAATTCTTATTAGATCGTAATAAGTTACACACTTAGTTTAAAAATACACAGATTATGGTCTATGGTTTGATTAAGAATATTTGGGAATAAATCAACAGTTTTTTATAAAGAAATGTAAATTGTCTACTCTGTTTAAATAGATTTTCTTAAACTGTATATTTTTGAAAAATAAGTAATTTTAGGAAGGAGTCTATCAAATAACACACACTCGATTGCCAAACTCCATTTTCAGTATGTGTTTATGGATACACGTACGACTAGTAAAAAATATTACCTTTTTCACAGGAATAAATGATCAAATTCCTTTGAGTAATTAGATTTACATAAATGATGTTTTAGTATATTTGACATGTGAAGGTTCGTAGCTTCTGGGAACAAAACATATATTTGACATATGAATGTTTGTACCTACTGGGAACAAAACGCATATTTGAGATGTGAATGTTCGTAGCTACTGAGAACAAAACACATATTTGACATGTGAATGTTCGTAGCTACTGGGAAAAAACACATATTTGACATGTGAAGGTTTGTAGCTACTAAGAACAAAACATATATTTGACATATGAATGTTTGTACCTACTGGGAACAAAACACATATTTGAGATGTGAATGTTCGTAGCTACTGAGAACAAAACACATATTTGACATGTGAATGTTCGTAGCTACTGGGAAAAAACACATATTTGACATGTGAAGGTTCGTAGCTACTAGGAACAAAACATATATTTGACATATGAATGTTTGTACCTACTGGGAACAAAACACATATTTGACATATTAATGTTCGTAGCTACTGAGGAAAAAAAACACATATTTGACATTTTAATGTTCGTAGCTACTGGGAACAAAACCCATATTTGACACGTGAATGTTCGTAGCTACTGGGAACAAAACATATAATAGACATGTGAGTGTTCACAGCTACTGGGAACTAATCACATTTTTTACATGTGAATGTTCGTAGCTACTGGGAACAAATCACATATTTGACATGTGAATGTTCGTATGTACTGGGAACAAATCACATAATTTTACTAGTATCGTTTCGTAATTAAAGAGGGAAAGGAACAAAGATGATAAAAAAGGTAAAAAGATTAAAACCACAAAGTTTTCATTGTAGTTAGAAAACTGTGTTTCAAAACGTTTATGCATTTTTATTTCAAGCGCAGAATTTCATATTTCAATATTTCAAGCGCAGAATGTAAAGGTATAATGAATAGTGAATACATGTTGGAAGTACAATAAGCTACTATGATTCATGTCAAAAATTCTTCCAGCCACAGATATGTCTTTAGAAAATCAGTTGAATTTTTCCACTGGAAAAACCTTTATTTAACTACGTAGAAATATATCTTTAAAAATAAATATTTAAAATGCTCAATATTAACGCCCAGGTTTTTTTTATGGAGAGTCCGATCTCTTTCTTAACCATACACTACCTATTCCTCATAGACTATTGATATGTGCGGGGAACGTATTGAGACAGAGTAAGGGGCCGAACCAGTACAGTACAAGATGATACTGATAAATATTTCTAGTCTAGGCCGTATTCAAACCAGCGCTATCTCTAACCCACGCTCAAAGTCCTGACGATTTAGACCACTCGGCCACTGGCTCGCCAGATCTAACTGTGGGTATCTGCATATTTAATCAAGCTAAATATGCAGTGTCTGTAATTAAATAAAAATTTTTGTCTTTTGAGTTTGGTGCAGCTCATTGTTATAGTATTATCATTATTTCTTGCTATTACCATTATTGAATCATATTTAGACTGTAATAAATAGTTGCAGTAAATCTTTGTTATGTTCTGGAATAAAACACAGCTACAGAAACAATCTTGTATCGTATTTGTTCAACGGTAGATGGGTACGAACAATATTGAAGTAGTTCGTATCGACTATACTGTAATAAATTTACTTGTACTGAATATATTGGTTATATAAATACCAGGTATTGGTATTTATTTAAAAGTTATCATATACCAAGTTTATAATAAGAACAACTACAATACATACGGTACACAATTAATTACGAAGTGATTAGCTGTACAGGTAAGGGCAATAGTAAACATAGTTGAAAATGTATTGCTCAAATTTAAAACAACAATACTGATATATTTTGTTACCATATAGTATTATTTAAAAATATTTAATCTGTAGTGTTGGTAAAACTGAAAAAGCCCTTTGTTTCGTGTAATCTTACAGCCTACCAACTTCCTTGATCATAAACCACGGCGCAAATTGTAACTAAACAGCGATAATATTTCACGCTGGTTATTTATTGCTCGAACCAACCATTTATCTTTCATTTTATACTCTTCTACTCTAAATACACGCAATCTTATCTAAAACATAACACCAAACATTTTAAATATAAAATTGTATTCTGTACATGATAACAATATTGTAACTAATTCATGAAACATCGATGTTTTAAAGTAGTTCTTCATCATGAAATATCCGCTATTCTTTCACTAGTTTTCATGGGCATACAGGCATGTGCGTAAACTGTATCCAACGATATATGTTCCGACCATTAGCTTAGTTTGGGATTTAAACCTTGAAATATGCCCTTCACAGCCACCGAGAAACAACGCTATTGACCCACTCGCCCTTAGAAATTGAAACATTTACGCACGCGCTCTGTAACATGATGTGTAAATATCACTAATTTGGAACAAGCTGAAAGGCATTTAGAATTTTTTTTTAATTTGGATATTGTTATGAAAAATAAATTCATAGTAGAAGGGATTGGTAAAAATTTTTCCACTTGAAAAAATGTCTAAGAATAATTATATGCTTTAAAATTAAATTAAAATCATATTTAATAATTATATGCTTTGAAAACGTATTTAAGAAATCGTGGTTTTGATTTTGAGCCTAAGAAATCAAATCATTGTAAATTTAACAAAGCTGTATTCATCCTTAATGTATAAGTGATTCCTTAGCCAAGTATAGCCAATAGTATCCGATGATTTTGTTAACACTCGCACAAACCAGAATGTTCTACTTAATTAGTTACCTAATAATAGTTGTTATCCCCCTTTAATAGTGTTTAAATAACTGCTGACACTAGTTGACACTTTAGAGTAAACATCTGTCTACCTACAAGATTGACTTTTTCTTAAATATAAGTATACATAAATAGTCCAGGAGAGGAAGAAACTAGAATTGACCATTTTATATGAGGTGATAGTTGAAGGTAACTATAATAGAGAAATTAATTTCCTGTTTACATTTACTTTGAACTATAGTAATTTTCCCATCCACTCAATTTAGAAATAAATTTCAAAACCTAGAACTTATCCTGGATAAACATTATTTTTTACTTAATAGGAACAGTGCAAACAATATTTTCTTGTACTAATCAATTAACATCATCTTTTCAGGAGTAGTAGCTTTTATATAAAAATAGTATAATTGAAATATATAGCATTACAGAACAATAGTGCTATAAGCCCAAATATTATCTAACTATCTTAATACGTAGGCTTAAGCGGCCGGTGTCATTACTAATAATAAAGGTTCCGGTAACGACCACGTCAAGGTGTTATTTACAATATTTACATCCCCAAACGTTTCGCCATTGCTTTAAAGTGGCTACCTCCGAGAGATACCACTGAGGATGCCACATCACAGGATGGGTGAAACGTTTGTGGATGGAAATATTGTAAATAAGACCTTAGTGTAGTTTTCCGGAAGCTTTATTTATTAGTAATTATCTAACTATTTTTTATTCAAATTTGTTTTCAACTATTTTCATATTAAAATAAAACTATCTTAAGCACCGACATTGTTTAACTTTTCTGTTCAATAATACATTTTTATACATCATAAACTGGTTTCAATTGTATGTTGTGATACAATAATCTATAACAAAATTTTAATGTAATTGACAGGGCCCTGGTCGATATTTAGCTCAGTTATGTCAACACTTCCCACGCGAATGTTTGCATTCAACTTCCACTGTTGTTTAGTTGGAACAAATTAGGCAATGTCATTGTTCACTTACAACTTCGGCTGACGTTAAGTGTATTAACATTGTAACTAAGTTATTATGTATATCTCCACGTGTTTAGATCTGGAATAGTTTTACTCATTATTTATAGCATAATATTTGGTCCGAAAGTCTGAAATACAATTTATAATATATCCAATTTGAAGTATAATATAATTAATCTTAATAGTTAAGTTTTTAAAACAAAAGCTGAGTTTTGCTACATTTTCACTAGCAAATGGGAGATGTGACAAATGACATGAAGAAATGTTTCAATTAGGCAAGGCAGACTTGAAAACTGGCAAAAAGACGACCTTTTAACTATTTTAAACCCATATATTGAATTATCAGTACAATTCATAGTTTTTCATATGCCTAAAAAAGTAAAATATTAATTTAATACTCATATTTTAATCACTAAATACAATGGGCCTCTATATATGGTTGATCTTACTTCATTAACATCTCGAAAATTAAGAACTACTTAACCAATATTTCCATTGTTAACTTTCATGTCTTCTTACATATAACTCATTTCCCCCACCCACCCCAGACTTGTCCAAATATCAGTAAAATTATACACTGTATAAAGGGGTATCTTTCGTTGCTATTTTTGTAATACTAAATCTACAGATTTTAGATATCCTACAAATTGAATTAAATATAGAACTTATTGTATTATACATTTTTATAATGTTATATACTTGTATATTATGATTGTTAGTCCCTTATAAGTTTAACTGTTTCGTAATTTGTTGGACATAATTAATAAGCCTGTTGATTGTTTAGAAAGTTTTTATTTAGTTTATAATCTATCAGTGATTACAATTACAATTCATCACGTTTACGATTTTCAACACAAAATAGCACAATTTTTCTACAATAGCTAATTGTGTACTAACTCATAATTAGAATAGTAGTAATAAATGTTAGTACCGTTTGTTTTATTTAACATTGTTCATCTTACTCTCCAAGTTATTACATATTAGTATGCACATATAATAAAGTAGCTGTGCTACAACAATGCCCTACTGAAGAATCCAAGCAATCAGCTGTTAAGAATACGTATTATATCAGACGTCTCTCTCATCAATGTTGCTAAAGGAAAGTTATCTTGACTAAAGCAGCTGTTGCGTTTGATATATATGGAGGTAGGAGGTATGGAGGTAATTTGTACTTGTAGTGAAACTATGATATTAATGTTATTAACTGTATGCATTGTTGAATTGTAAACTGTTTGTACATTTGCTTTCGTCCAGGTAAATAAGAAGCTGCAACCACTACAAAGGAAAATTTAATCTCTTGTCATTTTTACTTAGTTTGTAAAGTTCAATGACTGTCAATTGAATAAAAATTATATGGATTCAGGACTTAAAATCTATATTAAAGCCTTATATTTATTATTTTTTAATTTAAATCATTTATATTTCATAAACACATTTTTATTTTTGTCTTCGAAATCATGTCCGTTAATTTTTTTTTAATTGCGTCATACTAAATTTTGCATAGGTAATTATAATATTATTTTTTCAAACGTTACTTATTGTGATTACTTGGAATAATTTTGATACAGGAAATATGTTAAACTTACAAAAATATTATTTTTACTATCGATTTCACAAAATATTACTTATCTGTTTTTATAGAGTATTTATGTTATTAGTTAGCTGTGGCTTTTTACAGTGTGTTGGTGATTAATTTTGTAGTTGTTGAGTGTTGTTTTTACTTCTATACCTTCTCTATGCAGAAATTGTAGCTTTCTAATTCTCAGATAGGTGATTTTTTATATTTTTGAAGAAATATAATAAATGACTATGATGTATATCTTGTCAACCAAATTTTTTCAAAGAATTTTTCAAACTAGCAGTTTTTTTACGACGGGCTGAATGATGTTGACCCACTGTAACTATGATTTGGAAGGCAATACTTTTACGTTTTTGGTTGGAATTTAGAAGTCTGTTGAATTAGGGAATATGTTTTCTATAGAATATGTGTTCCGAAGTAGGTTAATTTAGTATATATTATATTTTAATTTGAAAAAAAGACAAATAAAACCATTAATAACGTTATTAAGATAAAAAGAATTCTATAATTTACATCTTTATAAATAAACTACAAAATAACATGGAAGACCATTATTGGTATCATACTAGCTGGTGTGTGGCTAAGTGGACTTTAGCTTATGACTGTAAAGTCAATATTCAATATACTAATCCCCAACTGATCTGATGATGGCTAGTACTTCACCCGTTCACGCATTAAGTTCACACATATACTCTCCCCCATATGAATTGATGAGTAAAGTTTCAGAAATAAAATTAAAAATATACATTTATTTTAAAGCAAACTGATGGCACTGGTCAATTACTGTAATTTTTGCATTTACTTATTTGAATAAAATTACGTTGATGATCATATTTTTGCTATTTTTCAGAAGAAATACTATCGTCACCCTTATAACATTTTCATCCGAACAGTAATTTTAGATTTCCAGCATAATCTCCTGACGTATCAATTTCAAATGGAAATACTAATATATATTCCAAATGCAGTTTCACTTATTTTATTGACATTGATGTTTTAGTGGATAGGGTATATGTAAAATACATGAGCTTATTCGCTACAAAAGGTTATATTTTTCTGCGCAGAGTCTTTGTTGAAGTGGGATCAAAGATAAATATTTTCTTTCCGTCAGCTAGAAAAATATTTCGACCTGGCATCCCTCCAGATGAGAGGTTATTTATAGTGGACCCCGAGGTGGCCCCGGTCACACCTGTTACACAGCTGATGTATAGTTGGTAGAATCCTTCAACACGATTATTCCTTATCAGCTGTCAGTGATTCCAACTTGTTTTTTTACAAATATGCAATATTTGTTAATTATTTTTGGGAACATTTAAAAACTATTCGCGTCTGCATTTATAAGTCAATAGTTATTTTACAAGAAATTCATAAATTTAAAAAAATACACAAACACATATGTAACGTATAGTTTGCTGTCAGATACAATTTATCAATTTAAACAAATGAAAAGTAAAATATATTTTTGGAACAAGATCCAAAATAAATATCACTTGTTAATAGGAATTATGAAGATTTATTAATTTCCTGTCACAAAGCTACATCCAATCCATCGAGCCATTAAAGACCTGCCCCACTGATTCTGATAGCTATTCCATACATAAAAGATTGCAGGGGTACTCTGTAAATATGTGATCACAGCGTCCCCTGCGCCCATTTACAGGGGAATTAGTTAGCATAAATATAGTTAGCAGGGCAGGTCTTAAACGGCTAGATCGATTGAATTTTGCTTTGTGACGGGAGAAACTTTTTGTGTGATCACTGAGTGATGTTGTTCTCACCCACTTTATATCTTCAAAGCCGTGCGTACCCCCTGGATAGTTCTAAACCTGGTAGATCGAAGTCACGATTTTTTGGTCTGCCAGCTATCGCACAAAATAAAGAATAACACACAAAGGTCGCTAATATATTTAGCCTACATCAGGGAAATTTCCCTATTAAAACACCTTTCATTATGAAATAAAATATTATTGGTGTTTTTTAAAAATATTGTTTATCTGTCAATGTAAGACTCGCCATTTACCAATATGCAGGTGCAATAAATCCACTCACGACAAACGTTGCCTTTGCATTACAAATCAAACCCAAAAATTCACTTCGATTGGTTTTCAGTAACTAATATACTTCATTTAAAGAGAGTTGCCTTCAATATATCACTTTCAAAATTAAATTCATATGGAATAAAGTAATTTGCTACAAGTTAAAATCGTCCGGAGGGTGTCATGGTTGATATACTATGAATTGGACGGTGCGGAAAGAACACATCTTCAATAACAGTGGCTGAGGAAAACAGATTAGTGAAATGAAACCCAAAATTAAACAGTACAATAAGTGATTAAATAACTTAAATTTTAACATTAAAATATACAATTGTTAAAAATGGGGTTCTTGAAAGAAGTTACACATACCTATAAAAAATTAAATACGACAATGCACCTTATTTCTAAAACAAATAATGTAAATGATGTTTTGTATAAACAAATACATTTTGAGAGGAAGAAAAAAAACCAATACTAGCTTAATATCGATTTTGAATCCAGGCATATACTGTACTTAGATACTTATATAAAACTATTGAGCCGATTGGACGTTTTGCTCGTACAATAACAAGTACGTTTTATTTTACGATAATTATTTCAACTAACATTTTCTAATATCAGCTACTTACCTTGGATTGAAATCAAACTCGCATGTGCACGTTGGACTCTATGGACTTACCCTAACTTGCAAGTGTACATGAGCTCACATGCACAGACTCCTACGTACGAACCCGCACGCACGAAAACCCTCACGCAGGTAATTCCACACTCGGACCCTTAGGCACGATCCCCCAGTCACAAACCACCATGTCATATCACAAGTAATTTTCCAGACATCAGGTAGCCTTTGACTTCGTCCTGTACTAGTGAACCAGAAAATTATCTTGTCCTCTTACATAACGAAATACGTCTTGTCTAAACATTCTGGTAATACTACAATAAGCATAAATATGATAGTCAACGACATTGCTCAGCAAAGCTTAATCTCAGTATATGAACCTTGTTGTCGTATAACAAGTAATTGTCCAGACAGAAGGCAGCCTTTTACTACGTGACTGTACTCGTGAAGCGGGCTATTCTCGCGTCGCTTCACTTCCGGACTACAAAGTGTCGAGAACTTTCTGATAGCACAGTAATAACCATATTCATTTAAAATTTACTTTATTGACAAAGTGTACAAATGGTGAGGTTAGGACTTTTAAGTACTCTCTTACACTTAACCAACGTTTACAATAATGTAGGATAGTGTCTTATCCATGCACATTTTATGTGGACGTGCTAAGCTGCCGTATAACAAGTAATTGTCCAGCCGGCAGATGGTCTTTGACTACGTGACTATACTTTGAAGCGGGTAATTTTGTTATCCAACTACTTCAGGACATACATGGAAGTAGCAATTGTCTAATATGTATCTTACTTTGTAATGATTATCTTATATTATATCTGTACGGTTTTAATTTAATTAATGTTATAATTTTAATTGTACTCATTTTAACACTACTATTGTACGAGTATGGGTGAACCTCTGTACGTGTATACATGGGTGGGTCCAAGGTGGTATATTTTAGCGTTTTCGTCGTAATTAATATTGTTTAAGAACGTCTAAAGATTCAACAATAACATCTAGTGATCAAATGTGTCATATTCCAGAAATGGTGGTTTTTTTTATTTTACATTAGATTTTTTTTGATGTTATTTTATACCTAATTTGTTTATAGTTGTATTTGTTTATGAGAAAGCGTAGCCTTGTAGTTGTTAAAGTAAGTTCGTGTAAAAGACGCCATTCCTTAAACGATAACAAACAGCTGATGATAGAAATCACACTCATCGTGTCAAAGTGTTCTTTCAGCCAAGTCTGAAGAGAGTAACAGGTGCGACCAATGACATCTCGAGGTCGGTTATAAATAATCTCCTCTGGAGGGATGCCAGATAGAATTTTCTATCTGACGGAAAGAAAATATTTATCTTCAATATAATCTCAATTTAATATAAAAGAAAATGTATCAAGTATTTTATCAATAAATAAAATCTTTATGCAGCTCAGAAAACAATAATTGATATGTAGGATGTTTTTCTATAGATTGAAGACTCCCCTATCTAC
This sequence comes from Stictocephala bisonia, assembly GCA_035578905.1. Classification (NCBI taxonomy): domain Eukaryota; kingdom Metazoa; phylum Arthropoda; class Insecta; order Hemiptera; family Membracidae; genus Stictocephala; species Stictocephala bisonia. The sequence continues at coordinate 1,007,133 of JAQJVL010000138.1, read as the reverse complement.
TAATTCGTTAACCAGAATAAAGTAAAATATTTAAAAAAAATTTTCAATATATGTATGATAGGTTTATACTAATTAATATCAGCTTTGTAATGCATGTATGAAATTAACAAGTCCATTTAATTACTTAAAGCATATCAAGTAACAGAATAGTATTATGTAAATTCCAGTTAGTTTTTTAATAGTAAATCTGTGAAATTTAATTATCTTGTATAATTGATTAAATATCAAATTAAATGCATTCTATATTTTCTTAACATTGCCATACGTTCATATTGCGATTGTCAATCACTTAATATTTAAATGGTTACAATATTTTTGTTTTCTTGGAAAAATAAAAATGTTGTTACATTAAGGGTATGTATGAAGATTTAAAATCAAATTAAAATAAAGTGTGTAATAAATTTTAATTAACATTTAAAACTTAATAATTTTTTTGTTTTATTATTATTAGTTTTTTATTCTTCATGTTTTCTCACATTATATTCATATATAACAAAGCAGCTGTGTTACAACAGTAAGCTAATAAAGAAATGACGTTACCTCTTTTGCTGGAGAATATGAGATCTTAATTTCCCTGATCCAAGCAATCAGCTGTTCAGAATACGTATTCTATCAGACGTCTCTCTTGTCAATGTTGCTAAAGTAAAGTGATCATGACTAAAAAGACTGCAAAGTCTGATTGAAATATACATCTTAAGGAACTATATTTCGGAAGTTGGATGTTATTATAAAACCAGGTTACGTGTTATTGGATTGTACAATTTATGAGTCAATTAATGTATTTTGTTAGTAAAGTGTATTACGTGCGTTCTAATAATTAAAATTATAATTTAAAAACTAGTTGTTGACTTTGATGTACATTAAAACAGACTAACAGAAACTAAAATTTCTGTCAGGTAAATTTTGATATTTCATTATGGCTATGTTTAATTATATAACTTTTTACAAGTTGAAGTAATTTTGTTTATCACTCTTCATCTGCTAAATACAGTAATTTATTCATTACGCCCATTATCGATAGTTTCCGTTGATACTGAAACAATTAATTGTAATTTGTATTGTTTGTTTATGTATATATATATATATATATATATATATATATATATATATATATATATATATATTATAACATCGTTTGAGTTGGGTAATTCCTTAATCATACAAAATAAGAAAATTGACTAGTTTTTTTTTATTTTTCAATATTCCTGAGCAGATGTCAATCCTATTTTATTAACTTGATATAATGCGTGTATAACAGTATTTCAATGTATATCTATACTGAAACAATGTATATTGAAGTACTTTTACACACGCATTATACCAAACTAATAAAATAGTTGCAACATCTGCTCAGGAATATTAAAAAAAAAACTAGTTAATTTTCTTATTTTATATGATTAAGGAACTGCCCTACCCAATCGATTTTTTATGGATTTAGGTCTTAAAAGGTATTTTAAAGTAGTATGTTATTATTTAAAAATTACATTTTTAATTGTAATATACACTGTAATATATTTTTATTTTAAATCATGTTTACTAATTGTTCATAAAAATACATATTCAATCGTGACTGATTTGTGTTGCTATTGTTTCTATCTCTATGCAGTTTGCTATTCGCAGCACTTCATCCTTGGATTTTTAGTCATATATTGTAATTTTAAATATTTTTCTGTGTAATTTTCACTAATATTATCTAGATTCTTTAACTGTATACTGTAAAACTCCAAATACTCACATCAATATAATAATGCAGGTATTATTATTGCCTTGTAGGCTTTTCATTTAACGTGAACACTAATATTTGTATTTTTTTAAACTCTTGTTCAATTTTTAAAAATATACGCTAGTACTTTGCATACCATGTTGTACCTAAGAGTACAAATTACCATCACTTGAGATGTTACTTGCCAAATAATTAAAATATTCTCGATCGTATATGGGTAAATATATTTACACTTTCACCAAATGTATTTTAGTTATAGAGGCAGGAATAGCTAGAGAGCCTGACACAAAGTATTCGTGGATTAACATGTATGTTATTGGATTACAAATGCCTATTACAGTTGTGACTATACCATATTAGGACTGTGGTTCATACATAAGTTAAACAGATTACACTCTTATCGAATTTATTTTGGTCGTAGAGGCCGGATTAGCTAGAGAGCCTGACACAAAGTATCCGTGGATTAACATGTACATTATTGGATTGCAAATGCCTATTACAAAGTTGTGACTGTACCATATTAGGGATGTGGTTCATATATGGGTTAAACAGATTACACTCTTATTGAATGTATTTTGGTCGTAGAGGCCGGATTAGCTAGAGAGCCTGAAACAGTGTCCATGGATTAACGTATACATTATTAGATTACAAATTCATATTAAAAAGTCGTGACTGTTCCTTATTAGGGCTATGGTCCATATATGGGTTAAACAGATTACACTCTCATTGAATGTATTTTGGTCGTAGAGGCCGGATTATCTAGAGAGCCTGACAGAGTATCCATATGGATTATCATGTACATTGCTGGATTACAAATCCCTATGACAGAGTCGTGACTGAACAACATTAGCGATGTGGCTCATAATATGATGTTGTATTATATGGGTAAACCTGATTACACTCACACCAAATGTATTTAGTTTTATGTTTACAGTTCTTATATATATATTTTTTTCTTTTCATTTAACTAACATTCTAATAATATGATATTTATTATGTTATATCACTGTAAGGTTTTTTTCAATATACCTTTGACCAATGTGTGTAAACATAAATTCATCCAAAATATAATTCATAGAAAATGTGACAAACTTTTCGAACTCTTAAACTAAATTTGAAAACATATATGCATTTCTTATTTTGATTTTCTTTGTAACATTACATTACACTCTTAATTACCAATGTAAGTCGTAGGGGCATCATTAATTGAGTATATGTAACTACAATATAAATATATGCTAGGTATATTACGAGATTATCTTTACACATTTGTAAATAACAACAATAGGGACACAAAATTTTATCTAATTACTTATGCTACTCAATTATAATTTTATTCGTTAGGTTTCATAAGGTAGTTCGAAGTATGAATATTTCATTGAGTCTCTAGTGAATCATTTATAAATAATAATAATAATAAATCCTTTATTGCATGGACAATATAAAAAAATATTGTATCGCAAACGTCAGTATTTAAATTAAATGGATTAATTAAAATAAAACGTAATAAAATACTTAATAGGCAGATTTTCTGTACTAATGGGTGAAATATTATAGAATATTAGTTGGGGTCATGTCATTCAGTTCCTATTTAGTTTTAAAAAGAATATAGTTGGTCTTTATGGAAATTCCAAAATAATAAATTATATTCATGCTTTTAGGTAGATAGAAACCAGTTTATGAAATTATTATTTGGTTTCTATTTATGTTTTTTTTTTTTTTAAGTTTTTGTACATAATGCTCATAAATTTGTTACTAGGCATTAATCATTTTCAAAATGTATGATAATATTAAAATTAATTAAACATTAAATGTACTAAAATCGAAATTTTAATAGCATTTGGCATGTTTCCAGATATAATGTGCATTTAGTTTGTAAATATTAGCTACATTAATTTGCTATTGGTAAATATCTATAAATTTTGTTATACAATAGATGTTATACATTCACGGATTTGTGTTATTTGCTTTTTTTACCAAACTATTATATTTTGCAGTTTTGATACATGAGTTGTTTGTTATGTTTTGTTTCGTTGAATGAATTGCCCACTTTCCACTATTGATATGTAAAAAGATCTATATTTCTAAACAATATTTTATAACTAATTTTCTAGCAGTTTACGAACAGCTCATAGACTAACTCGAGCTGCATAAAATATCACAGGCCACAAAGGAAAAGACCCACATCCGCAGAAAGAGCAAATGTACCGAGCGTGCTTTGCATATTTCACCGGGTAAAATCGTCACCGTAAAGCGTGCATAATCCATCGGTTTCTCAACCAAATGGCCCTGTCTGTGACAGGTGAGAAGAGAGGAAAAACGAACTGTTGGAAGATGTGTCTGATTTAAGCCGGAAAAATTTTACTCAAAACACATCAACATCATCCATTTATATCTTATGGAAAGCAATATTTTACATACTGATTTTATAGAATAATTACGTGTTTATCCTATTGGAAATAAAATACCATTTTAATATTGAACATAAGAACATTTCAATATAATTTTATGTTACATATTGTTATCAAAATATATATTGTACAATGTAAAGCTGTTTTTAACTGCCTACACGAAAGTGTATGGCAATTTTTATTATATTTGCATATTGATACATACATGAATCAAAGTAAAATTGTACTTCTGCTCCTTGGGGGATAATAATAAATATAAATACGTAATACCACATAGGACTCCTCCAATTTTACCTTGGTCGTTCTTATTGGTCTTTCTCATTGATTATTCTCGTTGGTCAGACTCGTTGGTCATTCTCGTTGGTCTTTCTCGTTGGTCATTCTCGTTGGTCACTCTCGTTGGTCATTTTGCTTAGTCATTCACGTTGTTCATTCTCATTGGTCATTCTAGTAGGTCATTCTCGTTGGTAAATCTCTTTGGCAAGTCTCGTTGGTCATTCTGTTGGTCTTTCTCGTTGGTCATTCTCGTTGGTCACTCTCGTTGGTCATTTTGCTTAGTCATTCTCGTTGTTCATTCTCATTGGTGATTCTAGTCGGTAATTCTCGTTGTTCATTCTCATTGATAGTTCTTGTTGGTCATTTTGCTTAGTCATTCTCGTTGTTCATTCTCATTGGTCATTCTAGTCGGTAATTCTCGTTGTTCATTATCATTGGTGATTCTAGTCGGTAATTCTCATTGTTCATTCTCATTGATAGTTCTTGTTGGTCATTTTGCTTAGTCATTCTCGTTGTTCATTCTCATTGGTGATTCTAGTCGGTAATTCTCATTGTTCATTCTCATTGATAGTTCTTGTTGGTCATTTCGCTTAGTCATTCTCGTTGTTCATTCTCATTGGTGATTCTAGTCGGTAATTCTCATTGTTCATTCTCATTGATAGTTCTTGTTGGTCATTTTGCTTAGTCATTCTCGTTGTTCATTCTCATTGGTGATTCTAGTCGGTAATTCTCATTGTTCATTCTCATTGATAGTTCTTGTTGGTCATTTTGCTTAGTCATTCTCGTTGTTCATTCTCATTGGTGATTCTAGTCAGTAATTCTCATTGTTCATTCTCATTGATAGTTCTTGTTGGTCATTTTGCTTAGTCATTCTCGTTGTTCATTCTCATTGGTGATTCTAGTCGGTAATTCTCATTGTTCATTCTCATTGATAGTTCTTGTTGGTCATTTTGCTTCGTCATTCTCGTTGTTCATTCTCATTGGTGATTCTAGTCGGTAATTCTCATTGTTCATTCTCATTGATAGTTCTTGTTGGTCATTTTGCTTAGTCATTCTCGTTGTTCATTCTCATTGGTCATTCTAGTAGGTCATTCTAGTTGGTCATTCTCGTTGGTAAATCTCTTTGGCAAGTCTCGTTGGTCATTCTGTTGGTCTTTCTCGTTGGTCATTCTCGTTGGTCATTCTCGTTGGTCACTCTCGTTGGTCATTTTGCTTAGTCATTCTCGTTGTTCATTCTCATTGGTCATTCTAGTAGGTCATTCTAGTTGGTCATTCTCGTTGGTAAATCTCTTTGGTAAGTCTCGTTGGTCATTCTGTTGGTCTTTCTCGTTGGTCATTCTCGTTGGTCACTCTCGTTGGTCATTTTGCTTAGTCATTCTCGTTGTTCATTCTAATTGGTGATTCTAGTTGGTCTTTCTCGTTGTTCATTCTCATTGATAGTTCTTGTTGGTCATTTTCCTTGGTTATTCACGTTGTTCATTCTCATTGGTCATTCTAGTAGGTCATTCTCGTTGGTAATTCTCTTTGGCAAGTCTCGTTGGTCATTCTGTTGGTCTTTCTCGTTGGTCATTCTCGTTGGTCACTCTCGTTGGTCATTTTGCTTAGTCATTCTCGTTGTTCATTCTCATTGGTGATTCTAGTTGGTCATTCTCGTTGTTCATTCTCATTGATAGTTCTTGTTGGTCATTTTCCTTGGTTATTCACGTTGTTCATTCTCATTGGTCATTCTAGTTGGTCATTCTCGTTGGTAAATCTCTTTGGCAAGTCTCGTTGGTCATTCTGTTGGTCTTTCTCGTTGGTCATTCTCGTTGGTCACTCTCGTTGGTAATTTTGCTTAGTCATTCTCGTTGTTCATTCTCATTGGTGATTCTAGTTGGTCTTTCTCGTTGTTCATTCTCATTGATAGTTCTTGTTGGTCATTTTCCTTGGTTATTCACGTTGTTCATTCTCATTGGTCATTCTAGTAGGTCATTCTCGTTGGTAATTCTCTTTGGCAAGTCTCGTTGGTCATTCTGTTGGTCATTCTCGTTAGTCATTCTCATTGGTCAAGTTCATATATATTCGAGGAAAGGATGTAAATAGTCAACTAACTAATAGATCAATGTGAGGGAAATGTTACAACAGCATTGTACCACATTGTAAGTTTATTTTCACTGTGGGCTGAAACATACTACACGTTAATCTATATCATTCTGAAAGAGTTTTGTTTTATTTAATGATACTTAGTTATTTTATTTCTTCCCCATATGTTATAATTACTTACTCAATTATTTTAACTTCACTTGCCAGTTCACATGGAATTGTGTGAGAACTATATTCAAGGAGTTTAGAAGTTAGCTAGTTTAGCATTCGAACCATCGATAGCACAGTCCGAAGGTTTAACCACTGAGTCACTACTGGAAATCAAAAATCACTTTAGCAATGGAAATGTTATCGATATTACTGTCATAGGTAAAGTCAGCCAAAGAAGTTTTTAAAATTTTCACTTATTGGACCAAATGATAATTCATTCTTAAACTCAAACAACATTTTACACATAGAAACGATATAAAAAAATTATAATAAACATAATATACACCTGTTTTATTAATTCTTAATTTTTGGTAAGCTTATTTACAAAACTTAAAATTTGAATAAGTGGATATTACTTGTAAATAGTGATATCTACGTAAATATCTACGTTATGCAGCAAAAGGCGAAATTTAGTTTGTTAAATTTACGTTTTTGTATGATATGGCGGTGTATGGATATAAAACCATCCAATGAGGTTCTTAAATGAATTGAAGATACATGTATTATGTATGGGCACTAGTGGTGTAGTGCTGTAATCCAGCTACCAGGGGACAAAGTGTTGTTTAGATTGTAGGCGACAGGTTCTATGTCCAATCCTCTTAGTACCGACATTGCGTTCACTCATCGGTATGGTCACAGCTAGACAAGTCTGGGGTGTCCATGTTGGATGGTAGTCAGTTTTAAAATATTTTTTAGGGGAGAGAGAGCTAATAATGAGTAAGGTTTTTCGATTATCTGATAATCAGACATATTTATTGTGATTCCATGTATAGTAGGTCTTTTGGTTGCCCGGTCTATTGGACTTCGTAAAATAAATTGCCTTTTATGAGCCTAAGACGGACTCAGTTAGTAACCAGAGCACATAGATAATACACACTTATTAGTTCATATTCATATTCGTCTTCAAATACTGTATGTACAAAGCTATGTCGGCTTCGTATATATAAGAAGATGTCCCAAACTACTCATTTATCGCACTACGTGACAGAGTGATCGTATGGTACTACTTCTTAAGACAGTATTTAATTTTATTTACCAAATATACGAGTATAATATATTTCCACTGAAAGATACAACGGAGTACTAAATAACATTTCGGTGCTTGATAGCACTTGCTTGGTATTCGTGGGCAATGACTGTTTAGCTTGGTGGGAACGCTAATACGTTGTGCAATCGATTATATAGGAGGCAGCTGTGCTTGGCACAATAACTCAGGAGGCCAGCCCGCTGGCTGCCGTTTCTCATAAATAACCAATTGGCAGTACAATAGTCGTTAATGTTAATGAGAAAAACGTCAGAGGTGTTATGCAAATTACTATTTATAGCTTAAATTTAAACCTCGTGTTTAATCTGCTCTCCACTTTGTTTAACTAGAAACTATAGTAAGTAAGACCCTGTTCCTTTCTACCATTACCTACAATTTAACTACGATTTGTTATACATACAGGGTGAGTTTTAAGTCAATAACTCCTAATGGTTTTTAAACTATTTCTTTTCAGAATATTTCATTGAAATAACAGTGACCCACTCTACATTTAGGGTGTTTTAATGTTGTTAGAACATTCCAACCGTACCATTTTAAATTTTGGTTTTGTAATTTGGTTATGTGATATGTCATTTTACACCGTCATTTTAATCTGGAAACAATAGTGTAATCAGGTTTTAAAAAGGATGTGTTGTTCTTTAGTTATTAATTATTTGATTATTTTATTAACTGATCATCGCTTATGTATTCTCCTAATTGTACCTACTTTGTCATGGCTAAATACAAACTAGGTTTATGTTTTATTGTGCTTTTAGCGTGTTTTATGTTTCATGATAACATAGCAAAGTCGTTTTTACATAGTTGATGACCAATTAAATAAAAATAAATGGTTCCAGGTAACTGGCAGAAACATTCTCCCTTGCCCACTGTTGTCAGATTGTTCAAAAAATGAAAATTTAAGGATGTAAAAACACACCTAAATAAAAACTGATGTTCAATTTAACTATATTTCTAAGGAATATACAAACTAATCACTTATTTTATTTAAATAAAATTATGGAAAACATTATCTTAAAAATAGCAGTTAAAATAATCACATAGCCAGATGTTATGTAAACAACCTTCACCAACTTTAATTATAGCTTCCAGCCTTCGACCTCCAGCCACTAGTTAGTGTGGTGGTAAGTAAAATATATTTATTTGTAATTCACATATTTCCTGAAAATTTAATCAATATGATTGGGGCCGTTTTTGAGAAAATTCCATTTTTGTTTGTTTTTGCTCATAAAAATGATAAAAATTAAAATTTCTAAAAAGTGAAAAAATATTTTGAGTAAATGGGCTAAATACCCACACATACCTAATTTCACAAAAATGTATCCATCCGTTTTTGGTCTCCAGTGAACTGCACATACATACAGACATACACACATACGGACTGACAACATAGGTTTGGGTTCAGGAGATCCTAAAATGGATTTTTATAACTAATTATAAAACTTTTTTGTACGTTTAAAAATGTTATATATGTTAATTTATATGGGATAAAGTAAATCAAAATAACTAATAATTAAATAACGACACAACCTTTTAAAAATCTGATTGTACTGTCGTTTTCAACTTAAAGTGATGGTTTTAAAAACAAAATTTTTTGATATTTTGAAAATTCAAAGATTCTAAATGTTGTGTTAGTTAATATCAATTTAGTAGCAATTTTCAAAATTAATCCCTTTTATAAACTGAAGAAAAAGTTTGGGGCTAACTGACTTAAAACTTACCTTCTATAACATTTTCAAAGCACATATTACGCGCCTAACGCGATACAAATATATGAAACCATACATTTTAGTTATCATTTTGTGACTGGTCCGTCATGTCACCAATATTTAAAACTTTTATATTCGACCATTCGTAATCATAACTTCATTTTTTAATAGGTTTTTAAATCGGTACACCTTTATTTTATACCATGATCATCCGATTTTGGAAATCATCCAATAATTTTATTGGTATCACTGTCATTACCACTTTTTGTTTCTCATTTTACAATCTCATTTAAAAGGTTTCTATTGAATAATGTCATTATATATTTACATAAGCATTTAAATATGAACTAAAGAGACAAAAAGTAAACACATATTCTCTTCGATTCGTATTATGAAACTATGTACAGTTCGACAAAGTTGAATAGATTTACTTGGTTAGGTGGAATGTATAAAAGTAATTGCTTGTTTAAATGACTACTAATGCAATTCAGTAAGTTATTCTGTAAACCAATTATTTGTAATAAAATACTAATTTAAGCACAGGGGTTGATAATATTGAATAAATTGTTCTTATAACTTTATTACTGTTTTTTTAGTTTTAAAATATATTTATTTTTAGCTTTTAGTATTATATCATCATACACAGTTCCCTGTTTATAAATATTTTCTGTACTCCATATATAATGGAAAATTAAAAAATAATGTTACTACTACATCAAAGATAGTTTGGTCCTGTTTAAGATATTTCCAGGCCATTAACTCTGCTGTGAGAGACATACCAAGCTGAAAGCGAAGTTACACTTGTCACCCGTAAAAAGATAGTGTAATCTTTACTACTGCTTTTATGAGCTTCAGCAAAGTTTGTGCTGCAAATAACCGAATAACTGACACACTTCGGGAGGGGGGGGGGGATAAGGGGGACTGTTCTCGAAACTGAGTTAGGAAAGTACTATTCATGAAGAACGTTTATGTACATATGCAAAGACAAGAACGGTAAAGTTAGATGTTATTGTGGCTATTTCTATAGTATCGTAACATTAATATACACATATATATTTTCTCTTTACCAGAATCTGGAGTTTATCTATCGTCATTATTGCCAGTCAGCCATTAAAAATTCACTATTACACGTTATCTTAATATTGCACTAATTGGGTCTTCTTGAACCGTCAATTCCCTGCAGTAAAAAATACATAACTGTCTCAAATCCGTAAATCCAAAAGCTGTAAGTACTGTAATTTATTTCCGATTTTGCTTCTACACATTTGTCGATAATAGACGATAATAGCCTTGCTATCGAAAACCCTCTTCTATAATATATTGGTTTAAAATTGTGTTTAACTTAACAGCTATAGAGTTTAAATGTTTACCACAATTCGTTGTTTCTTTTAATAAAGAATAAAATGCAACAAAAATGTTGTCCGCATAAAAACTATTCATAGAGCAGTAACAGAACTTAATACATAACATTTTATTTATTTACAATGTAAAATTGTAAAATTAGATTTGTGGTCTCACTTTACAATTGTTTCTTTAAAACAGTAAGGAATCAAATGTATTGTTTTTAATTGTCTTATTTTACTAGTGAATACGATTAACTAAGATAATCTCTTATTATAATAAAAAATAATATACATTAAAAAGTAGGCATCCAATTCTTAATTTATTGACAAACATTGTTTCTGCTCATTGCAATCAGCTGTTCGAAATTAATGTACCAATATATGTAGAAGCTATTAAATAGACATGGCGTAGTAATTTATCTAATATTGAATTTTTTTGTAGTTCTGGGGGAATTTAAATACAGCATAGTGGAATATTATTTTTAAATAATTTTTTCTAGAGATAATGTACTTTTGCATCATGGTGAAATAGAAGATTTTATTGAATACTATTTGCTAATTCTATTGTAAAATTTAACTTTTATTTGTTTTAGTTAAAGTATAATTATTAATTAATTATTACAAATAATTTTGTAACATTAGTTTATATTGTCTTATATTTTAATTATTTTTATAGTTTTTATCAAAACACCTATGATATATAAAGTTTTATATTGCATCTGCATATAACACTTTATTAATACAAGTATATTAAAGTATAACATTACAAGTATAATGATGGTTCATTTAACTTTTAAAAGCACTGGTACTTAATGAGAATCCAATTAACAATTACAAGTGAAATATATTTGAACTGAAAACTATTTTTATAGCATTATAGTATGTTTTCATTTAACCATTTTATATATATATATATATATATATATATAAATAAATATAATAATTTATATGTAAATATAAATATAATGCATACGTTCAACACGCTTGAAACTAAATATGAATTTTTACATTGTAACAAAAATATAAATAAACATATGATAATAATAAGCAAGTTAAAGTACGTTAAATAGATGATTCCAATCTTAATAAAGAACCAATTTAGTCTAGTTTTATACTTAAAATAAATCTTCCTAGTTAAACGTAATAAATTTGCAGGGTAAATTCATACCTAATATCTTTATGTCGTAATCAAATTACACGTTTATCTGTGGATAACATATTTACAGACGTTTAATTAAAATGGTTTAGTGTTTTAATTAAACGTAGATTCAAACTATTCATAGTAAGAAAAATGTTGCGATCAGATTGGTACAGGATGAACATTGCAAGTCTAGTCTAGGCGGAGGGGGGAGGAGGAAGTACGTAAATATACTCGTGATATGAGCAATTTTCTCCACACCCGAGGCCGTCCACTGTACACCCACTTTTGTACAACGCGACCAATTGTAATGTACGTGTAATATTGATTTATGATATTATTTATTGCATGTATACTATTGTGTACATCTAGTTATGACACAATGTACTTATCACCGACAGTATAGTATGCTTTACTTGAATTTGGTTAGAACGTTTCATTAAAATCATATGTAGATAGGTTTAAGTTTATGTACATATATGTATGTGTATGTTTTGTATATTATCACATTGTCTTAATATTTATATTGTTTTTATAATTTAAAGCATGAACTTTCTTCCAAAACATTTCATTTGTGAAAGGATTTTCCTCTTATTGAAATATAGATATAGGTTTTATACTATATTGTTTTAAGTAGTTGATTTTCGTACTTCCACTCGCATCTCCAATCTGGAAATTGAACCTACGAAAACACGAAAAAAATTTATCGCCTAAGTAAATTAAAGCTATTGAAAAAACACATAAGCCATTTTAAATCAACTATTGTATAGTGTTAAGAAGAAGTAACATCTATATATACATTTCAGTTAACAGTTTAAGTGTATATTAAAGTTGAAAGTATGTCAAAGTTTTGACGGAAACAGTGAAAAAACTTCGGAAATGTTTTTAAAACAATATTAACCACGTTTCTCTACAATATTAGGTATCAACAATATCATAATACATTAAACTATTTTAGTATTTGTTAGTATTTTATGACAATTAATGATATTTAATTGACTATATGAATGCCCATAATTAAGAGCCACTGTGAGAATCACTTCAAATTTCACTATAAGGAGAAGCAAAACAGTAAATCTGCTCCTAAGAAAGATAGAATTTTAAATGCCTATCCAGGATAAAACAGAGTCGTCCAATTACTGACGGTGGACAAACAGAGAGATTGGCACACTTTATTAGATTGCTTATTACTTATTCACAAAGGTTGGCTCAGCATCAGCATAGCTTATCCCTTGAAAACCATCTATATGAAATGAAGTACGAACAGTAGTGGGTCCTTCTATACTGAATAGTTATTTACATCAATATATATCAAATTGATCGATAGCTTGATGAGCCAAATGTTCTTAGTTTGCTTTCAATCAGAGGTTTAATAAACTTTGAAAGGTAAATGAACCTTTATTTCCACAAAAAATAATAATAACAATGAACAGCAAGTACATCACTGCGATAGAATTAGTTACCTCATGGCAGTTGTTTATGTTAGTGGAATGGGCCACTACCAGTTAGACGTAAACAAATAAAAATAGTGCAAAGATTTTTGTATAAAATTATATAAATAAATCTGTTTTATAGAAACATTGACTTAAAATATAAACAATAAAATGAAAATTCCCTAACACCATAAACCTTAACAACATCAACAGTAACACCAAAATAACATTAACCACAATAACATTAAAATATTTCGTAAATATTCTGGAATCTGATAAAAACTAAAATCTGGATACAGCTCACATTTTCAGACACGTGCTCGGGCCCGTAAGCATACGTCTTAAAGGGATAACCGCGGACGTTCTTTTGTCTTTGGGCTATTTATTCTTGATACTTTCAAAGAAAAATAGTTCTTTGGTTTGTAACAAGAACTTCATTCTATCATCTATTTATAAATATTTATAATTATTGTTCTATTTATAATCGTGTTTCAGTCTATTTATTGTTATTGTATTATGGTTTAGTTTTCTATTGTACATTGTTTATTATTCTCGTGCATGATGATTGAACTGTAATTATTTCACATGTTTATTGTACAATGTCATGTTCCATTGTATGTTTGATTCTATTATTGGTATGGTAGCCGTAATTTAGTCTTTGCATGGCAATCTTAGCTGTAAGTCATACTTTGAGCCAATAGTCAAACTTATGTTCCATTTAATGTAAGAATGGAGATGTCCATTGGTATATATAAATAAATAAACTACTTTCATCACAAACATTCGAAATCCACATTTAACCATATCTTGATGATCACAGTCTTAAGATTAAATAATAAAATTTTGGATACTTTATTATTCATAAAACAGGAAACGTTACCTCTGTTGCAATAAATATTGAAATAAAAAGCTACTATAAATTAATAAATAGATTAGCTCTCGTAAAAACATCGGTACAATATACAATCATCAATGTTAAATATATTGTAGACATTCATTATTAGTGTATGTCAAATCTTAAAGAGAGTAACCTTCTTTCTTCTCCAAAGGAAAAACATTTGAAGAAACATTATTTTGAAATGGTGTCCAGCTAGGCTTACATAAAATTTACAAAATCGTACTATACACGTTCATTGGCAGTGATTTACAATATCCTACTTGTGTGGTGGCTCAGTGGCTATGGCTTCAGACTGCGTAGGGCAAGCTACAAGGTTCGAAACCTCCAACTGAGCTAACATTGGGTCGGTACTTCACTCGTTGAATACAGTTCACGCACAAGCCTGTAGGCCCAAATAAATACACGAGCAGTGGTAGTGAGTCAACCACACACGCATAAACGTGCATTGGAAGTGACCCACCCATGAACGTTTAGTGGTATTGACCCATCCTAGTGGCTAGTACCAGCTCTTGACTAATCAGAGAACACCAGTGACAAAGACAGCTGATTCAGACAGAGATATCATATTGCCCCCCATGGCGATGGTTGTATACTATTCCAGGCAGCAGTCCCAAACCTCAGCCATACGAGGAATATGTGCAGTGTCTGCTACACTGACCGACTGCACGAATAGGCAACACCGGAGCCAGGCCTCACCGATGACAGCCGAACTCTAAACCTTATCCTGACTTGCCAATACCTTTATGTTTTTAACTGTACTATAGTTGAATAGTGACAATTAACAGCGCTACTAACGGTTAGAGAACCCGACTGAGTGGGATGCTCCCGTGGGAATGACATGTACAAGTGTCTCTAAAGTTACTTGATCTCTAGAATACTAAAACTAGTATTCTAGTTTCCATATGTACGCAATAATTGGAATGATTTATTTATAACTATACCATTTATACTTATTATACCAATAGGCAACAATCATGATCTGCAATAAAATATAAGTCTACGTACTCATAAAATACTCACACTGGAGGACATCATTACGAATGGTATACATTGCTAAATTAAATTGTATAATTTTCTTTGTTATATGGTTTTATATTCAAACGTAAGATCTGGCAATTAATTAGTTGATGACGTAATGTCGATAGTTGATAATTATTCTTAAGGTAGTGTGTTCTTAACATAATTCATAATCCTCTAAAATCCATACTAATGTATTATAAGATTTTTAAAATTAAAAGAAAAGAAAATAAAATTCATCCCTTAAACTTGCATCAGGTAGGGAAGAAAAGTTATTAAAAGTAATACCTTAAAATTAAAAAACTATTTGTAGATATATCGTGAAAATGTATCAATTTATCATTTGAAAATCGTAATCTTGCAAAACGATCTAACTTTAATGATGACCCGAGGTTTTCCTAAACTACTAATGACTCTTATCTTGCAAAGTATTTGCTGGATAAGAGGCTTTTAATTGACATCAAATATTAATGCAATCTTTAAATTCAATGGAAGTGAATATTGACGATTACTATATTATTAGGTACTAAAATTTAAAATAATATGTTTCTATTTTTCTACATAAAAATAAAGTTTCACTGGTAACAAATCCAACTTATAAATTTTATTATTAAAAAAAATTAGATATTTGTAAAATATGCAAACACTTATGATTTGACTAATAAGTACGTTATATACAGATATTTTATTTTTTGGAGGTAAATCAATTTGGGATCCATACTCAGCCCGCTGCTCTTTCTAATCTACGTTAACGATGTTGGTTCATCAGTACATCAAGGGCGTCTCGTCCAATATGCTGATGACACGACTCTCTGTTTTAACTCAAACTCAAGTGAAGAACTGGAACAGGTAACGTTCATTGAGCTTAACAATTCAATTCAATATTTTAACAAGCTCAATCTCAAAACAAATGCAACAAAAACGTCATTCATGCAGTTCCTTCTGCGCCAAAGCGACTCAGATCATAGTCCAACAGTAATGGTGGGCGAGACTGAGATCGAAGAAGTCTACTCGGCAAAATTCCTCGGAATACACCTTGATCAGGGGTTGACTTGGGATTGCCATGTAGACAGTATATGCTCCAAAGTATCCTAAGGCATTTATGTTTTGAGGCAGCTTTCTAAATATTGCCCGATCCAGATACTGTTGACGGCATATTATGGAGTAATCTACCCTCACTTGTCATACGGACTGGCACTGTGGGGTGGTTGCGCAAATGTTATCTTTTCCAGACTGTTCATTCTGCAAAAAAAGCAGTCCGTATAATTGCCAAACTGCAGTGGAGAGAGTCGTGCAAACCATAATTTAAAAACCTAAAAATGTTGACATTACCTTGCCTGTATATTTTAGAAACGTGCGTATTCTTTAAATCAAAATGCGATCCCATAAGAGGTAGAGAAATACACTCTTATGAAACTAGAGGCAGGGACAACTACCGAACTGGAAGACACAGGACGGTAGCTTACGAGCGCTTGCCCTCACACGCGGGTGCTCGTTTTGTCAACAAATTACCGCAATTAAAAGTGCCCCGACGCTGAAGGCGTTCAAAACTCGTCTGAAAGCTGCCTTGATATCGGAAGCGTTTTACAGCACAGATGAGTTTTTGGCACACCAATGGGAGACCTAGTGATTGGCTGACTGACGTAGGTGCTGGAGTGGATTAGTTCAAACGAATGAATGATTTGACTATTGTAAGTATGAATGTGACTATGTATTGAGTGAATGTTTTTTTTATATATAACTTAATGAAATTGTTTACAAACTTGACGATTTCTATGCAATATTTGTATATTGTTTCATGAAATAAAACATTTATTTATTTTATTTATTTTATGAAATCAAACTCAAAACTGAGAAAGTGTATGTTATATTTAGAAGTCAAATTGTAGCATAACAAAGTCCTTATTCAAACAGAATAACAATTTATGCATATTTACAAAATATTTAAGACTTACATTTTATAAATCATGATGATTGTATGTTATGTCAATGATAATTCATTGAATCTTGTAGTTTATATGTATACATAACTCAACCATAACTTTAAAGACCAAGGTTTTAGGAGTATTATGTATAATAAAACAATGTTCTTTTCTGCAAAAAACTTTACAATATTTCTTGCATACAATTTTATTTTAAAGAAAAAAATGTGCTGGAAATATGCTTATTTGTTGTTTGATAAAATTGATGTTTTCTTGAAACTAACAACGTAAAACTATAAATTGATTAAATTAATTCAACGCATATACATACACTTCTGTTATATAAACTTATAGAATGTTCACTATCATAATGCATAGAAACTAATACTATTACAGAAATTATAAGTAAAAATATACATTGCTTACACAAGAGTTCGTTTATTTTACTCGAGAGGAGATAGATTGAGGGATAAAGGTACAAGAGGGGCTTAGCATAGTTTACCCTCAAAAACAAATTACTAAAACCGTCTTTGGGATGTTCTTTGTAAACGAATTTTACGGGTATGAATATTTAGAACATTTTTACAAACAAAAGAGCATCAAATTATAAAACTAATTCTTAGCAGGTATTGTAATGGTTACATTATAGCGTTATGCTTCCTTAGAAACCATTAGTACATAAAGTAGTTTGAATATTTTTGATTGTGTATAAATAACTTTGTACTTCATTCATCGTTATTTTCTTTGAACATTACTTATAACAGTAAATTATTTTATAACCTAATCTCAAGTGTCTGGAGAGGGTACGGGTTCATTTATTTGATTTTTTGTTTTGTTTAGTAAATTTAAAGTCCGGTAAGTAAGTTTATATGGAAATTTTTAATGTTGTTGTTTTATCATTGCTAAATACCTAAAACGTCCAAACTGACCAACCTACCTTTCAAAATTTAACTTGAATTACTTTGTGCCTTGCTTTCAAATATGTTGATAAGTTAGTATTTCATAGTTAATACAAATAAGTATTTTACTAAATAAGAAGGTTTATTATAACTCGATTAGGGAAACATAATAATATAATATCAATGCTGAATATATGTTTATATAAATTTAAATTTCACTACGCTACTATGAGTTTAGCTGTTTTCGTTATGTGTTTACAACCGAAAGTAACATTGTTTACAACCGAAAATTTTCCACAGTCAACAACACCTGTTTTTATTCCGTAGTGTAGTGAAAAGTATAGTTCAAAACTCGAGTGAAAGTGTTTTGTATGTTCTCGACCAATTGAAGTGCTCGACAAGTCTCGCACTTCAAACACATGGTCTCAAACATGCAAAACCCCACTTTCCACTCTTGTTATGAAATATACTATTTCACTACACTACTATGAGTTTAGCTGTTTTCATTATGTGTTTACAACCTCCGAAACATCATATTTTCAACAGCTGTCTATTGTTTACTACCGAAAGTAACATTGTTTACAACCGAAAATTTTCCACAGTCAACAACACCTGTTTTTATTCCGTAGTGTAGTGAAAAGTATCGTTCAAAACTCGAGTGAAAGTGTTTTGTATGTTCTCGACCAATTGAAGTGCTCGACAAGTCTCGCACTTCAAACATATGGTCTCAAACATGCAAAACCTCACTTTCCACTCTTGTTATGAAATATACTATTTCACTACACTACTATGAGTTTAGCTGTTTTCATTATGTGTTTACAACTTGCGAAACATCATATTTTCAACAGCTGTCTATTGCTTACTACCGAAAGTAACATTGTTTACAACCGAAACTTTTCCACAGTCAACAACACCTGTTTTTATTCCGTAGTGTATTGAAAAAGTATCGTTCAAAACTCGAGTGAAAGTGTTTTATGTTCTCGACCATTTAAAGTGCTCGACAAGACTCGCACTTCAAACATATGGTCTCGAACATGCAAAACCCCACTTTCCATTCTTGTTATTAAATATACTATTTATGACTGTAAATCGCTTATGTTATCATACCCTTCATAGTTCATGAGAGCCATAAAAATATTTGTGACAAAGTAAAAGAATATTTTCCTACCTGTTGATGAACATTAGACTTTCCTTAAAGGAAGTAAATCATAGATTAATAATGAAATGCTGAAATAAAATAACATAAATAATAAAATACTAATCAATTGATCCAGTCATGTATTTAGCTAGAATTAACGAAAAAATAAAAAAAGTTCGAATCCAATCTCGGCGTCTGTAATAAGAAAAAAATAACTATTTATTTAAAATCAATAATATAAAAATTCTAAATATTTCTATGCTATGCACTCTTAAATAAAATTTAAGTCCTTTTCAGTGTAAAACTATTGTTTTAATCTGTTAACAAAAATTAATTGTTCACCTGGTTATTTTCTTTAAAGAATATAATCTTTTGAGAAGGATCAGCTGATAATCACTGGCTGTTCATTTGTCATTGGGCTATTAATTAATGACACTTTCTAAGTAATAGTCGGCCTAGTTTGTAACAATGACTACATTCGCTCATCTTCACTCATCACGCTCATTCGAAATCCATATTCGCCCATATCTTGACGATCGGCGTCTTATGAATAAATAAATAGATTTAAAAAAAAAATAAGTAGCAATTTTTGAAAATTATATGCTAAATAATTTTAAGATTTCTAAAATGTATTTTATTTATAAATACAAATATTACAATCATAATAATCGCAAAAATATTTATTACTTATTCCTTTAAAACATTGTTTTCATATTTCACTACAATAATAGTGCAATCGTCCTTTTAAAAAGGAAGCCGAATTACCATGAATAGTGAACATTAAAACAAAGTATAAGTACAAATTACACAAACAATATACGATGAAGCTAATTAAACAACTGTTCAACAATCTATGAACAGCAAAAACAACATAGACAGTAACAATGACCAATAAGTTACAATTAATAGTATTTTTCATTATAATAAAGATATTTTAACTGTGTAAATAAAATTTAAAAAGTGACAAAAATACAACTCAATTTTGGAAGTGAGATAACCAGAGCAGATGTCTAACAGTGAGCTGTCCTACATACCTCACATACTTCACAAAGTGATTATTGGAACAGGTGTTCCCGCCATGAAGGTCACAGATACTTCACTCCCGGATGTAATCATCAAGCCTCTGTGAGTTTCATAACCTCAAACGTCCCTATGGTTTACTATGTTATGACGTAAAAAAAATGCAGGTCATTTAAATGTTGTTTTCATGTGATTGCTTGACTAATTTATTTAGGAAAAAGATTCAAGTTATTCTTTCTGAAAATGTGAATGACAGTCTCTTGAGAAAACGCATTTCAATATACGCAAGGAATTACAAACCAATAAATGTATCTTCGTTGACAATATAAAGTTCATTATTCTTATGTATAAGTTGTATTATTCATTATTACGAAGCCAATCGTCAATAAATGGGCGAATATGAAAGGTGATTGAGTGTGACGAGTGTAGTCATTGTTACTAACTAAGGTCTAATGTACCTCAGAAAGAGCTATTTATTAATAGAAAAATAGGCAGGGCAACTAATGGATCTATGGCTATTAGAAATCCGAACCGCGTAGTGTTGCTCTGATTTACAGCTAACTGACAATCCTAACGGTCGGGCCTTAACTGAGCGAAGTGACCTGAGTCAAGTAGCCTAGGTGCCTGAACTGAGCGAAGCACTCCAGGGAGCCCCTAGAGACGTGCCTTAACTGAGCGAACCGGTGGCCCTCTTTGACTATGAACATTCACATAGCATATAGGTTAGGTTAGGTTAGGTTAGGTTAGGTTAGTTTAGGTTAGGACTTCGCTCAGTTAAGGCACGTTTTTGGGGGCCCTTCGAGGGCTTTTGCTCAATTAAGGTAATCTTCGCTCAGTTAATGGGTGACCATCCTAACACTCAGTTCTTTTCTCCATAATGTGCTTAAACATAAAATACTTGTTAAAAACAAACCAACTGGTAAACTATCTTATAAACGATTCTCGTGTGTCAACAAGACAACATAATTACATTTTCAATACAAGCTATTACATACAAAATACTCTGTTACATGTTTAAAAGTTATCTGTAACTTATGCATTACTCAGAATATTCTACTGTAAAAGAACATTGATATGAACTGTAGCGACGTTTACGCAATTTGAAAAACAAATACAAGTGTAATAACATCAACATTCAGTGAGTGGCTTAAATAAACCGGGAAACACTCATTTGTGTTACAATGATAAAACATTCTGCCAACAGTGCACAAAAGTAATATGGCAGTAATATTTATTTAAGCTATCAAAACAGCAATTGGCCATAATTAGTAAGTCAATAACTATTTTAATTAATTTGTTTTGAAACCCTTTGTATTTTAATAGTTATTCTGTGTGCAATAATTTATTTAGATGTATATTTTTAAATATCGTACTTTAAATAGATAAAGTATTTAAGTAAATACACATAATGATTTAAAACGAGAAATTATTTATTTAAAAAAAAGTATGTCATAATAGTTTAGGTATTGATAATTATGTTAATAATTATCATTAGATTAGAGTTAGTTAAATTCCGAAATATTTGTATTAAATGTGAATTAATTATAATAACAACAATATTACATTAGTTGTTGACTTCCCATTAATAAGGTGGTTTTTTATCACAATACTTTTTTGTAAGTCAAATGATAATAACACAAGACAATAGAATGTTAGTTATAGATTGAACGTCTGAGTATTCCAGAAATTTATTGTATATATTCTCCTCTTAAAATATACGTATAGTGAGTTTCAGTGCACCAATGATTGATCATATTTAGCTGACCAATTTTGGACAAAATTTTTAAACCTCAAATTCATACTTCAGTAATCAGACCTCAACTGTAAGTTATAGCATCAACTGTACGAGTCCCTCTGTTCTCGCAACCAACCACCTCAATACAGTATTTGTGCATGTTGTGTGAGATGGAGACAGTAAATTCCAATAAGACACTTAATCTAAAAATAGTTAACAGTATATCTAGAAAATCAGACATCCAAAGGTTTTAGAATTTATACAAATCCAATCGATGTTGTGACATAATCACAATTTTGGCAGACAAAAAATCAATATACTTTATGTTTATTTATGTTATGACATATTTTATACAGTAAAAATATTTATTTTACACATTTTAACAGCCAACGTCCTGGTTATTATGTTAGTCTTACGTATTAGTCAGTTGGTTTGGAGAAGGATTCATTAGAAAATAACATATACCACTGGTAGTATTAACTAAATTATTTAACATTGTTTTATTCAATCGAATACCGTACTCTTAAAGGAGGTGTTTACCAACTACGCTACTACTCAATTAATATCTTGTTTACCAACCACGCTACTACTCAATTAATATCTTGTTGTAACTAGTAAACCTATAAAATATGATTTGATTTCTGGCTTTGCATTGATCGCTCTCAAAATTCTTCATGCATTTCAGAATATTACCTAATAGAATTGAAAATCTGAAGAGATTTTAAGTGAAGTGAATCATTTATTAAAATAACTTCTAGACAGGGATAAATGAAACTACTGGGGAGTTATTTGTAACTTAGAAAAATTAAACTAATCACTATATGTTAATTATTCTTGAGATATGTTACAACGATCGAACCTAGGCACACGTACATTGTAATTTACGCACACTGGCGATGTACACACGCGCACACACACGCACACTCACACACACACACACACACACACACACACACACACACACACACACACACACACACACACACACACAGAACAGAAAGATACTATTGTTATAAAAAATAAACCAATAGTAACTTAATAAAGTACTAAGGTACTATTTAAAAATAAATGTTTCAATCAAAGTCATTTTTAAAATAATATATACATTTAAAAACGATATTTCTATTAATCCCACATTAATTGTGGAACCCAGCATACATTCTATTATACAGCTGCAAATGGCACAATGACTCCATTGTCAGAGAGCCAAGACTACATGTGGAACACCGGTTGGCGATGGTCCGACATATTTTGTCAAGTTATTATTACATTTCTGTAAGGCTCGTTTAACCAGCTCTAGACAGGTGTGCCTTTATGGACGTTTATAGAACAGCTGTGTTCCCGTTAAATAGGCCTAATCATGTTAATGTTGGACTTTAAACCCGTATTATTTTGGATCGATATGTAACTAAGAATTATTTGTATAGTACTAGTAATTAGATAACCTAAAATTAAACGCGTTAATAATGTTTATATGATCTAATTATTTATAATTTTTGTTGGCCTCTGTAAGAAAAAATATATATTTTTTTATTTATTACCTTATGTTTATGGGTGGGCGGGTGAGGTTACCGCACAGTGAATTACACCACTCTACATATATAGGTAGGCGGTTCGGTCATTACCACCGTACGAGTATTCATGGGTGGGATAGTCTTTACTACCGTTCTTGTGTGGGTGGGTATGAGGGTCATTACCATTGTGAGTGTATTGGTGAGTAATGGTCAACAAAATGTTATTTTTAAATATAGTTTGACAGCTCATGCCATGCAAATATCAAGATCAGGTAATATTATTTAATTTATTACCTTACGTTTATGGTTGGGCGGGTGAGGTAATTACCACTCTACATATATAGGTAGGCGGTTTGGTCATTACCACCGTACGAGTATTCATGGGTGGGATAGTCTTTACTACCGTTCTTGTGTGGGTGGGTATGAGGGTCATTACCATTGTGAGTGTATTGGTGAGTAATGGTCAACAAAATGTTATTTTTAAATATAGTTTGACAGCTCATGCCATGCAAATATCAAGATCCAGCGTGTAAACCTTCTACTCAATAAGTATGAGTATAATGGCTGCGTCTGTAATACTGTTTGAACCACACGGTGGCCAGACGATATTTTTACCGAGATTGCTCACCACTACAGCTAATTGGTCTTCCACGTCTATTATATTAGAAATACGTTTTTTTATATTTTATATTATGTGGTATTAATTAAGAGTAAATTTAACTCATCTCCTATTAATTTCAGATTTGTGTGTATTTTCTATTATTGACTATAGAAACAAAAAGACTTACGGAATTACGAAAAGACTTACTATAGTCAACTCTTGTGGAATTCGTAAAGCCGGTTCGGTAAAATTAGAATATATTGTTCGGTTTTCACATGTAGCAGCAACCAACAGTCTCTTTATCTCTCCAGCACCCAGTGACTAATATCCGAGCTAATAGTATGCCTACGCCAATCAGTCGTCTAAGCGCTTATTTAAAACTATTCACCGTTTGATAGCAACAATGGCAGCCGTCAACAGCAAATGCATTGCCTTGGACAGTCTGCTTCTATAGTCAATGGCTTTAAATGTAAAACAAATTTTACAAAAGAAATCTCTAAGCCGCTGAGAAGAGAACGTTAACACTATTATGAATACTAATTAAATTGCATTTTTTACTGTCAACCACAGTAATAAAATATTTAAGAATTTTAATTACTTTGAGAATTTTAAGAAGACATCTTTCATCTTTCAGTATTGCTAAGCATTAGAAGTGAATGACAACAAAATTTATCCACAAAACGTTAACGATGTAAACCTGCAAAGTTTGGGTGAGCCTGTCCAGTCAACAAACATTGGTTAGGAGATGAGTTTGCCCACCTTGAACTCTGGCTAACACAAGTAGAATTAATATTAAAAACCTCTTAATACAAAATGTGTATGTTTGTATTAAGATACATTTATGATTTTTTAATTATTTTTAATAATAAAATAGTCTATTAATGTTATTTAATTTTATAACGACACATGTAATGTTATACCATAGCACTTAAATTTATGTTAAGTTGAAACTTTTTATAATGTACTTAATTTTTTTAATATGCAGAAATTTTATCTCTATACAATGGTATTACATGTTTTCAAAACTATAATGATATATTTTAATAATTTTAAAACGTTATTAAAACACACATCAGTACTTAAAAATACTACATTTTACATTAACGCATTATTTATTTTAAACTATTGAAATGCTAGAAAGTATTATAGTCAAATAACATGCTATGTAAAACTAAAATTTAATCTTGCATTCTTTCTGTACGTTTGATGTATGAAAATCCTATTACATGGAAATAAAATCGTGTTTCCAACAGTTGGCAATGTGTTTTATTAACTTTGTTATTACATTTATTGGATGTAATATATGTTTTGTCGTTATTCCATTTTGATTAGGAATATTTTTTTTTTTTTTTTTAGTTTTAGTAGATAATTTGACTTACACCTAACTTATTAGGAGTTTATAAAATTAGCTAAGAAAAAATAATAATTAGATAACAATTGTTTACTTACGGTCTTTTTTATTTTCGATTTGATCACCGTTATTCTCGTATAAAACTTACACTATTATTTAAGGGTCCTGGTTATTTCAAATATAAACGAAACGTAATTGATAAATATCACTATGTATTTATCTAAATAAACCCTCATTTCAATGTAAGATGAGGGTTACTCTTACTCTTACTCTTACTCCTGTGGCCACTCAAACCCAAGAAGGGTTTTAGCCTCGCCAACCAGCCGCCTCCACTCCTGTCTGGGGATGAGGGTTACGCAAACTAATTTGTCGTATAATCACGCAACGTAAACGTCGATGGTTTATTTGACAACCATATATATTGTTCACAAATATATTGTCCAGTAGAAGAACAGTTTATTACTCAAAATATTGTTGACCGTTGTCCACCCCCACAGCAGTTTTGACAGGACTGTATTAAGTGATTAAGAGAGGGGTGTACGTCAGCCTCTTGACAAGTCAATTTATTTTTAAAGTAAACTGCTTGTCTCAAATATTTAAATTTATTACCTACTATTTGTCCATAACAGATTGACACGAAGAGATTGGTAAATTTGGTTTTGTTTTTATAACGTTCTGGTGTAAGCTGTGTATAACTATATTTATTGAATTATGTTAAATAATATAATGAAAGTGCACTTATATAATTTAAAGACCTGTTTTATGGCATATATAATTAATTTAATTATTAATTAATTATATCTGAAATATACATTTTCATAAAATCTTAATTAAAAAACTATTTAAAATCTTAACTAACCAGAGTTTAGTTAATATTATATCTTACTTTAGTTAAAGAAGATATCACTAATATAAACAGTTATTACCAAATAATAACATTACTCCTTATACAATCAAGTAGTTAATAGGTTTGTCTTAATGTTATTTGCTAGGTAAATGAAATATTCAACTAAAAAGGATTGGTACCGCAATATCGGTACCTTCATATATCAAGAAGGGCATTTGAGAAAAATTATATTTTAAATTAAAAACAACATAATTGTTTTTCTTTTATTTATTGATAGAATAGTTCATCAGAATAATTTAATCATTGCAAATATTCCTTTTTCATTGTATAGAAATAAAAGTAAATAACATTTCGTTCATGCTCAGATATTGTTGTTTTTTCCACAAACAATACCACCTATACCTGTATTTTCTTATACCATGTGATTTGGGGAATCGCATTATTACAATTATATAAATTAAAGTCTCGATTTTATTTTCAGGTAAGCATGCCGTTCGTAAATATCTTCTCGACTGCGAAGGTAAATATAATAATATCTACCACCATAGCTAATTACTGAATAGTAGATAATAAATTATTATAAATAATAATACAATGATGATGCCTACATTGTAGGCGAAAGGCCTCACGGAATAAATCATTTTATTGGAATACATGAAAATTTTACTATTATCTTATATTACAGAAAAATTACTAGTATCATATATTACAGAAACTTTAAACGTAAAATTTATAAATTAATTGTTTTATTAGTCTTACCCATTCCAAGTATTAATTTTTTATAGTAAACAATAAGTCTTACACAGTTTTTCAGATAGGTATACTTTAGATATATGATATCTAACCAAAAATACGCATCATTACCAATATGAACCAGAATATTTTGCTTGCCATCCATTTTAGAATTTGTTTGGATATGAAAATTGTATTTTTAAAAAGTAGTTTCATTTTGTATATTTTATATTTACTAAAACTGTACAGTTTATATGATAATTACAAAGTAAATAGTTACAAATAATACAATGTAATGAAGAATATAAAAAGTAATAAATATTTAGATCGGTTTTAGTTGACGTGTCTATACTATTATGTCGACAAATATAGGAAAACAAATCTAAAATATTGACAATTTGTAATAATTTAAAACACAACCGTTCTTGGGTGTGCCAAATTTACATTTAATCAATGCTAAATTGTTAATTAACTAAATTTTGAGCTTTTAAATCAATGGTCAGTTTACCATGAGTAGTGTTTGTATGGTAATATGCACTAATTAGTATGGAAATAGATAGCACACAGTCTTCGTTGCTTTTATTCAAAGATAACTCTTCTCCATAGAAGAAGAAGATGACTAGATTTAATTTTTTTCCTGTATGGCTTTTACTAATATTAATCTTGTATTTATTTTCTTCCAAAGAGTTTGTTAAGCTGTCTTAGATGTTGTTTCAAACAGATTTCAATAATTATTTTGTAAGCAAAACATATCGTATAAATTTTAATTATATGTTATGGACTGAATATATTACAACCAATATCTAATTTTATATTTTACATTGTCATGTATACGTTTTTACACAATCAGATCTAAACGTTTATTTTAGCTGTAGATATTCCATTTACAACTTCAATAATTGTATGATTCCTTAAAATGATTAATATTATTCGTTTCCTTAGACTTGTTTATAGTCAATAGCATATTAATTTTAAAATAATTGTTAAAGAATACGTTAATATAAATTTATCGATTTGTAAATTTATATTAACACATATATGTATAAATTAAAGCAAAAATATGTGTAAAAGGCCCATTGAACAATATTTTAATATTAATGCTTTTTACAGTATTTTCTTTTTTTTATTTATAAGGGATCCACTCCAGATTTTACATAACATTTTTAATATGCAATACTGATATCAAATCTTTCTTCTATATTATGCAATTTTTATGTCATAACGTTATTAAAGACCTGAAGTTGAAATCATACGAAAACTTTATTTTACTAATACTATATAAAGTTTTACGATATTATATAAATTGCCATTAATGTCTATCTACAATGAGAGGGCTAGATAATATGCCTTAAAATCGATTTTTTAAATTATCCAATTACTTATAACTACAATATTTGAAATATTTAGACATAATTATGTGTAACGACTGTACATTCGAATTTATTTCGAACGTAATTTATTTAATTATTAAATCTTCTGCATTATTCAACAAGCTAAATAAATGCATAATGTTATATTTATTCTTCAAGGCAACTATTTGTTTTCAAGCAAAAATTTAATATTAACTCCCTCCGGTTTATGACTGCTTAAAAAGATTGATTTTCGTGATAATGTCTAAATAGCCAATCAGTATGAGCTGACACACGTAAATATAAACAGATTATAGGTAAAATAATAATATATATTTTAATTTTACATTTACTTGGAAAATTGCATTGTTTTTAAGAAGTAAGCAATTTGTGTATTACATTTAACTACTCTTATAATTAATATCTGTGTATCTGAGGGGATTCCTTAACGAGGTTTAGTTTTTTTTATTAATTTGGGAACTTTCTAATGTGTGTGTTCTTAAATTCATACTATTCACATCATAGTGACATTGAGGAGAAAAGACGAACGTAACACGGGGAGTATTCTGGCTTTTTCTTTATACACCCCTTCCAAAGGAGACGTTTAGATAAGACAGTTTTTATATGCGGCCATTTACCATAAAGATCCATTCATTCTTGTTTATCTTCTGGAGGGAAATCGACTGTCTTGCCTTGTATTTTATTCACCTGGTTATATTTTGTTTCCACGTTCATATCAAATAGTGATCTCTTTTAGCAGAATTGGATTTTGTAAATTTTTAACTAAATACGCAAATACAAAAAAGTTGATGTAAAAAATAAACTGATTTTTATTATTTTTAGTATTTATAGATGTACACTTTTTCTATATGTTTCCTAATTTTGTATTAAGTACTAACTGTACCAGCCCGCTTCGCTAGTAATAATATTAAGTTTGATAATATATCAAAATGTCCAGCAATCTTTCAGTTTTAAGACGTGTAATCAAATATAAGTAATCCAACAAATTAAAGAACATTTAAAAATGCCTTTATCCTAAATACGTGGTTTTTTTAAAATAATTATTTAATCTAATATCAAATTTAGAACAGCTAATGTTATGTAAAATTTACTAATCTGCACAATTCTAGAAATGTTTTATTAATTTTTTTTCTACTTTTACAGCTGTTAATCAAATAAATCATTCAAATAATTTCGCAAGAATACCATAAGCATTTTGGAGGCCAGAGGGACAGAGTCCTGAGGTTGAAGAGGAAAATCCTTTCTTAGTGAGCCAAAATTCTTAGGCGCCAAGATAAACTGATGTACAAGATTTCAAGCCAATTGGACATATAGTTTTGGAGAAATCGGGATGGGTGGTAAATGGCTTTTATATGTATGGATATAATAAATTTAAAATTTTCCGATTGAAATCAGTTTTTCTCTTAGATAAAAATGTGTCAAAGTCTAGACACATCTGTAAGTCTACTTTATAGGGCATAAATTACTGTAGTTGATTCTGAATCAGTGAAATATCCGGTTTCTCGCCATACTTAGATATCCTCTAAATTGGCTATGCATGTGGTCAAATTAAATTGTAAAATTTCTGATTAAAATCAGTTTGTTCTTTTAGATAAAATAGTTTTAAAGCGTTCTAGAGAAATCTCTAAGGCTACAAGGCAGAAAGTACTATATTTGACTCTGAATCAATAAAATATTGTTTTTCTCACCATGTCCTGTGATCTGGCTCTGCGTACTTTAAAACTAAATTGTTAGTTTTCCGATTTAAAAAAAGTATTTTCTCCTAGGTAACCAAGTTTCATAGTCTAGAAAAATAGGTAATTCTACTTTTAGAGGGCGCAAAGTACGGTAACTGACTGTGAATTAGTGAAATATCGTGTTCTCCTATGACCTGGCTATACATGCGTTAAGATTAAATTGTATATGTTCCCATTGAATTCAGTATGTTTTACTAAATAACAAAGTTTCACAGTCTAGAAATATCTGTAAGTCTACTCTTAGAGGTTAACTTGATTTATACACAAGAATTTAAAAGCTAGCTCTACCTATGGATGAAGGAGGTTAGATAGAGCAAAAAAATCATAGGGCCACAGTTGTAGATCGTTTCAAATCAGATACAGAAAATGGCGTTAGTTTAGCTGTAGAGCCATTCATTTAGCCGCTACAGTCCAATTACAGAAACCTGTTTTTGGGCCTTTAAAATTTTTGGCACTAAAATGGCTGCCATCTTCAGTTTACTAAGAATGTTTCAAAATCTCTTCTTATTGCACATCTACAACATTATACCTTACACTCTACAAAGTTTCAGCCTCGTAGGCTTAGTACTTTTTTAGTTACAGCGATGAGTCAGTGGTATTTGCCAGTTTTAGGTATAGATAATTTAACTATAGCATATGCAAATTAAACTGGTGAAATCGTATTCAGAAAGTGCATTATCTTTTTTATACATATTAATTTCATAGGAATTTATCGTTAATTTCATTGGCTAGTAAAACCATTGAATTTAACTCCTATCTGGGGGTATTTAAATGTATGTTAGTATATGTTATAAGCTTCTATAAGTCTGCAAAACATAAACACTTATAATTACATGTTAATGTTAAGGAAATGTATTATGAAAGAAAAATATTAATGATTTATTACCATCCAGCACGTTTATTTTATTTATTGAAACTATGTACATGGTAACTTCATTGCACTTCATTAAATACACGCAAGGTTATATAGACCTAATTTTTATGATTATTTTATTTATCTATGATACGATATTGCATGTTTATAATATGTTAACTTCAATAAAGTTTGTAATGTACATAATAGAAATAGTTAGTATAAAAGTTTTAAAAGGTAATATAATACTCTTATAGAATAATAATATTTTTATTCTATAAGAACTTGACTGTAAGAGTAGTATCTGTTTCTATTCACCAGAGATAAATCGGCTCTTTTTGTAATCTTTCCATTAACGCCAACAATTATTTAGAAATAATTATAAATTTCCTTCTATATCAAGGAAATTATTTGACTCTAAATATTACTAATAAAATAATAACCATTCATTAAAACTTTCTTTTGGTTTACTTGGAAAGTTTAAACGTTGCTCGTATTTTAAATATATTTTTAAAATCATTTGTTTGCTTCTTAAAATGTTTTATGTTATACGTAAACCATCATTTATTGAATCATTAATAATAATACAACACTAACAAATAAAAAAAATATGTTCTTTTATTTATTATGTCTACAAAATTAAACCAATTTTTGGATAACATTATCCTATATGAAAATAATCGTAAAACTTCTATATATCCATATTGTAAATGTTTGTTTTTCTTCTTGGCCATCCAAAATAACATTTTTGACCAACATGAAATCACAAATGTAGATTGCATTTTCCGCATTTGACATGTTATTCCTTTGTATGTTGTAATATACGTTTCCATTCAGGTTTACTTTTTCTACACTCATAACGGTTGAAAAATATCCCCTCTCTTTCACATTTAGAATTCAAACCATGCATGATAAATCACTATAGATTGATTATATATTTCATAATGTCATTGTTAAAAACATGAAATGTGTAAAATTGCACAAGTTTAAATAACAGTGACTTATTCCACTGATAAATAATATGTTTCGTCTTATTACTAATTTTTGACATGTATTAAAACTTATCTATAATGCTTTTTTTGTGATGATTATACAACAATAAATATAGAATTTATATAAATACGTGTGAACTTCAGCTATCGTGTTTAATTTTTAGATATTATTTCGTTATATTTTTGTCATTTTACAAAACATATTTATAAAATTTGACATATTATTTTTCTCAAAATAACGTATTATCTATACAACTATTCACTGTACGAAAAAGGTTTTCTTATAGGCGTATAAAAGTAGAAATATATTTGAAATCATCCAACATTATAATGAAAATAAACACAACCAGGAGCATACATACATGACGATTTTATAATCTAAGCAATAAACGTGTAAAAACATTTTCTTTCGTATAGATATAGCTTTAATTTTAACAAAATAACCATATTTCAATAATTTAACAGTAATACCAACAAAAAAATCTAAAATTTTGGAAGTGAGATATTCAGAGCAGATGTCTAGCAGTGAGGTGTTCTACATACCTCACATAGTTCACAAAGTAATTATATTGGAACAGGTGTTCCCGCCGTGAAAGTCACAGATAGTTCACTTCCGGATGTAATCAGCAAGCCTCTGTGAGTTTCACAACCTCAATAATTGTGCTCTCTGTTTTTACTTTGTTACGAGGTAAAATAAAACAAAATGGTCACAGATTGTTGAAATGTTACTTTTTTATCATTTAAATAACTGATGTGAGAAACATCAAGTTGTTATTTCTGAAATTATAAAGCTAAGTTCCCTGGAGGGAACAGATTATTTCAATAAATGACACAGGAAATGGTATAGTGAAAAGCCCCCTCTGTTGTATAGTTTTTATCAAATGAAGTCTATGTATTTTTATAATATTTGAACTAAACAATTACTCCTTGTTAAAAACCGACCAACTACTAAAATAGTCTCATGAAAGACTGTCGTGTATAAACATTTAGTTACATGCTAAAATACTGTATTATATGTTTAGAA
Organism: Stictocephala bisonia; assembly: GCA_035578905.1. Taxonomy (NCBI): domain Eukaryota; kingdom Metazoa; phylum Arthropoda; class Insecta; order Hemiptera; family Membracidae; genus Stictocephala; species Stictocephala bisonia. Next base: position 974,117 of record JAQJVL010000138.1, on the reverse strand, counting down.
GTCATTCGAAACCACACAGAATATTCCACTGTAAAAAACATTTATATGAACTGAAGCGACATTTACGCAATTTGTAAAACAAATACAAATGTAATAACATCAACATTCAGTGAGTGGCTTAAATAAACCGGGGAACACTTTATTTGTGTTACAATGACAAACATTCTGCCAACAAAGTACGAATACCATCTGGTATTAGTAATTGTTTATGCAATAAAAATAAAATTAGGTCCTCACTAAACAATATGTAAATTACTAAATCAATGTTTATTTTAAAATCATGTGTTTTAAAGTAGTTTTCACATTAACTATGTACATCTTATTTTATAAAAGTTATTACACAAGTTTTAAGTTTATCATATTTTATATACGATATAAACTAAAATAAACTCGTATAATCAAAATAGTTATGTCTTTTTATTTTTTTACTTTTAAAACGTGTACACTAAAAAGTGTTTGTGCAAGTAGTTAAGGAATATGTATACTGGGAAAGTAAATATGCACATATAATTCATAAAATCATCCAAAGTCGTTGTATTTTTAAGTTAAATTACGAGAAAATATAAATAATTGATTAATACAGTTTCAGTTATTTATAATTAGTTGATATCTGACAATTACTAAACTATTTGATTATTTAGAGCTATTGAGCATTTGCAATACGAATTGCTTATTATTTATAAACTGGACTTTATAAATTGCTTGAGGTGTATTGTTTAGCTTATTTTACGATACATTAAAATTATATTTAATATGTTGCTCTATTTAATAATTTTTTTTAATAACTTTCTGTTATAATTTAGAGCAATTTTATTATGATTAATTGAAGAACTGAGAATACACAAATTATTTATTTTAAATGTAACCACCCTTAAATACCCATTAGTGTCTTTCAATACAGTCCTTAATAAATAAAATTCAGCTAAAATAATTCGGACCAATGTTTTTTTTTTAAATTTAACTTGACACTAATATTTATAAGACTTTAAATATACAAAACTAGCTGAACCCGGCGGACGTTGTCTCGCCTTTAATTTTTCATTGACATACCAAAATAAAGCAATAAAATAATTATAGAAAAAACCATTATTTATTAAATGAGTGCAAGAGGGTAAACAATAATTTTTGGTCTTCTTATTTGGTGTATAAATGTAAAGTTTTTTTGTAGTGTGTGCTACACTCTCAAGGTGAAATGTAGAACTACAATAAATCAAAACATATACAGTACTGTTGTTGTGAGAACTTCAATCTGCTTATGGCATGTGAAACTACATTAAACCACACAGTCATATGTTTTTTGTAAACAGTTCAGATTCTCCATTTGAATAACATGGGATCTTTAGGAGCCTGTGGGGTGGGACCCTGTGGACGGATCTGCATCAAACTTCACAGAAACCATTACGGGAGTATACAGGACAACATCCTAAAGTTTCATGGCGATCGGTTGGATGGTTTGGCAGCGCATTAACTTCAAAAATATATATATATATATAATACAAACATCCTCATTTATAAATATAGAAAAGGAATGTTAGTAAATAATGGAGATACATTATTCACAACTATTAAAATAACACTATTACAGGACAGTTTTCCTCTTCTGAAGTATGTCATAAAAAAGAATTGTTTGGCTAGAATCTACAGTTATTGATGATAAAATAACGTTTTCGACGGTCCACTATCTTACGTTTCCTGTGTTGAAGTATTTCGTAATCTAAACGAAAACATATATTAAATTATGCAATTTAACACCCATATCCTAATTGTTATGAGTCGTACGGTTAGGTGATTTAGTCATAAATAAACAGAATATTCCACAAGGAATATCAAAAGAGTCTTCTAAAAATATGTTTTCTTTACGTCTAAACCTATACTTTAGTTTTAAAGCAGGTGTTTATACATCACACTACCATCCAGCGAATCAAATAATAAAAATAACTTAATCGTAAAATAAATATTGTATTATTGAAATACTGATTTTGGTGTAGCTATTATTGTTCTATATAAATTATTCTATATAAACACGAAATTTCTATGAATCCCACGTGATTGTGGAACCCAGCATATATTCCACTATACAGCTTCAAAAGGCACAATGGCTCAACTGTCAGAGAGCCAAGACTACATGTGGAACACCGGTTGGCGATGGTCCGACATATTTTGTCAGGTTATTATTAAATTTCTGTAAGGCTCGTTTAACCAGCTCTAGACAGGTGTGCCTTTTGAACGTTTATAGAACAGCTGTGCTCCTGTCTTTAATGTTCGTTTATTTACTTTGAAAAGTATTATTATTTTTATCAATTATAGATAAGAAGTATATTTTATTTATACTATAATTAATAAAAAGAGTATTTTGATCAATACTAATTGTCATGCTATACTATTAATCACAATTGTTTTGTTGGCTTCTAAAAATAAAATCAACATTTCGTCAATTTATAAGTTCTCTACTAGGTATTGTTTTAGATAGCATTGTTTATTGATAGACTGTATAATGTATTTACAATACAAAAACTTTAGAACAAATCTATATTTTTAAGAAGTTAATTCACTAAATGTCCACAAATCTTTAAGGTGAAGTACATGTGATAAGGAAAAGTGTATGAGTTTATTTGTTATATTCTTTTTTTTCCCACCCCAATGCAAAAGGGTCTTTCTTCGTAGATTTATGAAACAACAAAGAAATATAATTGCCCAGAACCCTTGAAAGAGAAATTTAAATTATCTAAAAAAACTCTGTCTGTTCTTCTGTAGGTCGGGTTTGAAGGGTATAATCATTACACCCGAAAATGAAATGTCTTATATCGGACGAATTATTTATATACATTGTGGAAAGATGCCATTTAAATTTGTTTGATATCTGATAAATAAAATTAGTGTCACTTTAAATTTTAATGAGGTGTTTTTATTAAAAATAGAGCTGACAATGAATGTTATTATTATTAACTATTTAAAATGTTATCCCACAATTATCTTTTAATTTTAATTGTTATAACTAATATAACGCAGATATTAATGTCAACATATCTGGTAACAAATAACATAGTAATACTTTTTTATTATTGGTATCAACAATTATTAATGTTCCATCTCATTTATATTTCGCAATTTGTTTCACATTATATTTAATATAAAAGAAAACAGCTGTGCTACATCAGTTATCTACTAAAGGGACAAAGTCTTTTTTTTTCTGGAGAATATGAGATCATGATTTTCCTGATCCAAGCAATCAGCCTTTCAGAATAAGTATTCTATCAGACATAATCAATGTTGCTAGGAAAACATGTCTTGACCAAAGTTACAGTTGACTCCAGTTTAGCTACGTGAAGTTAGTTATATTTCTCAAGTCTGCTTGAAACTAGCATAAATTCAGTGTATATGCTACCATTTAGGAGTAGTGTTATGTTTATTTACCAACCTTTTGTGGTAATATAATGAGTCGTGTTAATTCAAGTGTTTCATTTTATTATCGTAGATGTATTAATTGACCTCGTTGATCAATTTCTTAAGTTGACGGTATAGAAAATGTTAATCAATAGTATTTTTAGGATGCAGTTTTCTACATCAAATCCTCTTAAAGCCAAGACTAAGACATTGGACCTACTCAAAGCGGCTATGAGGCACAGCTTGTAAATCTTCCTTAAATATATGACTTGTTTAGTATTGTTTAGTAACCGTTTAATTGTTTAGTATTGTCTCCCCAGTCAATGTTTGCATTGTCAAAAAAAAAAAAAAAAAAACCAAAAAGTTTAGATTTTTTATAGAGAATACTTACCATATATGCATTTGACCTGACGTATCTATTTAGGTAATTTAAGTTGGTATTTCATATTTTATTTTGTTTGGTATTATGTAAAAGTAAATTAAATTCATCCGATAGTCAGGTAAAATTCTCATTTCTGTAATCCAATACTATTGATTATAGAAACAAAAAGACGGCGGAATTAGAACTTTACTAACAAAACCTTGGTCTTCAGGATTTGACCGCGTCACTTAGCTATGTACATTATGTAAAAACATTGCTTACGTTTCACCCATATTACAGCCAGCATCTTCAGGGTGTGACGAACACTGGTATTCACAAAGCTTGACTGAAGAGGACGGGCTGGACTCGTGTAGGTTTGTATGGGCTCGTTGGTGAAGAGGATGCTCTAGTGGCTTTCATAATTAGTTCAATTTTCGTAATTAGTTAGAATTCTTAACCTAGTTGAACCAATCTTCCCGTTCCCTTGTAGCCTTAGCTACATTTTATATGGTAAAGACCAGAATTTCGTAGTGGAAAATTTACTTTAGTTGAGTGTAAACATTGTTTATTTTATTAAGAGATTTTGAAAAGGTTGTAGTATTAAGATTTTTCAAAATTCTGCTTATTTTTTCCGTAGTACCTTTGACGTGAGGTAAAATATCATAGCTTGTTGTTCTTCAGGTGCTTTTTATTATTTTCCTTGTCTGTTCATAGCCACATTGCTTTCATGTTTCCTGTAACCATTAAGTTGAAGAATATTCAATAAATGAAAATGTTATGCTGTAATGAAGATGGTGAAGACTAGTGTGGCCAAATTTCGGCAACGCTTGTACAGAATGTACATAGCCAGGGACGCGGTCGAACCCCAAAGACTTGGATTTTTGTTAGTAAGAAATAGTGACGACCATGAAGATATTAGAATGTAACGTTTTCATTTATAGACGTATGAATGTTCGAGTTGGTGGGTCAGTACCACAGTAAGTGTATAAGTGTGGGTTGGTGTGTCAATAACCACTGTAAGTGTATAAGTGTGGGTGGGTGGGTCAATACCACTGTAAGTTTAGGTGAGTACAAAACAACATTTTTACAAGAAAGTTGTGTTATGTTTGTTATGTTAAGAGTTTAATAGTACTTTGGTAATAAAGTAATGTATTATTAGTGTACGTGTTGCTATTATTTTAATAATACAAACTCTCCAGCATACCTATAACTAATAATTGGGCTAATATTTCGCCAAACAGTTGTCTAGGTTTTTATTTTAAACCAATCACCGTTAATTATGAGCATATGCACTGCCTTAGACAGTTTGTTTCTATTGTCAATGGTTATCATGTGTTAAACGAATTAAAAAAATATAAAAAAAAAAAACTTAAAGCAACTGAATACAGAGAATACTTACAACCTTACAGAACATCATAAGTAATAATTAATTTGTATTTTTGTCATACCAAGAGTAGTACCATAGAAACAAAAATATATTTAAATTTTAACCACAAAAAAATTCTAATACAATTTTCTTAATAACAGAGGCATATTCTTTTTCAATATTTCGCAGCACTGGAAATTAATAACACCAACATTTATGCACAAAATGTTTACCGAGCTTATCCAGTCAACAAACATTGATTAGGAGGTGAGTTTGCCCACCTTGAACTCTGGCTAACAGAAGTAGAGTTAATATTCTAAACCTTTCAAAACAAAATATGAATGTTTTTAAAAGGAAATTTATATCATTTTGTTTTTATGTTTTTAATATATAAAAGTATTTTGTATATTACTTTGTTTTCAAATGGTATATAGCGTTTCATTTATGTTGTGCCTTATAGTGTTTTTTTATTGAAATTATTTTTGAGTTATAGCACGTTTTATAAGTAACGTTGATTTGATCATAACACAGTAAACTAATGATTATGTATATGTTTCAATAACACTATCAGAGGTGTTTTAAGCTATGTGTGTTCTGTATTGTCAATATTTGGTTATATTTCGATTACCAACTGTTTTTCAGAATGTTAATAAACAAACATTTGTATTTAGTATATTTAATATTACTTTAACGTATTATATATTAAATATTATAGAAATGTTGACAAGTATTCTATTTATATTACATGCAATTTTAAAGCTAAAATTCTATATCTCTTTTGGACTGTATGTATAATGCATAAAATACATAATATGATATTTGTGTTTATAATGGTATAATTTGTTTTACTATCACTGACCAAGATTGAATGATTTTAGTACAATATTTGTAAAGTTATTCTATGTTAAAAATACAGTGTGTTTCAAACAGAATAACCCAATTTTAAATAGCTATATTTATTAGAAACTAGGGTTTTACCCAAACATATAGGACATTAACATTCTCACAAAAGAGTGAAGTTTACGAAATGTAAGATAAAATTTCAATATGTCCTCCATTTGCAAAGATTAAATCTAATCGTTGGCTTAATTCCTCCACATTGTACGTAAGTTGTCCATCAGAAATTCAGCTATCGACTATATGTAATCCTTGCTACAAATGGAGGACATATTAAACATTTATCACACTTTTTCGTAAACTTTATTCTTTTGTATCCAGTATGTTTGGGTAAAGCCCTTGTTTCCTATAAATATAGCTAATTAATATAGGGTCATTCTTTTTTAAACACCCTGTATTGTTAAAAATAGAATAACTTTACAAATATTATACTAAAACTATTTAATCTTGGCCAGTGATAATGAAAAAAATTTAAGTAAGTATAAACACTATTTTATAAATTATACCTACAAACTATGTATTGAACTTTGTATTAAAATATCATTTCTATATTATTTAATATATAATACAGTAAATTAATATGAAGGAGTATTGTCATTATTTTAGAAACACCTTGTACTATATTTTTATATGTAGATTTATAGCAATATTTAACTTATTCTTACCCCTTAAACATATGTAAAATGATCACAGATGAACTTTAACTAACACATTTATTTATTAAATATTTTATGTCATGCTTTCATCATGGTTATAAAATTATAAGAGCCAACACTACTATTCAAAGTCAATAATTATTTGGCTTTAAAAACAACCTAGATTCAGTATCTCTAGACAGCTTTTTTTAAAAATATAACCTTATTTAATTTAAGGTGGTTGTTGACATGACAAAGTCTGTTATCTAATTACGTAGTTTAAACGCTGATAATATTTTAATAACAACTTTTACGTGTTGCCCACTTTTTCATGAATATATTAAACAATAAAAAGTGGTATTTGATATAAATATTTTTGACCTTTTTCTGCCCCTACGGCATTATTGACAGGGCTGTATTAAGTGACTAAGCGTGGGTGTATGTCAGCCTTTTGACAAGTCAATTAAGTTTTAAAATAAACAAATTATCACTCAATATTTAAATTTATCAACTACTTTATTTACGTAAAAGCTTGACACGTAGCGTTCGTTATCCCTTGATTGGCAACTTTAGTTTATTTCTTAGAAATTGTCAGCATAAGCTGTATATTATTTATTTTAAGGGCCTGTTTTATAGGACATTGGATCAATGAAATACATTCTATACAACCATAATTTTAGTGAAATGAATCCTAAGCTTCGTAAATGGTTTAAAGCATAATTATTTAATATTACGTCTTAAATAATTTTGCTCTAAAATTAATTGTGTTTCATAAATATATATCTTAGATATTTGATTTACTTCTGAGTAATTCAAATGGTAATGCATTAAATAAATTAAAAACTAAATATTATTTCATACTTTAGGCTACATTCTCATTTCCATGTATATCAAATCTGATCTGATCACTCATTTGAACTGTAGTTATTTAATTTACAACTTCAATAATTTCAAGGCAAGTATTATTAATTAAAATTATTCAAATTAATATTTTTTAAACTTTTCAATAGAAAAACAACAAATGTGTTTAATAATTATCAAAGAGTAAGTAATGTAAATAGTTTAAATGTATATATTGCGTATAATATGAAGCAAATTTAGTTTCAAAATTCCCGTAGAGAGAAACGAGCTCTACTCCAGAGTTCGTATCAGATTTTGACAAATTAAATGTACCTTATGGAGACAAAACTCTCCTTCTTTATTATGAGATTTTTATTTCACAACGATATTAACAAATGAGGTGTAAATCATATTGAAACGTTATTAAAAAAGCAGTTCCATGTCAAGCAATGGAAAGGCAAGATGGTTTACCTGTATTGCTTGTTCTATGTACGAAGTTAATATAATCCTTGATTAGGGTTTATTTTTATTTTTATCTATTGGCTTTATTGTTTATATCCAGAATGTATTTTGCTTGTAAGTCAAACTTGATACTATTATTTCACACTACTTCCATTCTTTTCTGTTTGTTTTGTACTAAAATGTCAACATGTTTAAATGTATTAGTTTAAGTATATCTTGTGTTGTTGCCTATCAAACAGAAGTCCTTCAAAAAGTATTTGATCAAGTTATTAGAATTAGTGAAGACAAACTTTTTATCTTCCATGCACTTGTAGAATATTACGTCAAAGGTCCTGTTTAAAAATGGCCTTATCAAAAAGACAATTACATTTGGTACAAGTAAAAAAATAACAAAGTCCTTATGCTCTTAGTCTTCAGCTAAGGAGCGGCCGTAGATAAGGGCCTAAGGCACTGGCTTTCCACGCAGCCGGTCCGGGTTCGATTCCCGATGTGACCACTAATAGATTTTGCCCCGCCGCTCCCATGGTTCGGAAGTCACGTAAAGCCGTTAGTCCCCAGGTTAAGTGTTAGAGGGGGCTCCTTAGCCCTAACTTCACCTGGTAAAACAAGACAAGCTTTAACTTTAACTTTAACCATACATTGATAATAACTGACTCAAAATTTACTAATGACTAATGAATATTATGTATTCATTAGAGTTTGAATACATTTAATTGAAACTGTAATTAATTGTAAATAAGATTTATTTGGTTTTATAAGCCTACTGTTAATATCCATATTCCACCAATCAGTGATAAAATAACTTATTTTAAAAATGATCTAAAATATTATAATATTAGATAATTTTCCATTAAGATCTTGTTACAATGAGAAATTTGGATCGTATCTTTGGTCATACGTCCAAAACATAGATTTATTAATAATCCAAGTACTTCTACTTATGATATATTGGATCTTTTATTCGTTATATATTGCATAAATAAAGGATTTAAGACACATATTAATGTAACCACTGTACATCAGAATTGTTTTAAAAGAAAGTCTCGCTCAAAAATTTTGATATTTTGCACCCTCAACATTTATTTAAATAATTTTGTATACGCACTGCTAAGTAATTAATTCCATCTGAAACCCAAATAAAAAGAAACTCCATAGATTGGCACGACTACTTAGCTGAAGTATAAATAACTCCTCAATATGCACAAAAATGTATAAGTAAATACAGAATTTAACTAGCATTAAAAATATAAATTGTGCTTGTACATTTCTGGGATAACATTTTTATTAGATTAAACAATTTCTGGTTATGACATAAAGAACATTTATTATTACATTTAACAACGCAATTCTGTCGGTATATTCATATGAGTTTCTGCTTTACGCTTTTAGGTTTCATGAATTTCGGAGTTTTGACATTGTTATACTTAAGCGAGATTAAGGATAAAAGAAGAACATAACGTGGCAAATAATCAGGTATATTCTTTTTATACCCCATTCAAAGAAGTCATTTAGATAAGAAAGTTTTTATTTAGGGCTATTTACCATAAAGATCCATTCATTCTTGTTTATCTTCTGGAGGGAAATGTACTGTCTTGCAAGTGTAGATTTTCTTATGTACTTTCACATCTTTTGATTTTACTTCCTCATTCATGTAAATTAGTGATTTATTGTTTAACATTAGATTTTTTGAAATCCTTAAACTAATAGACAAGTAAAAAGTAGTTTTCGATACAGACAAGAAATACGGATTTTGTTATTTTTGGTGTATACAAATAATAATTTTGTATAAAATTGTTCCGTATTTTTCCTCATTTTATTTCACCTCTAGTTTTATAATGTTTAGAAAATAAAACAAAACTGGGAAAACCTTTCTTATCATAACTACTAGTAAAACGTACGAACTAAATTTAACAAATATAAAATAGTTATAGTTAAATAGAAGCCTCCAGGATAGGAATGACCGAGGATAGCCTAGATATCAAAGATATATTTTCTGTTCCTTTTACTCTATGTATTGATAGTATGTGCATTTAATCTTCATTTAAGAAATCATCATGTACCATATAGGTTATAAATATAAATAAATACAATTATTTTAATTTTATTTATTTGTTTTTTTGACCATGCATGTACTGTACCTGATGATGATTTCTATTAAGTAGAGATGTAAATATTATCAATAAATAGAAGGCAAGTGTAAAAATGTAGTGTATTAATAGTGTTTTTATTCTATAAACGATAATTATGTATTTTCGCACCCTAGGGCTCAATCTGCTTCTTTTTTTAATAGTGTCTATGACATTTCAACCTGCTTATGAATAAATATCTTAATCAAGTATTTGTTTTGAATTAATCAATATAAAATAAAAATATAACCCTTATTGCAACATTATTATTGTTTACCTGGGGATGTTACACAGTACTTGTATTTTGAGTATAGTTTCTAAACAGTACACTTAAATACTTAAAATTGTTATGTACACCGTGTACACGTAAACAAAATATGTTCACATCTTTAATAATTATATGATACGTATCAATTAAACCAAACTGTTTAAAAACTCTTATGGCCAAAAGTTTTCTTCACTATGTAGATAACACAATCATATATTAATATAATATAACAATATCAATATTTAATAGTAAAATTCTTTTTTTTATTTCACTATTTGTTTTTGTCTGAAGCAGTATTCACTAACAGAACAACACAAACATAAATTGTATATCCTGTATTTGACATATGATTCCTTTGTATGTTTTCAATACAAATTGTCCTGTGGTTTATATTTCTCCCCTCATAATGATTTAGCAATATCGATTCTCTTCACAGTTAGAAGTCGAAATTAACAAGATCTATCATGATGGATGTATTACGTTTTTCATAATACTGCTAAGTTTTAAATATATTACGTATTTAATTTGAGTTATTTTTTATCAAATTAATATCGTAGCTTTTTAGTCCAAAACATCTTAATGTAATAAACATTATACGAAATTGTATTACAATCAAATTGCAATCACTTAGAAATGAGGAACGTAATAAATTAAATTATATGTAGCATTATGTTAAAAAAATACTGAGAATGAACAAAAATATGCAATATCCCTAGCATTGTTAAGGAAAATTGTGGCTTAAAACAAATAAAAGGAGGAAAAACCTATTTGTGAGTAAAATATAAGAGAACAAAAAATGCAATAGCCTTATGATAGCTAAAGAAAACTATAGCTTACAACAAATGAAAAATAAAAAAAAATATCTAGTTGCTGTTTTACTATGGTTACATTTAAAAACTACTAAATAGTATCAATAATTTATTTATTTATTTATTTATTCATAAGACGCCGATCGTTAAGATATGGGCGAATATGGATTTCTAATCAGTGTGATGAGTGTTGATGAGCGAATGTAGTCAATGTTACAAACTAAGGCCGACTATTCCTTAGAAAGTGTCATTAATTAATAGCCCAATGACAAATGAACAGCCGGTGGTTATCAGCTGATCCTTCTCAAAATGTATTATGACTCTGATTGGGATCGAACTGAGAACCTTTAGCACATGAAGCTAGGATTGAACCAACTACGCTACCGACCAATTAAAGAATAATATAATGTAATATGTCGCTATTTTATTAGTATTTTTAAATATGTTACGCATTTATTTGTTTATTTCTTATTGTTTATGGTCTTACTACCAAAAGCATGATTTTCATAACAGGAAATATTGTCAAAATGCCCATTGACCACCTTGTTCATGTAAAAGGAATAATATTGCAAAAAGTAATATATTTCAGAATATATTATAGTTAATTAATCGTCTTTTTTTACTCTTATACACTTTTCTCAAAATTGTACAAAGAGGCGTTGACCATTTTCTTAGATAGAATAGAAAATAGAATTGCTCATTCAATTTATATAAATTATTTCCTATATTTTCACAGATAACACAAGTCAGATAATAAGTTCTATTTACTTAATATAATGAACGGTATGACTATTGAATTGAATTACAATTACTATAGACTGTAGCAAAGTTTAATGATTGTAGTTTAATTTTCGTCAACTATCTGTAGTTAAAGAAAGTTTAATTGGACCGTGGTTGCCTGTCTGCACCTACTTGAGGAGGTTAATGGAGAAAGTTAACTGGAGGACATATAATAGAAATCTCAAACTTGTTAAATTAGTTTTTTCTAGGAGTAAAATTGTTTTATAATAAATAATTCGTATTCATTTAACTATTTATTCTTGATAGTGACACAATCGTTTCTCCAAATAATTTTCACATCCAAGCATACAGTCGCATACAACAATTATGTTCCAAATGCATGTAAAAATGTACAGTTTACTATTGTTTATACGTGACATTTTTTAATATTGAAATCACAAATCTCCCTTCAGACCACTTTATATCTGAAGAGATATATAAATATTTGAGCAAACTCTCATGAAATATTTATTTAATGTTCAGTGCCATTAAAATTGTTCCGAAGAAAGTATCTTTTATGACTGTTCGAGGATGTTTATCTTCAGTAAACATTCAATTGCTCTAAAGGGCTTTTAACATTCATAATTTATTCTCTAAGTTTAACAATTGAGTAAGGATATGACTTTTATAAAACATTGATTGCCACATCTAAGCTAATGATGAAATTAATAAAGCTTTGCATCTCTGAACAGTGCTGACGCTTCAATCCCACATACGCTGTTATATTTTTGTTTCAGTGCAATAACAATTTTCAAAATAAATAGTTCTAGTATCACTATTGGGTTAGTATTTATCTTCTCTGAAGTGTGCAATCTTTTGTCTCGTATTAAAAATACAACTTGTTCCAATTTTAAATTTTTAAACGGTGGCCATTTAAAATATTAAAACGGAAATTCTGAGAAAACAGCAAACATATTTTTAGACTAAGTTTTTTTAGACAATTGTATTACCACCAGTCTGTCAGTGTCAAAATTATTATAACCGAAGAAAAAATAACTGAGACACATTGACATTGTGTTAAGAGGAAGAAAAAAAATCATTTGTTTTGTAGCTTTTTTGCTCCCTCACAAACATAAATGTCAATATTTCTCGGTTATATTTTGTCTGGTTCTAATTTCTTTTCACCCTTATAGACTTGAAATAACACTGTCTATAAAACCGTGTCCTTTTTAGTTTATGAAATTATTTAACGTTTTCTTCTGATTTCAGTTAAAATATTTCAAATGGCCACCATTTTTAATTTAAAATTATTGGATCAATTTGAAATTTGGTTATGAAATAATATTTGGTTTAAAATAATATTGCAAATATCTAGCAAACGAAGCTTTTTTAGAAAAAAAATGTATTCTTTATTTTCTTTTAATATCGACTTACAGTATATAACTGGTTCCAAATGTTTGGAATTTTACATTTGAGACACCCTTTAGGCTATATTTTTAATATTTTGGAACCTTTGTCTTTAAATAGGATGTTAGAGTTAGGATTGTTAGAGTTTCAATATAGTAACAGGTTCGTTTCTTTTGTGGATGAAAATTATCTTCTCTCTGTAAATTGTTTTTAAGTTTGGATTTTTGAGCTAAAACAATAAACATTATACTGTTAAGTCTATTCACAAACAATTGTACTTTAAGGGGTTCACAACGACATAACCATAACTTACACTTAAACGGCCTCAACTGTACATATCATACATGTTATATAAATCGCAATGTTTATTTATTTATGTACTACACGGTATTTATGAGATTTTTCACCATACAAATTTTTCCAGGTTCTCAATCTTTACAAATATGTTGAAAAGAAGCTAAAATTGTTAAGCTACAAACTAAACCACCTACAAAAGAAGACTAATTACTAGGAAGGTAATAAATTACTCCTTGGGAGAGAGGAAGAAGAAATTGGATGTTTTGTTGTTTCCTGTTTCAAAAGATGCCTTTGTTCCTTTTATATGATATGATTGTTCGTAGGGTTTATAAAAACATTTTATATATTTTTCGTTACATTCCACAGTTATTGAAGCAAATTGTAATTGGTAAATAAATTCAAACTAGTTTTTATTCATTATTTACGTTCTTGAAATCATTTATGAAGAAAATTATGAATTCGATTATTTCATATGTCTAATACGTAGCTAAACAAAATAATATATTCTCTTTCAGTAAGTAAAACTCATAATTTTAATTTATGAACTTTTAAATAACAACAAAACTCAATATTGTAATAATGCATCCGAAACTGTTGTCATGGTTCATTTTACGCCTATTTAATTACGTATAAATATTATGCCTACTTACTTTAGTCTAAATTTACCATTTTGTTAAAAGATAAAGCAAACATGGTAAATTTATGTTTGTTCATTCCTATTAAATCTTATAAGATTGATATGTTTCAAATGCATTTAATATCATGTGAGTATACTTGTTTAAAAACAATTCTTAGAGCAAATCAGTAACAAAGCACATATGACTTGGAGGTTGGCTTTCAACAATTAATTAGTGGATAGCTATAGTTTCAAAAAAGTCCACGAGCCTCTGTCATAGAATACCTCAGAAGAGCCTGCTATACTCGATTTGATGAATCTTTCTGCTTGACTTGAGTACAATTAGTGGCGTTTGAGTGAAACTCTGAAACACTTATTGCCCAGAGCGCACTGCGTCTAAAAAACTATGGCAATATATACACAATAAATAGATGTGTAGACAATATAAATATTATGAGAATCCGTAATCATAAAATGCATTTTTCAACAAAAACTCACATATGCGACAAGAAGTTTGTCATATGCGTACAGAAAAAAAAGTGTGACAGACATGCAAGGTTTAAATTGGAGTGTTCGATCAATAGTTGTATTTTAATAATAAAAGTGTTAGGTCGTCCTGTAACTAACTAATAGATATATAAAGGGACAAATCTATTTTATAATATTTATGAAGACATAGCCGTACAAAATGGTTAATTTGGCTTGTATATGTACATAACCCATTTAGACACCAAGCGATATATTTCGTTCAAATTTTTGGAATATATTGGAAAGAAGATAATTTCTGAATGAGTGTCAAATAAAACTTAAAAAATTTCTATGATAGCTGTAAGAATTTTCCATTGAAATTTGAACAAAAATCTTTGCCCGAAAGATTATTTTATAGTTTTACAATCTATAAAATATTTTATAGATATTTTATGTATATTTTATAGATTTACAATCTATAAAATAATTAATGCTAGAGTTTATTAAATCTAAGTGAGAAAATTTTGTATTTTTCTAATCGGAAAACTCTTCAAGAAATGCCAGCAAGAGGGAGAGGAATACGTTTTGTGTGTGATATTGAGGTGTAATCTAGAAGTAAATTCTTTGCAGTGACGAAATGGCTCGGAGGATGAACGTCCTTAAGACTTTGCTATTGTTACGGCCAGATCAAATCATCCCATCATTGGTTATTGCTGTTTGATCCTCCTTGTAGTTCCAAAACATACCGGAGGATTCCTTTGAAATAACGTTGGGAGATCCAATAGAATTTAGAGATCCAATTTAGTTAGCTTTAGTTGTTTGTTTCCCCTTTTTATAGTAAATTTTTGGCTTACTAATTGAGTCATGACGATCTATGAGCACTAATTTCCATCGGTTAAGCCCATTAAAAGTGCTCCTTTTTGATGATAAGGTTTGTTTTTCCAAAACATATATTTAAAAATACCATTAAATCCTATGATATAATGATGTGGTACCCAGAAATACAATAATACATCAAAACAGATTTTACTAGCATTATTAAGAGCAAAAGTTGTTTCATATGATATATATATGTAGGATATTTCAAAAGTTGTTTTCAACAAAAATATTAAGTGTAAATGTTTTTGAGATGACAAGTTTTTAGTAAAATTCATTATTTTTAACTATAATGAATGTCCGCTTAGGTTAGGTTAGGTTCACCCTCACGATTTTCAGCTTGAAGCCTAACCCAGTAAAATGTTAAAGTTCAACTCAGACTTTTTTATCGTGTTTTTTTTCTTTTATTTTTATTTTTTATGGTTCGTTTAACTACAAATTTCGGTGATTATAATGTTATTCCTACAGTATTGATCTATTTTAATGAGTGTGTGTCGGGGCAAACGACATTTTTAATGAGTATTATTTTAAGTATTTTAATGAGTTACTAGCAAACGATAATATTTAATTTAAAAATTTTTATTTATAAGTTGATACACTAAGATTATCTATATACCTGAACGTATATTATTAGTACATTGGGTTTTTAGCAGTCCTTCGTGTCACAATATATACCAAATAACACAGTTTTTATATTGATCGGATGATTTATTAGGCGTGTGTGCGTGCACTAACTTTTTATATAAGCAATGAATTTCAAAGCTATAAATTTGCTTTTATGGGTGGTAAGTAATTTTTTTTTCTTAGTAAAACAAATTATTTTTTTATTTTTACCATACAAAATCGTCATGCTGAATTACGAACATTTACTTTTTTTCCAATCAAGCATACATTTGACAATCAATCGGATCATATCTCACAGACGTTCTACAATAGAACGTTTACGAAAAAAAAGATTTAAAAATATTAATATTAAATAACTATGTTTTATATCCACTTTAAAGCACCATAGAAACTATCATCTGGCTTAGTTTCAGCTCAAACTAGAACATATTCCGGAATCAAAAAATAAGATAAGAAAGTAGTCTAGACGAACAACCAAACATCCTAATAAGAAAGTAGTCTAGACGAACAACCAAACATCCTAATAAGAAAGTAGTCTAGACGAAGAACCAAACATCCTAATAAGAAAGTAGTCTAGACGAACAACCAAACATCCTAATAAGAAAGTAGTCTAGACGAACAACCAAACATCCTAATAAGAAAGTAGTCTAGACGAACAACCAAACATCCTAATAGAAGTCTAGTTTGATAATCACTTCTACCTTAACTCATTATCACTTAAAATAGTCTCAAGAAATATTTTGTATATCAACTTAGTATTTTACATATTATTATATATAATATTGTGTAAATTAGATATTAACTGTATCTATTTTGCTCAGTATTTTTCTTTAATAACATTAATTTTAGAATTAGAAAAGTAGATAACTTATTTTACAGAATTGTATACGTCAACAGGCTGTGGGCGTGTTGTGTTACATTTTAATATAAAATATTTTCTTTGGTTAGTCGTCCTAGTAGGTAACAAAAAATAATGAATTATTACTAAAAGTAATAATCAATATTATAAACAAAATAATAATGATCAGTCATAGTAGTCATAAGTTATAACCCAGTATATAGTAGTATATAAGTTTGCCATTCATCACCACAAAATTAATTAATAATTACTCATAACCTGGGCAGGAGAGTTCCAACAATAACTAAATGATAACGGTATCAAGTAACATCGAACGTGGTTGTGCCTTGGATGGGTTACTGTATGAGTGATTCCGTGCTTGCACGGTGCCCGCCTTCCCGGTCATTGGTAGTGGTTTGTAAGTAGCCTTTAAGCCGTTCGTCATCGTTAAGGTTAAGTTTTAGAAAGAGCCTCTTATCCCCTTCTTCAATTGGTAAGACGAGACATCATTTAACTATTGTGTAATATAACTAACAAAAGTTTAAACCTAAGATAATGAGATTCAACTACAAAGAAACAGGATATTGTTTCTTTATAGTTGATTGTGATGTAAGAGGGAGATGACGGGGACGAGAATTGTTCTCTTAAAGCAATCGTCGTTTGTAAGTATTTCCCCATAAGCTATTGACTATCATTATTCTAACAGTAGTTCAGTGCTGGTAAACGTCACACAACACAAAATTTATTACAATATAAGCACAAAATGCACAAATATTGTGGTGATCGATTTTGATGAACCACACTCATCTTCCTCAGACCAGAGGGATTCACAAACAATTCAGGTGAGCGTGGTTCACCGAAATCAATCACCATAATATTTGTGCATTTTGTACTTGTATTGTAATATATATGTGCATTTTGTGCTTATATTGTAATATATATGTGTTGTGTGACGTTTTTAGTTAGCATAAGACGTATTATGCTAATTAAAAAACTATTAATACTAATTAGTACTTATTTTATAAACTTACCACGTAAACAAGTTTTAAGAATAAGTACAGTCTAATTATAGTATGTAAAATGTTTTCTCGTCTCTTAAATAGATGATTAAATCAGTATATTTTCATTTATTAAAATATATTGTAATGTATAATAGAAAATGTAAGTAATATTACTGAGAATATGTAAGGGAGACATTTTAAATATTTGGTTTCATTCCAGTTTGATTACAATTTTACTATTAGGAATCCTATCTTCCTAAAATAGAGTACAAAATTGAAACTATAAAATTAACTGTTTTAATCACTATTGAATAAATTACTAATAATGAAATTATGTGTACTTAGCTATGAAGGTGTCTTAAAGTACATCGTTTCTTAATTAGTATACTACATGCCATTATAAATGCAATACAAGTGAAAGTCACTCAGTGCAAATGTATTACAATGTAAATACAAAACCATACAAATGTTATGGTGATTTATTATGGTTAACCATGATTACTCTCCTCAGATTGGAGGAATGCAACTAACGTACTCACTGAAATCAACCAAGTATTTCTTAGTACATTTTTGAACTTATTATCGAAATATAATTAGGAAGTGTGATGTTTATTGATTTTGGATCATTCTGTAGCTAGCGTATTATACGCTGATTACAATTTTTGTCTATTTATAAATTGAAATGATATTGGGCTAGTAATGTAGCCCCAAGAGCCATAAGGTATAATTTCCACGACTTTTAAACAATTACATAAAATAATTTTCACCACACTACTATGAGTTAAGCTGTTTTCGTTATGTGTTTACAACCTGCGAAACATCAAATTTTCAACAGCTGTCTATTGTTTACTATCGAAAGTAACATTGTTTACAACCGAAAATTTTCCACAGTCAACAACACCTGTTTTTATTCCGTAGTGTAGTGAAAAGTATCGTTCAAAACTCTAGTGAAAGTGTTTTGTATGTTCTCGACCAATTGAAGTGCTCGACAAGTCTCGCACTTCAAACAAATGGTCTCGAACATGCAAAACCCACTTTCCATTCTTGTTATGAAATATACTATTAATGTTATATAACCGTTAACTAACGCTGCATAGTTGAATGCATAGTTGAATTCACATTAAAAGGCCAATGTTTAGTGATATAGAATACACGTGTACTAAAACACAAGTAAAATTATGTAAACACTTACATTTTCAAATTATGCAAAACAAATTATTTCACCATGCTAATCATACAATATTTGAGAAACTGCCTTTGACTTCAAAAACTAACATAAGGGAGTAATTCAATTAAGTCTGACATTACTAAGGCAATACGAGAGTCTAATTTCTTTTATATCTTTGGATGGAGCTGTTTCAGAAACAAGATATTTTTAATGAACTTTGAAAATATACATACTAATATTAATTTCATGTTTCGTAATATGACAATATTATTTTATTAAACTCATAACAGTAAGATCTTATTAGAAATTATATTTTATCATAATAATAAACTTGTCCAATTTTGCTCATTGTGGATCTCATACAGAGTATGAGCACGGATGACATGAGTAACTTCTTTTATGTTTCCTGTAATACTGTAAATTAAAAATATAATGATTTTAAAATATTTGATGTAACAATTTTTATTATTTATCCATATCATATGTAATTATATTTATAAAAAACAGATTGATTATATTAATTATATTTACTAAAATAATAATTTCATATTACAAAAATTAAATTAGAATTAATAAGTATATTTTCAACTTTCATTTGAAATCTTTTGTTTCTCAAACAGCTCCGTCCAAAGAAATAAAAGAAATTGGACTCTCGTATTGCCTTAGTAATGTCAGACCTAATTGAATTACTCAGTAATGTTATTTTTGAAACACTCGTCGTAAAGTCAAAAGCGGTTATTTCTCAGAGACAATTGTAAATTTAATTACGCCTCAATTTTTAATTAGCCAGTTTAATGTTCGTTAAAGTGCTTTCCATAATTTACTTCAGTTTTATTACATGTTTCCTGCATCATTAAACATTGGCCTTATTATGAATATAGCAATATATACAAAAATGAAATTATTCTACGTAATTAAAAGTCAAAGAAAATTACACCCTTGGGTCACAAGGTCACAAACTCTTGGGGCTACATTGAAAACCTAACTACATTTTAATTTATCACAAAATAGATTTTAATTAGTGTAGAATACGTTAGCTACATAATGATAAAAAATAATTGAACAGTGCACTCGCAAAATATGTTTCGAGAATAAGTATAAACGTGTATAAATAATAGGTGATTGTACAATATATATTTCCACTGTACAAAAGTTGTTAGTTTAACTTGGAAAGTATTTTGCATTGACAATACTTTTTGTTTGTATTTTGTTACACAACTTTGTTTGCCGGCGTGGTGGCTTAGTGGTTAAGGCTTCGGACTGCGGAGAGCAAGCTCCAAGGTTCGAATCTACACTGAGCCAACGGTCGGTATTTCATTCATTGAATAAAGTTCACGCATAGGCTTGCAAGCCCATGTGAACTGGCGAGTGAAGTTTCTAAAATTAACTATAAACAATATAACAAACATAATGGAATGTTAAAATATATAAATTATTTCAATCCATTAATCAGGTATTCGCTGGAATTATTAACCATATTAAGAATAAACAGAATAATAAAACTATAAGAATAATGTTTTATTTTTACAAACAAACGATTATTATAGCATCTTATATGCACGTAGTTTTTATTCAGTAATAGTTTCAAACTATTTGGAGATTTATATCAGGAACTATGAGGTACTATAAAAATAAATTGTGTAAAATTAATACACAGACGCCATTACCACATTCCGTCTAACAAGGGCACTAATTAAGCCCCCATTACACTGTAAGAAGCGTCCTTTACCTTCACTTCTTTACCACAACCCTCCTTGTCATGCCTCGCTTCATTTCCCCTTCCCTTCCTTGTCTTCCTTTGATCTTATCCATAAGAAGTATTAGATAGAATATTACAGGCGTTCTGATTACTTGCTTTTTCCTCAATATTATTATTCAATTCGATTTATGTATATAAAGTAAGATATCTAAAGATATAAAACCTCCAAAAAGAATTAATTTGACCATATAATATAAACAATCTATCAGTTTAACATAGAAACCGTTTTTTACTACTATTCATTATTCATCATTAAGCCGCCAATCGTAGAGGTATGGACATATATTAGGGGTTAAAATGAAAGATTGTGGTCATTGTTACTAGCTACAGTTGACTGTTCATCAGAAAGAGTAATTTATTAATATCCCAATAATAGGGCAGCCCGATAGACCTACAGCTTTTCATGGAATCCGAGCCACGGTCTGATTTTCATCTAACTGGCAAGCCTTACACTCAGTTCTCTTCCCTACAGAAGATCCCAATACGGGCACACCAGACTTATCTAGTTGGTATTGATGGCATCAATGGAGTCAGTATAAAGAGGACCGAGTATATAGCCTACCGCGTACAATCTCCACAATAATTAGTACAAAAACTGTTACAGTCCGGTATTTTTTTTATATAAAACTTATATAGTTTATATTTACATTTTGTATGGTTAGTACTGTAAGACTAACTTTATTCTATAATTACTATCAACACGAAAGTAACAGTTCAATTTCGATCTGTAGTCATATTGGAAGGCCATTAGTTTATGACTGAATTAGCAATGATAGGATGAGTAAGACCTGCTAATGGCTAATTATGTGCTTATATACAATAGGGACATTATTGATGTAATCGGAGCTCAAGCATAAGCATGGAGACTATCCCATCTAAGACTGCCTTTTAGGTCGTCATATTTGATTAGTTAATTGATGAACTATGAAATGTTAGTTAATAATGAAATAATTTAAGTTTTTAAAGCATTGCTATTTTTTTTTTTTTTTTTTTTTTTTTTTTTTTTTTTAATAGAATAATAGAATAATTTATTTCCTGCAAAAACATACTACATATACAGTTTCAATTTAACATATATACAGGAATTTCTAACCATCGCTGCCAGTAAAGATGGTTAGTACATAAAAAATGTCTCTTTTACATCACTTTCTAGTGAGTCAGGCTCAGTCAATGTTCATTTCATTCACACACGAGCGGCGTATCTGTGGCGATTGATATACTTAATATTTAACTGAACAAACATGACGTAATATAATTAAATCTGAACAAATCTTAGTATTAGTAATAAATAACCACAACAAACAATAACAACTATAAATAAATAACTACAATAAATAATAATAACTATAAATAAATAAATAACTACAACTACAATAAATAAATAACTACAATAAATAATAATAACTATAATAAATAACAATAACTATCATTTATCAATATAACAAAAACATACAACTGAAATAACTTTTAAAAAACTACTGTAAAATATTTGTAAGGGTTTCAATATTGTCAAAAGTGAATAACCATTGTTTAATCCTTTTTGAAAAGTATTCACTAACATTATATTTCCTAAGATCAGTTGGTAACTGATTATATACTTTCGGTCCAACAAAGAGGAAACAGTTTTTAAAACAAGTTCTAACAATCTTTGGTTGTCTGACATTATTCAATGCATTCCCTCTAGTGTTGTAGTAGCTTTGAAAATTTTCTCTGTTACCACTTCGTATATAAAATTCTTTCAGGACTTTGTAAATAAAAAGATGCCTAAGCGGTAATATTTTTAATTGTTGGAAAAGTGGGAAGGAAGGATGGTGCTTATTTTTTTCAAGAATAATACGTATGAAATATTTCTGAGTTTTTACTATTGGTTCGAGGGTTGATTTGTTTGCACCTCCCCAGAATGTAATACCGTATTGCAGTCGAGAGTGGATAAGGGCAAAGTATAGTGATGTCATTAACTGTACATTACAAAATCGCTTGAGATAATAAAACTTTCTTATATTGTAGCGCAATGTGCGGTTAAGTTGATCTATTTGTTTTTTCCAGTTCAATTTACTGTCTAGTACTATTCCCAAATATTTTATATCATCTATACTTTCAATGTGTGGACAATCGCATCTGGTGTTTGTGCAATTTATTTTGTGATAAATTGGGTGTCTCTCAAAGTTGTGACCTCTAAAAGAAAAATTTATGTACTTTGTTTTATCAACATTAATTATCATTCCATTATTGCTACACCAGTTTCTCAGTAATCTTAAGTCTGTATTTATTCTATTCTCAATACGGTCCCATTCCGAGTCCATAATTAAAATTGCCAAGTCATCAGCAAACGCACTAAGTTTTCCCTCAAAAGGAATGCTCAGAAGATCATTTATAAAGATCAAGAAAAGGGTCGCAGCCAAAACAGATCCCTGAGGAACACCCTGCTCTATTTTCCTTGTGTTGCTTATTTCATTATTGATTTTGACTCGTTGCATTCGATTCCGTAAATAACTTGCAAACCAGTCAAGAGCAACGCCTCTGACCCCCGCATACTCCAGTTTTGTTAGTAGCACATCATGGTTTACGAGATCAAAAGCTTTGGAAAAGTCTACAAAGATACCAGTAGCCTTTAATTGATTATTCATAGCATTGTATATTCCTTTTGTAAATATAGCAAGTGCATCCTCTGTACTCTTTCCGGTTGTGAATCCAAATTGAGCTACATCAAAGAAATTGTTATTATTTAAGAAGCTCAAAAGTCTAACCCTCATAACCTTCTCAAATATTTTTGAGAAAACCGAAAGAAGTGCAATTGGCCTGTAGTTATTTAATAGCTCATCCTGGCCCTTCTTAAAAACAGGAACAACAATTGAATTCTTTAAAATGCTTGGAAAAGTTCCTGTGCTGAAGCTCAAATTAATTAAGAACACTAATGGATCTAGGATTTGCACAACAATATTCTTTATCAGTTCCACCGACAAATTGTCGAAGCCTGTGGATCTTTTATTCTTTAGTTGTTTAATGATAGTATATACTTCATGCCTGTCAGTAGGAGCAACAAACAATGAATTCGTGGCAGAATGTAAGTTAGCCATAAACTCATTGCTTTGTATTTTGTTGTCAAGCGTGCTATGTATATTTATAAAAAAATCATTGAATTCATTGGCAATTATTTTGTTATCCTCTGTTAATGCTCCATCACTTTGTCTTATTCTTGTAATTGTTTTATTTTTACGTTCTCCAACAATAGTGCTTATAATTTTCCATTGTTCCTGGGTGTTACCAGAGTACTTTTCAAGTAAATCAGAAAAATATTTGCGCTTAGTGTTATCAATATCCTTACGTAGACTGTCTCTGTAAGCTTCAAAGTAACTTTTCAAGGCTAGATCAAAAGGTCTCTTTCTAGTTCTATTGTATAGCTTTGTTCTAACTTTTATTCTGTTGATTATTGTTTGTGTCATCCATGGGTTTCTACTCTGTGCTTTGTATAGCTTTATATTTACAGTTTGTTGTGTTGTATTATTGGCTATGGATTTTTGTAATGTACTGAGGAAGAGTTCAAAAGCTAAATCAACATCTGTGTATTCATTTAGATTCCATTGCACATTATCCAATTCATGGACAAGATTATTGTAATCTGTTTTATATTTCGGTTTCATGGGTGGAACAATGTTGCCTGAAGTAAGTGCTGTTGTCGTATTAGTGATTGTTAAGACGGTTGTACTGTGGTCAGTAATACCAAGGTGAAGTATTGCAGTTTTTAAAGTGTCAATATATCTGAATCTAACCAGTGCATGATCAATACAAGAAGTTGATCTGTTTGTTATTCTGGTGGGTTCACTGATAAGGGAAACCAGTCCGTAGTTGCTTATCAGGTTTAGATAAGCGTCAGTGTGAGTCGAGGACTGAAGTGTGTCAATATTTACATCTCCTACTATTACAATGTTAGGTTTTAGTCCTGATAACAAAGTTTCAAGTTCTAGCAAAAAATCGAAGACTGAATGCTCGTGTAGTCTGTAAACTCCGAGAATGCTGAATAAGTAACTATTAATTTTTAGATTCAAAAATACACAGTCTACAGTTCTAAAAGCAACAATTTCCTGACTAGCTTTTAGTTTCTCATGTACGTATATCACAACTCCACCTGCCCTATAACTAGAATTACAGCAGTGATACATATTAAAATGAGGAATATTATATAAATCTATTTCATCATCCTTTACCCAAATTTCTGTCAATACAATTATACTGATGTGGTCTAACAATTTACAGTAAGAGCTATAGAACAAATTAAAGTTTTTCCTTACACTCCTGATATTTTGGTGTATTATATGGTACTCTTGCTGCATCGTAAAGAACTCAGTTTTTAATTCATTAAAAATTAAACTTTTATGTTGCCGTGTATCCATTTCCTACGTTTATGAAATTAATTGACCTAATATAGTAATATTTTTCCAATCTTTTTTACTTATACAAGTTTAAATTAAATACATAAATACATTCACACAATAATAAATCTTAAATAAATACCAGTACATATGATAAACAAATACAAAATTACATAGTACCTCTCCAATACTTAAAGCATTCTTTGTTCGTAAAAATATAGTTGAATATTTAGGGTACTTGCAGCAAATGTAAATTTATACACACATACATCATACATATAAATACACATTCACTCATACATAGCAAGTTTTTATTTGGAACAACACAAGGCGAAATTAGATAATGCAACCATGATTTAAAAATACAGTTACAATAGAGACTAATAAAGTTTAAATACATACGGATAACAGAAGTAATAAATATAAAAAGTGCAATACATTTTCTCTCACATATATAATTTAATTTTAAATAACCATACATTCACACGTTTATTTTAAGTTTCTCTTTAGAATGACAACAGTAAAAATATTAAATAAGGCAACCCATACATACTCATGGTTACAATAAATACTTATAAATATTAAATAATAATATAGGCCTATATACACGAATAATAAACCAGAAAAATAGCAATGCCTCTCTTTTCTGTTTGGACATGTAACATTAGTAAGAAAGATAACTGACTGTACATTGATCAGATTACTGTAAGAAAAGCAGTATATACTCAAGTAGTTTAATAAATTTAACAAGCAGGGAATATTATAACAAAATGTTTTATAAGATGGTTTTGTAATAGGTGACAAAATCAAAAGCGTAGTTGTTGTTGCTATTTGACATATTAAGAAGGTCATTTTACTTTGTTTAGATCAGCTTCTTCATCAATTTTGTATCTCCTTTCACCATCTCTCCGACGAACAAACATCTTTCCCTCCCTACACCAAATATACTTTATATCAAGCTCCTTGCACTTTTCCTTGAGTTTTGAGAGAAGAAGTTTATTATCGGGGGTAAGGTGTTCATTAATAAATACCTTGCTAGTCGCTGGCAACTTAGAGTTCACCTGGTGAGCGGTCATCCCTCGTGTAGCCCTGGCTGCTGCCAACCACGCGTCCCGCTCCTGTCGCTCCTTGAATTGTACTACGATGGCAGGGGTCCTGGTCTTGTTAAAGGAAGGGACCCTGTGTGCCGCAGCCACCGCTCCCTGATCCACCTCCAGTTTCAGCACCTTTCCAACATCAGTCAGGATGGTCCGAACATCTTCGTTTCCGGTAACCGGAATACCACTGATCTCAATGTTTGACCGTCTGGAGTACTGCTCTAGGTCGCGCATCTTGCTCTTGAGTGATTTGACGTCTTCACTGAGCTGCTTGTTGGAGGCACGTAGTTCAGCGTTTTCGTTTTTCATCTCCTTTAATTCTTTCATTAAACTTTCCAAAAGTTTGTTGGACTTATCCATACCATCCGACATAAAATCGAGTGATTTAGTAAATCCTTCAAATTGCGATGAAAACTCCTTAAATTGTAGACAAAACTCCTCCTTAAATTCCTTTAAGGCCTGTGAAAGATATTCCTTAAAATCACTCGGTACGACACCAGATGTTATATTCGCACCAGAAGCATCAGCAGTTTTACAGTTTTCACATAGCCACTTTTCTTGTTCTAATTTCTTTGCTTCCGCCCTTTTTATGCCTGTACAGGTTATGTGGAAATACTTAAGGCAGCCCGGGCGACTACACCTAATAGCATCTTTCATTTCCGCCACTGTCATTTCACAAACGCCACAGTTAGCCGGCATTTTCCAATTAAAAAAAACTTATTATAGAAATACTATATTACTGTGAGTACTAGTCACTAACTAGTTACGGCACGCACAACTGATAATCTCGCAGCAGAGAGATAACGATCCGCTCTACTCGAGACACGGAGCCAGACTGTTATTATATTTATTCATAATGCTGTAGTTGAAAACAAAAATCAATACTGGTACCTTTGAACATAAATTTAAGTAACTTTGTCTGAACATCAATTTAAGTAACTTTCTTTGAACATTAATTTAAGTAACGTTGTCTGAACATCAATTTAAGTAACTTTGTCTGAATACTAATGTAAGTAACGTTGCCTGAACATCAATTTAAGTAACTTTGTTTGAACACCAATTTGAATAAACCTACATTAAATTCATTACTACAATAAATCATCTGTTACACGTCTCAAAATTAAAAACGTAGGTTACATTTTGTAATCCCTGGGTGAAAGTGGGTTATGACGAAACTTTTTATATCATAATTTCGTCCGAAGTTTATCTGCCAAGAGTATTCGTATTCGTACGACTTGAAAGGCGTATTCGTGTTGGATAGAAATGGCTGACTGGGAACTAAGTGGGTCATTACATCTAGTCCTATGTGCAGAGGGCCAACGAGAGATCAGTTGCAAAATGTGTCCGTTGTACATTGGAAAAATGATATATAAATTAGTCAGGTCGGAATGTAGTGTGTTTCACTTTACAATTCGTGTCCATGAATAGCAAGATTAATATACAGAACAAAATATGGAAACGTTTTCACAACTTTTCGATGACATTGGTAATAGATAAATCTTGTACATCATCATGGTTACAAAGCACACACGTTTTGACGACATTAGTGACATTCATCTTTTCAGGGGACGGCCCACGTGGAGTTGAACGGAAATCTTTAATGTAAGCCTGGCTTAAGTTTGGTATCAAATTAAAGATCTATTCAATATGAAAATAGTTGCCGCAAATCGGACTTCGAAAGGTATATCCTTTCCAGAGTAGTGGTCATTTGAATTTCAAAGTAACTATTGAACAATATTATTTCTCCGCTATTTAACGATTTTAAGTAAATTATTATGATCAAAAATTATACTTTATGGCACATACTAACCCAAAAAAAGTTAATTATCAAATTATCTATAGAAAAAATCAAGTAGTTGTGAAAGCGAAGAAAATATGGAAACGCTTTCACAAGTACTTAATTTTTTCCATAGATTTGGAACAAATTAAGTAAAAAAAAAAACTTAATTTGATAATTAAGTCTCTTTTAGTTATTATGTTCCATAAAATATAATTTTGATCAGAATAGTTGACTTAAAGTCATTAAATAACGGAGAAATAATATTGTTCAAATTAGTTACTTTGAAATTCAAATGACCGCTACTCTGGAAAGGATAGACCTCTCGAAGTCCGTTTTGTGGCAATTAATTTCTATTAATTTTAGACCAAACTCGACCTATGCTTACATTAAAGATTTTCATCAACTCCACGTGGCCGTCCCTATGAAAAGATAAAATACCACCAATACGTCAAAAAGTATGTTCTTTGTAACCATGATGATGTAAATGATTTCAATTTTGCAAGTGAAGTCATAAAAAAGTTGTGGAAGCGTTTCTATACTTTTTCCAGCCTGCGTAAATTGTATAGTTTTACTTATTTAATGATTTTGAAAATAATTTAAATGGTATTTATAGTCTTTAAACAAAATATTATCAAAATATTATTCAGTTCATGAAGTTACAGTAGCTATAAACTTCTAACTTATATAAATTATAGTTGTTTTCGTATAGATAGATAGTTGAAATGTAGTAGAAATAATAAATATGCATTACACTCTATACTCAGTCGTCCTAATACTGACATGACGTTTGCTTAATGGTTTCCATTGACATGGACACTATAGAAGTCTAAGGTGTCTGTGTTTGGTGGTAGTCAGGCTCCAGATGTTGTGTAAGGAAGATAACTGTGTATCAGACTTGAATATTATCTGAAAATGTTAGTAATATTACGTGGTTCGGCTTCTATGTGAAGCTGCAAAGGCCCTTAGATGTCCTGGATATTGGGATATTAATATATTTTTCTTTCTAAGTAACACTTGACCTTAGAAAGTAACAGTGACTACACTTGTTCATCCATACTAATTATACTGTGTATCTCCTCATTTTCACCCATATCTGTGTGTTCTGTGTTTTAGTAATAAATAGAGTATGTACAATAACTTAAAAATCCATCAAAATCAGTGATACTTACAGTGATACATATGAAATCCACCCAACACAAAAAAAAATGTTTATCAAGTTATTCTCATCAACTATTCATTGAATAAAGCACATATTACATGCTATAGGTACGCAACCTGAGATGCGTGACGTAGATATACCTTGTGTACAACTAGTATGGACCTTTTAGTTACACGTACTCTCACCCTCATAGAATGTTTATCATTATAAAACGTTTTAAAACGGACTCATAATATTGTTCGTACTTTAGGAATTTCAATAATTAAGTCCAACATACTGTTACGATTCACGTAAAAGGTACATTTTTAAAGCATAATCAATATTTACTTAACTAAGGGGATGACCCACAGGACTTCAGAAAAAACCCTTAAAATTTAACATAAGTTGTGCTTTAAATAAACATTTCAATAACGAAAACACAGTTTCTCATATCTCAAAGGGTTTACACTGTATGAAGTGGCAGCAGTTTAGGCTTACAAACTTAAGCTTGCTGATGCATTACTGTTTTTTTTTTTTTTTTTCATAGAGAGGTTTACCAGGAATGGTTTATTATTATAATTATTTATTGTCTTCAAACATTGAAAAATTGTATTTCTACATGAAACTTTATAGTTATATACCTTAGTATTTAGAGCAACAGAAAACACTTTCTTCGACTTCCTTGTAGAGAGTTGCGTATTGAGTTGAAATTCAGTAATGAGGCACACTATTAAATATAATAGAAATATAGGTCCTTAAATTATGTGTATATTCTTTAAATTCTACCACTTAAAACATTTAAAAAATTTAAGCAAACAAATGTTTGTAAACTAACGAATTTTTGTAAGCTAACAAATATTTGTAAGTTAACAAATGTTCGTAAGCTAACAAATGTTTCAATAAGCTCAAGTTTGTAAGTTTAAATAGTTTCAATTTTCAGCTTGGTCCTTTGAAGTAATGTAAGACTAAGGCTACGTACATATGACAGCGTTACATCGCGCTTAATAGTAACACAGCCATGTTTTTTTAGCACTCTTCAGTTAGTTTAGCCAGAAGTTGAAGAAGCTGTGTACCTTTGGGTACATATAGAGAACGATCGTAGATATAGAGAACGAAGACGAAGACAACGAAAGAACTGGGTACATCCGATTTCACGTGACACGTTACCTTATGGTGCTTTTGTTACTCTTTACCCCAATCTAAGGAAATATGAGTCTAAGTTTTTTAATTATCTAAGAATGTCAATTTCTTCATCTGACGAGTTATTGATAGTAATTCAAGATGATCTGGAAACTTGTAAGAACATCTTAAGGGGTTGCATTTCACCAGAATAGAAAGTCGTAATCAACAGAACGACTAATAAACAATAGAATATAGAAGCCACCTGCTCAAAAGCGCACTCAACTGTTTACTTGTGTATGGTCTAATTCTAAACAAAGAACCTGCGGGACGCTCGCTTCAATTGAAAAACTCGCGTTCCATTTGTACGCAGTTATTCGTTTGGCAGTGTTTTACAAATGCGCTTTCCAACGCGTGTTGCAACGCTGTCATGTTTACGTAGCCACTGCTCTCCAAAGCGATGTCTTTAAATTTACCCATAAGTGGTAAACTGTGTTATACAGGGTGTCTCTGAACTCTCTGATTTCAGCTATAATATGTTGTTCCTAGTTCATATGGGATACTAAATATCATATTTAAACTGTCCAAAACTCCTTGTCTATCCGTACAGCCGCCATTTTGTTTTTTTTACTAATTAATTTTTATCTCAAGAACTATACGTTGTATTGAGCTGAAACTTTGCACTGCTCTTTATTGCATAAAGAAGTATTTGCGAAAAAAATACTGTTTTTCTTTCTTTAACATTTTCAAAATGGCGGCCATGTAAAGTTTTTAACCTTAAATAAGTCAAAAACCAAAAAATACTAAAAAAATTATACAGAACAATCTTTTTTAGAGGATTAAATTATAAAATAAAAAATAGTACTTTTTTAAAAATCGCATGAAAAATAACAAAGAAAACTTAAATTTTGTAATACTATGTACAGTACTCTGTGCCGAGTCCAGATGTTGTACGAGTATTACAATAACAGGAAAACGCTGATAATAAAATATCTGTACAACAAATTTAGTTACCAAGAGCAATAAAAAACTTACAAACTACTTCTACATTACAATAGTTGCTCAACATGTCCTCCTCCATTTTCATTACACAATGTGAAACGTTGCGTTAGTGATCTTCGCACCTGTGCAAATTCATTGTTCTCCTGTATTACAGCTGCGGCTTCTACAATTCTACCTGCCAAATCCATTGCGTTTTCAACAGGTGTTGAATAAACTAACTCTTTCATTCTTCCCCAAAAATAAAAATCCAGTGGTGTCAAGTCGGGTGACCTTGGAGGCCTCGATATTGGTCCCCCTCTTCCAATCCATTGTTGGCCACACGTCGCATTTAGATGGTTACGTACAATTTCCCCAAAGTGAGCAGTTGCACCATCGTGCTGAAACCACATGTTAATTCTTTGTTCCAAAGTAATATTTTCCAACAGGTCAGGGAGTATATCTCTTAAAAATACAAGATATGTAGCTGCAGTCAATCTTTGAGGGAAAATATAAGGGCCTACAATATTATCCCCTAGAATACCTGCCCAAACATTTATTGAAAACCGACGTTGAAATCCTCTGAAAGCGACTTCCTTCGGATTTTCTTGGGCCCACACATGGCTGTTCCTGGAGTTAAACATTCCTTCTTGGTTAAAGGAACATTCATCAGTAAAAAGTACATTTTTCAGAAAGTTTGGGTTATCTGTTACCTTATGGATGAACCAGCGACAACACTCTTCACGTAGTGGGTAGTCTCTAGGTTCAAGTGCTTGTACTCTTTGTAAGTGAAATGGATACAGCTGTTGTTCTTTAAGTACCCGCCAGACAGTATCTTTGCTTGCGTTTAACATTTTACCTATTGATCGTGTACTTGTACAGGGATTTTCCTCAAACCTTTGAATTACATTTTCCTCAAACTCAATAGAACGTATTATTCTTTCTCTACCAGTGTCAGCCATATTTACATCAAACTTTCCAGTTTCACGCAGCCTGTTGTGTACTGCATAAAAAGTATTCGCACTCGGCAATTGTCTATTTGGGAAACGTTCAGCATACAATCTTCTTGCTTCGTATCTATTTCCAAAAGCAGCACCGTGGAAAAAATGCATATCACAATATTCTTCATTATTGTAATTAGCCATCAAAATCAATTTGGCACACAGTTAAACCTACAAATAACAATTTTAACAGAGAGTTAAAGTTACAAATAATAATATTAGCACACAGTTAAAATTTACGAATAACAATATTGGTACTTCTGGTGATAGGTTATGTAAGAACATTCTAATATGTAATGTTACACTAAAATTTAAATCATATGATTAATACAACAATGAAATTTGGGTTTGTAACATTTGGTTAATCAGCTGTTATAAGATATTTCCTGTTTCCTGTTATTGTAATACAACATCTGGACTCGGCACAGAGTACTGTACATAGTATTACAAAATTTAAGTTTTCTTTGTTATTTTTCATGCGATTTTTAAAAAAGTAATATTTTTAATTTTATAATTTAATCCTCTAAAAAAGATTGTTCTGTATAATTTTTTTAGTATTTTTTGGTTTTTGACTTATTTAAGGTTATAAATTTTACATGGCCGCCATTTTGAAAATGTTAAAGAAAGAAAAACAGTATTTTTTTCGTAAATATTTCTTTATACAATAAAGAGCAGTGCAAAGTTTCAGCTCAATACAACGTATAGTTCTTGAGATAAAAATTAATTAGTAAAAAAAACAAAATGGCGGCTGTACGGATAGACAAGGAGTTTTGGATAGTTTAAATATGATATTTAGTATCCCATATGAACTAGGAACAACATATTATAGCTGAAATCAGAGAGTTCAGAGACACCCTGTATACGTTAAAATGTAGGATGTATGTGTGCTATCGATATACTGAGTTTCCGTGTTTAATTCACATTGTTCAATAATTATGATACTTTTTGGACATCCGATAACACAAAACTATCACTTTAAGTAAGAAAATGCTGTAAACAATTTCTTAATACAGTTGTTGACTGTATTATAAAATATGAAAACAACACAGTATAGTAAACAAAGAGACCATTTATCCGGATACTGGAGGATATAAGGATGTACATGACTCTAGAGCACTGGAGAAGATAGATATTTGTCATTGTTTAGAGGTACTGAGTCTTTCTGTTAGCGATTGAAAATAATTCCCTTCAAGACATTGTTACATTGTTTGTCGAATACTTCTCTTTTATTTATCTCAATATTTATTAGTAAAGTATGTATTCATATTTAGTATATATTTAATGTCATTTTTATATATCTACCATTGTAACTTATTTAAAAAAAAAAGTTTCTATAAAAAATTGTAATTTCTAATCTAAACTGCCACCTCCTTCTAAAGTGTCTTTGCGGTAAGATTTAATTTTTTTTCTTAGTGATGTTTTTAATTTGATTCCAATGTGGTGAATATATAATATAATAGTTGCTTTTAAATGGTAGAATGTAAATATAGACTTACTATCGATGTTAAGAGTTTCAAAATGTTTATTTAAAAACAATTTAATATATATAAAACAATGTTTAGATACTTACGTACACTTCATAACACAAATATATTCACATTCAGTAAAATTCCATTGAATATACATCTAGTATTCGTTTTCGATTATTGAATACAGTTGTTGACTGTATTTTTAGTAATGAAAATGAACGAAAACAGCACAGAACATTGGAAAAAAATACCTTGTATAATTATGCAAAAGTATACAAGAATATACAGTGCTCAGGAGCACTGGAGAAAATAAATATTTATCATTATTTAAAGTTAGTGAGAATTTCTGTTAAGAAATGAAAATATTTCCCTAAAGGGAATCCTTAAATCATTTGTCGACAAGTTGTCTCTTATTTGTCTTCATATTTATTGATAAAGTACATCTTTAAAAAATAAATATTTTTGGAAAATATCGAAATTTAATTTCTAGTTTTACTTTTCAAGAGTATTTGTAAAATGTCATGGAAAACTTTTTCACTTGATCATTAAAATTGTTTACTTGTATTATTCCAAGATACACTATGTAATAAAAATATGTATTGAATGTATAAAATATAAAAACTAATATATGATAAAAAATGTATAAAGTATAATATATTAATATATATAGAATATATATTATGAAAATAATATAAGATACACTATTAATAAAAAAATTTAAATTTATTTGCACTAAAAATAAAGTTTGAAAACGGAAAGGTAGCAAATGATCTTACATACATTTTTAATAGCCACTTAAAATAAAAATGGCGTTTTACTATTATGATACATTTTATTTTTACATTTACATTTTATAACACGTATTTTATATGCACGTATTTTTATTTCTAGTTCAGAAGTTAGGTAACTCTTTTTCAGGTAGATTAACTTGAAAAGGAAAATAATGATGTACAAAAACTTTTAGTTATAACATTCCAAAATATTTTGTTTTCATAACATTTAATTAACATTAATTAACATTAACATAACTTAGTAACAATTAATTTAGCAAATAGGTGCTAACAGTAATTAAAAATTTACAACTTTTTTCTATTTATTCTTTGAGTACTTTATTGGAAATTGGAAATAATTTTTAAAATTTTCATAAATTCCAATTAAATGATTTTAATCTGCGAGGCCTTTCACATACAATGTGGGCATCATCAGACATCAACTAAATTCTAATTTTTTTCTGTTTTACGATTTTCGACGTTGAACGTGTCTTACTCATACTTATTTTTAAAAGAGCCATTAACATAATGATCTAGGGTTGTTTGAATAATGAGCCCACCATTGATAGTTCTTGAATGTTATTACCAGGGTTCTTTAAATGTGCATGTCATTTCCGAATATTAAACATTACATTAAACGTCAATGAAAGTTTTGTTTAATGCAGACTCTTTTCGAAGTAAGCCATAGTATATTAACCTGTAATTAATCAAAGCATAATTTTAATATTCAATCAATTTTATGTGGCCTTAGTTTGCCCTTGATAACATCCCTAGAGGCATTACTAAGATAACTAAAGTTAAATTGCAATTAGTAGTGTTATAATACAGTTATATAATTTTAGATTTTAAATTTAACCGTAATAATATCATCTTGTAAGTCAATTAGGAAATGTTGGGTACAATTATGTTGATGAGTGTGATGTTATATTTTATTGATTCAAACTTCCAGATAATATGACAGTAGTTTATATAGAAAGGGTGATAAGTTTGTTGACACAATCAATTATTTTCAATTGTTCAATTGTTCAAGGCTGTAATTTTGAATAATCATCCACATCCAAAACTTATAAATTATGGTGTTAAAGGCAATATTATAGGCACCATAATTATTCTAAAAATTTTGTATCCTCGATATCCGATTTCATCAATGTATATTGTAGTTGTGTATTTGAAAGAGTTTGGCATGGCTATCAACACATAAAGTCGCCTATGAGATAGACGAGGTTGCATCCTCAGTGTTTCATAGCATACACAAGGGTGTGATTGGTATTATTGGCCTGTGCAGTTATATTGTTGTTTTTTTGCGATTCCTATTTTGCAAAGAATAAACATAACATCGGAAAGAACTCGTACTTTGCTCAGCACAAACTTTTTCTGTCAACCCTGTTAAAGTACAGCTATATTTTACTGACTCAAAATATACACTTGGGCATTAAGTACCACAACAAAATGTTAAACATAAAAACGTTTTATTTTACTAACATAAAAATAAAATTTTACTAACAGAAACACATATTATCTAATATTACAACTTATAATGGTTGTATTATATTTAATATATAAATTAAATGTAGCATTTAGTTAAGAAACAATTATTTTGAAAACTACGTTTTTTTGTGGAAAAAAGTACATTACTGTAAACATTTGAACTTTTTGTTTTATAAACAATAGTTTGATTTTGCACACTCTTAAGTGATTAAGTGGTTTTTGCATGAAAACTACCAACATTCAGCACATTTGATTGTGGTTTTTCTTTCCCTATGGCCTTGAGCAAAGTGAGCATCTTCCTGAAGCTTCATTTGCTGCTAACACTTGTGGAAGAGGTTTTTCAACTTTCAGTTGATCACAAATTTAACTATCATGTACTATAAAGTAAATTTTTAAGTTCAACAAATACATAAAAACACAAAATAGTAATTATTAAATAAGAGAAAACAGCACTAAGTTAATAATTAAAAACTAACACCACTGGTACATTGGGGCCACTGTATACCCCGAACATACATAATTAGATAGACACAGATATCAGAACAAAAAGAAAAAATTCCAACCGATAGAGCGTCAAGGACAAATAAAAGTCAAAGAACCTGAATCCTGAGTCAAAGAAATGAAGTACGTCTTTATTTAACCTGGCAAAGTTGGGACTAAAAAGTCCCTTCTTCACTTTAACCTAATACCATTGACTATATCACCATAATTGACTGTATCACCATAATCAGTTTCGTTTCGTTTCGTTTCGTTTCGTCTCGTCTCGTCTCGTCTCGTCTCGTCTCGTCTCGTCTCGTCTCGTCTCGTTTCGTTTCGTTTCGTTTCGTTTCGTCCGTCCCGTGTTTCGTTTCGTTTCGTTTCCATAAGGTACTACTTTTCTACCTGGCATGGTTACATGCCCCCCCTCCCCAAAGTTACTCATCACTATCTACAATATTTTTATAAGATGTGGCTCCTAAGTGGTTTCTCTGAGTCTCAAATACTGTAAATAGTACCTTAACGTGGTTGTCACCCGAAAATTTAGATTCTAGTTATCAAATGAGCTAAGCTTTTGTGTTGTGTTTATATTTTGTTCTATCAGCTGCTTGAGATAAATTATTTCATATAATTAATACAAATTTTTCTCTTATGAAAGAAAGGAAACTTTGAGGGGCTATTTGTACCCCTTAGGAATGGACCTGTTTCGATAAATCCTCTCTTTATAAAATTGTATATGACATAAAAGGTACCTTCCCTGCAAATTCCTTTGTGGGTGAGTGAATAGTTTTTTGAATTTTATACATCCACTATCAATCAATTAATAGTTTTATTGAATTAAGTCATTATTATAGAAATAGTTTTAATAACAGCTGATTGTTTATTTTAAAAAAATATGAGGTTCATCATTATTTTACTATGCATTTTGGATAATGATACACTATTTTACTAATCATTTTGATTGTTGTTTTATTAAAATAATTTTTAATCAAGCAGATTTTACAGCTTTTCAAGTGAACATCCATAACTTTGTAGACATCCAAATGGATGTTAAGATCTAAATCAATAGTATAATCAACATAGTATGTTCAACTGTCAGTGAATGTTAAAGTAGAGTTAAAAGTGAATTGAAAAAACTGAAACAAAGACTCACTAATCAATAGACACCAGTTATTATTTGTTGCGTCAACTTGGAATATCCATTCACATTACTCTGAAACGTACTTCAAACCTTCATTCATTACTAACGAGCTCTGTGACGTCACTCAACACTTTACCATGAATTTGAATGCAACACAGTACGTCATTTGAATTCAAATTGTTTAACAATCAAGATACTCGTATATTGTGAAGTTAGAGACATTGTAAATAGACAAAATATTGCAGCAATTGCAATATATTGTTTATTTACAAATGTTGCAAGTGCATTTATACTTTTTCATATTGTCAATTTTTCTTTATAGCTCAATGAATTAAAAAATATGAGTTTTACTATGTTTCACGGGATTAGCTAACATAGCACCGTTTGTTTTTCAATGGACTAGAATTTAACATACCTAATATGATTTAGTAATAAACGATGTATATAATGACATAATATCTATTTTTCTTACGATAAAAAATTCAATTAATATGTTAATGAAATATCATTATTAATGATTAGGGGTTTCTATAAAAATATTACCTAAAAGATATGTGAAAATCATGCATAACATTTATATTTATAGTTGTGAAAATTCATAAATTATTTACTCTAGAAGAATGTTTTTGCAGTTGTTAATATTAATTGAGACCAATTTTATGAGACAGCTAGTATGTAGGGGCCTCTCCTCGGTGATTCCAAAACGCACTTAATCCCCACATTAAACAAAGCGATCAAATAGTGTATTGAAGACTCGGTTATAGACAACAGTCCGTCTGTGTAAAATCAGCTGATTGGTGTTTCCTTCTGTAGCCGCTTGACGAAAGGTGCGCTGTGGTAGCTCTGACAAGTCAAGTATTAACAAACCATGTTCGAAAGACATAACCTTTGTTCAATTTAATTAAATGTTTGTTTTTTACCAATTTCGAGTGACTCACGTTTTGTGTTGAATTGCTTGAACGTTGATTGTATACATTTTGAAATTACGTATATTGCTTTTAAATAAGAAAGGCACTCAAGTAAGTTATAGTGAATTATAATAGTGTGTATTTTGAATTTGAGGTTAACCTAATACGCTTTGTTCACAAATATTACGAATTGATTTGTTTAAGGTTATAATAAATAAATGCATTCTTTAATGTCTTTGACTTTTTATAAGTATTATGCAATATTTACAAAATATTCTTAATGTATTTAACATATTGGAAATGTTGCGGGATGGCTGCTAAAACAATATTATGTCACTTTGTACATTGTGAATTATTGGGATCTAAAGTGTACGTCTTTGTGTATGCATGTCACTTTTAGCAAGACACACAAAATGTTGGATAAATTATAGATTACATAAACGTAAATCGTTATTTCTGTACTTGTACTTTACTATCTACATCTAAGATATGTGTATAGATAAATTGGTAATTATGCACTTTCTTGCCACCAAACAAATTTGGAACATTTTGCTTGAAATGGGTCTAGAATTGGCTGTACTTTCACGAGATATGCTTTTTATTCCGCGGAAATAACGTATTTTACCGAAAAATTCGAAAAAACCAATGTCACAACTTTTAGTATTTTTGTCATATTTCCGTTAATTTAAATGGTATTTTGATCATCTTTTTTGTATTTTGATGTGTTTTTTTGCGCTGAATAAAAATTTGAAAACTATTTTTGTCTATTACAAATATTTCTCGAGAAATAACGGAAAAACTACTGTCGCGGCGGATCGCGATTAGCGGCCATTACGCGATCATTATATAAAACAACTATTAATCACAAAAACCGAATTCTCATATATTCCCGCCGGAGTGACGGCCGGCAGGCCGTCACGGAGGCCAAACGCCTGAATTTAAAGCAAATTACGAATTTTTGTTGAGAAAATAAGACAATTAGGATAAGTTAGGTTATGTTTGGTTATGTCAACAAAAAATGCATTTTTCGAGCTGAAAAAATTATTTTACTACAAAACCAGTTATATATTTGTGTTCAGCATAAAAAAACACGAGAAATGAAAAAAAAATTTCGAAAAATAACGATTTTTAAAAAAGTTGGTTTTTTCATTATTAGATAAAAATCTAATTTTTCGATTTTTCGGTAAAAAACGAGTTTTCCGCGGATGAAATCAAACTCCTCAAGAGATATAAACTCATCTTTCACCACTTTATTAACATGAAATCGTATTTTCAGAGGTGGCAAGAAAGTGCATAATTACCGATAAATTTAACGACAGCAGGAAATATTTAATAGCAAGATAGGTTTTTTATAGTCGAAACCGTGGTTTTATAAAATAAGAACCTATTGTTCAACATAATGAATTTTCTATTTGCAGTATATCTTTATTATGTGATTGTTTATGTAATTTTTCACACAATGCAAGTATGAAATAGTGTACCCCTACTATAATGTAACCGTTTCTTACAAAATGCTATATGTAAGAATACTATTATGTATATTTTTAACGAGATTCAGCCTGAAGCCAGCTTAAGACATGTAATCCTGTTTCAAGCCAACAATAAAACTGAATCGAATGACACTTTAAGTTGGTAAGTCAACTTTTCATTTTAATATTGTAACTTAAAGACAAAATTATCTTCATAAAACACACACACACACACACACACACACACACACACACACACACACACACACACACACACACACACACACACACACACACACACACACACACACACACACACACACACACACACACACACACACACACACACACACGCGCGCGCGCGCGCACGCACGCACGCACGCACGCACGCACGCACGCACGCACGCACGCACGCACGCACGCACGCACGCACGCACGCACGCACGCACGCACGCACGCACGCACACACACACACACACACACACACACACACACACACACACACACACACACACACACACACACACACACACACACACACACACACACACACACACACACACGATATACTTATTCGTAAAAGTAGAAAAAAGTGACAAAACAAAATTTTAATGAAGATTAAATTTAACACGTTTTGCAAGAAAATAAATAGTAATTTTTTCATAGGCATAAAATGTGGAGTAAAACTAGAATGGCTGCATTTTACCATTGTAAAATTAGATATCAGCAATTGTTGGTCAGGCTATTTGTTTTAGAAAACCCCCATTTAAATACATTTATAATTGTAAAGTAATGTAGGTATTTAATTCTAGATCTTTATTAAAAGTATTATGATTTTCAGCAAACAAATAATCCACACACTTTTGTTGTGAAGTTATTGTTTTTAATTAGTCTAGTTTTGGTAGTAAACATTTAAAAAACTTATGTAATTAAAAATGTCCAGTGAGAAATTTGTAAAAAAGGCATTACACAACTTCCTCTTAACCCTAAAATTGTCAGGTTTTAGAAGCTCAAATTTAAAACAGTCGTCCTTTAACCCATTTTTATTTTAATAAATTAATAATATAGACTTAAATAAAAATATCAGTAGTAGCAAACATAAGTTAACTATATTTACCAACTTCCAACTGAAATATATATATTGATATACATATATGAAATATATATATATATATATATATATATATATATATATATATATATATATATATATATATATATATATGTAAAACACTGCATAAAATTTTGATTTTACAGCTGTTGCAACTATCAAATATGACATAACGAAATGTGTACAAAATTATGTCGTGAATCCATATCAAGTACTAAAATTGGAAAAATGAAATGGATCTGGTCTGTATACGTATATGGAAAGGGGGTGGGTTGGACAGGTGAAGGAAGAATGGGGGAAGGATTTAAGCCCTTCCACATCCTGTATAAAAGCTGCTCGATGACCCAAACGCTGTTTATCAATACACGACGACACTCTGTCGATTAGATCCTTCAACCTTCCCTTTCAATTTGTTAAAATATACTGGCAGATTATTACAAATTATCATCGAAGCTATAACAAACTTTTAATCGAACTATTATATTAGGGTTGTATTTTTAATTCTTATATATGTAAAATACATTAAAACCTATGTCATAAAAATTATTACATAAAACACATTATTCGTCATTTTAAAACCGCATAATTCATTATCGTATCGTTTTGTAGGCTTTCTTATTGAATATTTATGTTATGTATAGAAAACCTTCTATACTCTATCTCATTGGAACGAGAAAATTAAAGACCTTCGTGTTACAAGCTTGAAAAGGTTTCCAGTGGAATAAAGCAGTATCATCAGATATAGAAGAATTATACAATCATGAAATGCTTGGCAGTGCTTTAGAAAATCGAATTATTTTACTGATGAGTACTTATTTATTGTGTTATCTATTATTTCTTACTTGAATACATCGCCTTTCTATATATTGAGTTAGCTGTCTACCTTACCATCTTACACCCGAGGAGTGTTTTATCAATAAACACAAATTACTATAAGAGGTGCAGACCCCATGATAAATATTCAACCTGGTGCAGAAATTAAAATACTAGTACAATCAGTGGCCGATAGATCGTGTGAAGCGTATTTTCTCTCAATTCAGCGTGTGTGAGAGCGCCCTTCGACTATATATGTTATTGTGAATCCGTCCACTGGTTATATCTCTCTTTCACAATGTCCTTATTCACTATCTTAGTCCTTTTATCTCTCCCTTTACTCACAGTAAAGCACTCTCTTGGTGACATATTAAATGTAAATAAAGCAGCCTCACTTTTTCCATAAAATATGTTCTTCTT
This sequence comes from Stictocephala bisonia, assembly GCA_035578905.1. Lineage (NCBI taxonomy): Eukaryota > Metazoa > Arthropoda > Insecta > Hemiptera > Membracidae > Stictocephala > Stictocephala bisonia. Next base: position 931,646 of record JAQJVL010000138.1, on the reverse strand, counting down.
GTATTGATTTGTATTTATTGGTTTTACCTAGCAAAATATTGTTTAGTTTTATCAACCTTACCTTATTCTTTCAAAATGCTCTTTACCGATTGTCCATTTTTTAGGGCGGTGGATAGGACCTAATGTTACGTATCTTAAAAGCCATCATGACCGTTAAAGAATGAGTCACACAGTTTAGTTTAAACTTGTTTTAAACGTAACCGAAACTTCTAACCCTTGTTAAGGTTGAATGTGATAATTTTAAACCACTATATTGTTGATTTTACAGTTTTAGTGATCTTGTATTTCCTATTGAGCAATAAAGTGTTATTCATATTTACAACTGATGCCATACGTTCCAGTTGTATTGATATCCATACACTTTATAACACAGGAATACCAATGTGTGCTTCCTCACCACTAACTGATGTGCTGACAGTGCATTTTCAAGAGATTGTGTACGTTAGATAAGTGTTATCACTGTGCAAAAACACAACTAGTGCCACACGTTCTAACACAGGAATATTAATGTGCGCTTCCTCAACACTTACTGATGTGCTGACAGTACCTTTTGAAGGGATTGTGTACGTTACCCAAGTGTTATCACTATTCATAAACACAACTGATGACACACGTTCTAACACAGGAATATTAATGTGTGCTTCCTCACCAATTACTGAAGTGCTGACTGTGCCTTTCCAAGGGATTGTGTACGTTACCCAAGTGTTATCACTATTCATAAACACAACTGATGCCACACATTATAACACAGAAATATTAATGTGTGCTTCCTCACCAATTACTGATGTGCTGACAGTGCCTTTCCAAGGGATTGTGTACGTTACCCAAGTGTTATCACTATTCATAAACACAACTGATGCCACACATTATAACACAGAAATATTAATGTGTGCTTCCTCACCAATTACTGATGTGCTGACAGTGCCTTTCCAAGGGATTGTGTACGTTACCCAAGTGTTATCACTATTCATAAACACAACTGATGCCACACATTATAACACAGAAATATTAATGTGTACCTCCTCACCACTTACTGATGTGCTGACAGTTCCTTTCTAAGGGATTGTGTACGTTAAATAAGTGTTATCACTGTTCATAAACACAACTGGTGCCACACGTTATAATACAGGAATATTAATGTGTACTTCCTCACCACTTACTGATGTGCTGACAGTGCCTTTCTAGGGGATTGTGTACATTACCCAATTGTTATCACTGTTCATAAACACAACTGATGCCACACGTTATAATACAGGAATATTAATGTGTGCCTCCTCACTACTTACTGATGTGCTGACAGTGTCTTTCTATGGGATTGTGTACGTCATCTTAGTGTTATCTCTGTTCATAAATACAACTGGTGCCACACGTTATAATACAGGAATAATAATGTGTGCTTCCTCACCACTTACTGATGTGCTGATAGTGCCTTTTTAAGGGATTGTGTACGTTACCCAAGGGTTCTCTATGTGCCGTTTGGAACAATTTATAGTCTACAGGAAAACCTTTTGTAATTAGGCCAATTCATTCAAATCATATGAGTTATATTAATCTTAGATATACACAAAATAGAAAGAGAATGTTATAAAGATAAATGTAATTCCACTCCAACTACCTCATTTTTATAAACAAATATAAACTCATCATGTTTGTTTAATAAACAGATAATGAAAATGTAATCATATTATATATAATCAATTACTACCATTCCATGATCGCATAAGTATGACGAAGTAAAAAATAATCACGTCAGTTTTTTAGTATTATCTTTTTTTAATGTCAATAAACCCTATTGATTCTTCGAAAATTCTATTTGGAAAATATTCCATATATGTTTAGTAAATCTTGTTGTTCTTGTGCGTTATCCTTTGACCAGTTAACACCTGTGATTGTTTGACATGGTATTTAGTTCATTTAATATATCCAGGCTATATCTAAAACGTAATTAAGACAATAATTGCGTTAGAAATATTTACCTTTAATATCTAAAATACTAATTTTATTAGGGGACATTTCAATGGAGGTTAAGCTAAAGTGTGGAATCTCAAAATGATTGTTTATTTATAATAAGACTAACAAAATATTGAGTGGAAATTTTTGAAAAGTACAGGTTTTTTCTCTTAATTTATTTGCTTTGCCCTTTCATGAATGGAGGAAAACTTTTGAAAGTACCATAATTGAAATGATAAAAAATATATTTTCAAGAGCATAATCAACTTTTATGTAAATACAACATTGTCTTATTGATAATCATTCTCGATTTAAAGCTTTTAGACCCCCTTGTACATTATAAAAGAATCTTGATTCTGTATTGTAACATTGTATTTTAATTTGTTATCTTCTTTTTTAAAATAAATAATGTGATAATCTTAACTATATACTGTTTTCTTAAAATGTTAATGATTTACTGAAATTGGAAATGTTAATCTATTTTTATTTAAAAAATTTTTTAATGGAATTTGTTTATTTTTTTTAATTTATGAAAGATGCTTGTATTTTTACACATGTATGAATGAATAATCATTGTTTAATGTGTTTCACAGTTACTTTGATACGCATTTTTATTATGTAACATCGATGTAGTTTACATCGTGGAATTAACATGTGTTATAAAGTTCGTTGCATTCCATGTTAAATACATGTTATATAAGCTCGCAATAATGTTATTAATTATTACCTATCCGATATATCATTGGTCATAACACCATCGATCACTCTAGTTTGGTCTGTCAAGAGCACCTCCAGGCTTACATGAATAGGCAAATTGTTACTTTATTTATAAATTAACTTAAACTTATTATGTTTGCAGATATTACATCGCATGCTATTCCATATAAATATATACTCTTTATGGGAATGTACGACCAAGGTTGATAGAACCTGTTGAGACCTTTTAGATTGTCATATATCAAACGTATATATTTGCTATTTAAACATCTTTAAGCTATAAGTTGACTATTGATTGCTAGGAGAAAGATATTTCCTGTGGAATAAATAGTGTGTATTTTTTATGTTATCATATTTATTTTTCTTTTGAATACACTTCTATGAATGTCAGTAGGGATTGAATTCACGTATATGGTAAAGCATAAAATTATGCTGAGAAATGAAAAATTAACATTTCTAATAAATAATATTAATTATAATTTAACGTCAAAAATTTATAATTAGAATCTACAGTTTTCCTCCTTTGACTCAGTGCGTAAAATGCGTAATGCTAACAGCCATTAGGAAAAATAAATGCCTACCTAAAACCAGTGCGCTTAAAGCATGGCTCACTCTTTGGAATCTAAGTTATAAAAAAAAAGCCTTAAGCGAGTTTTCTTGGCGGAATTTTTTCTATATAAAAAAGTGGAATCACGCAACAACATTTATTATAATATAAACATAAACAGTGCAAATTATTCTGTTCTTTGATTTTGGTTATCCACGATTACCTTCATCAGATAAGAACGATTCACAAAACACTTTGTACATTTTGTACTCATATTTAAATAAATTTTAGTTGTATGACGATTACCCGTTTTGCCTTACTACTAACACTTGTACTGACTTTGCCTCATTACTACTGGTAACTAAGATACTATTAGTATATATGTTAAATCAATCACATTTTTAGATAATCATTATTGGTTGTATGTTTTGTTTCAAAAACGTATCCAAGTGAGTATATTTATTGTCATGACACTACTGCACTATCTCACAGCTGAAAGATAGTCTCACCGAGAAACAGTTGACAAATATACTCCTCGGAATGACTAATGACGTCATATTTCTTTTCTCTTATCCTTTTCTTTATACACCTTGACTATATTTCACAGCCAATTCCTCTTCAGGATAGTGAAATCAAGGGTTTTATTACTTTTTAAAGTTTTTTTTCAAATAATTAAATAGGCTATAACAGTTTCTGGGGTTGAATTTACGTAATATTTGTTAGTTAGTCTCTTATTTTATTATTATCAACAGTTAACAATAAGAATGAATTATAATCTACAAAGGCTACATGATGACCATTTTTCAAAACCTAAAATAATAGTTCATCATATGAAAACTAACATTGAGGTTGATTATGTTTATTTAGATATATGTATATTTTATATGTAATGAATTAATGAGAGGTATGCGCCTTCTAACATGAACTACCAACATTCCTAATATTTTAGTTGTGGTAATAACATGTGTGACCTCTGATTTTAATCACCTGGTGTACAAGTTTTGACAATTTGTTCAAAACACTGAAAAGAAATAACGAGAGGTCACATCGAAATGTTGCGCTGAATGTGTGTCGAGTATTTTTATTACCAGTTTGGTTTCAAGTGGTATGGCCAGGACTTTTCAGCAGCTCTATTTATTCCCCAAAATCGCGAAGAATAAACTTAGTAATTATTATTATATACTTTCAACATGTACTGTACATTAGTTGTAATGTATCCATATCTTCCACTGATACATTAGTTGCGCCCATTAAAAGTGACCAAGGTTGTTTTTTTTTTCTCTGCTTTCAAACAAACAAAAACATTTATACGTGAACTGAGAAAATAAATATTAGGAAGTAAAAGATGAAGATGACAAATGTTACAATGTATATTATGTTGAACATGAAATATATATATAATGTTTAATTACTTATTAACACAATATAATATACTGGTACTTATATAAACTAGTTCACGTTAGGGCTACCATTTTAATAAATTGAATGATAAATATAATGAAGTACCCTTTTTATTCATTTTTTATAAAAATATAAGACCAGTTTCGGCTCTTAGGCCATCTTCAGATAGTAAATAATATAACCTAAAATAAATTAACAAATTATAAAAAAAAAATAATAAAAATAAAAAATTATTTTTTTTATATAATTTGTTTATTTATTTTAGGTTATATTATTTACTATCTGAAGATGGCCTAAGAGCCGAAACCAGTCATATATTTTTATAAAAAATGAATAAAAAAAGGGTACTTTATTATATTTATCATTCTATTTATACTGGTACTTATTTAAAAACGAAAATTATTATTTTTATATTTGGAGCAAAAATTATTTAAATTTAATTAATATACGTATAAAAATGTAATATCTAATAAAATCGATACATTTTATTGGTTTAATATTGTAGTAAATACTCCCAAATAATATGTTTAATTGAGAAAGTGGTCTATTATTTTTTTATTTTTTTTTAAGTTCAAAAACGTGTGGCTTTTTTAGTTTAAGATTACATTATTTATGATTTTAGTCTTGTCTTATAACTTTTTTTAATTCTGTGACGTTTATAATCCTTCACACTTTAAGGAACACATAAGTAATAATTGTGTCAAGTGTTTCCGTAATTTACATTTTATTGATTTTAAATATAATACCATAAAAGTATATATTTTAAATGTTATTTTATTCTAAATAATTTACAAGATATAAATGTGAAGAGCCGGTGGTAGAGTGGTCTCGGATGTCAGAACTTTGAGCTTGGGTAGAAGGAATATTTAACAGTAATGTTCACCTTCTACTGTAATGGTTCTCCCCCTTAGACTGTCTGAATAAGTTCCTCGCACAGAGCAATAGTCTATGAGGAATGGGCAAAGTAAGGTTAAGAAGAGACGTTGGATTCTCCTTAAAAAATAAATAAATAATAAACAAATAAATATAATGTTTAAAAAAATATTCCAATAATCTAAATGTATATTATTTGAAAATAGCTTTAAAATATGTAAGTTTATTCGACAAATGTTTATAAGAGACTCTAAATAGACACCTTGTCATAAATAATACAGACCTACTTTTAAAGTGACAACCACCTGGAATTATTCCTGAAACAACACCTAGTAATAGGCAATTTTTAATGAATCTATAATGTAGATCTCGTTGTATTTTTATTCAATTTATTTTCATTGCTCAAAGTTTGCAGGATTATAAGACTAATACAATTTAAAAATGTATAAGACACTCCTTACAAACAATATTATTTTATCAGAAATAATATTATCTTAATTTCCACAACACTAAACACACTTTTATAAATTTACTTTTCGGATATAAACAAGGCCACTTTCTCAACAATAAACTATCCCTTCCGTCTTACATATTTTTTTGGATTATTTGATTACTATTTTTTTTTCAAATATAAACAACAGAGGACTAGATAATAAAATTCCAAGTGGAGTGACGTAACTAACCTCCTCTCCACCCCTCAGCATGTCCGTTACCATGGATATATACTGTGTTAGGCACGACAGAACTATTTTATTTGTTCTTCGTTGTTTTAAGTACATGTTATATTTACTATACAGTTTTCTAGAATGAAAAAGAATGTTTTGAATAACTTATAATAAAATTATTTGTTCTATTAAACATTTTAATTAAACTAATTTTATTCCTGTTTGCACCATATTTTAACAATTTGTTGTCAGCTCCAATTATTATCAGTAGGCGTATAGTATTTTACATAAAATATGTAAAAACAATATGATTAGAAAATAAAATACAATCACATATAGATAACGTAATCTAGTATTTAATGCCACTTTAATTTTGCATTCTCTTATTCCATTCATTTTTTTGTTATTATTATTACTTTTTTTAAGTTAACTCATCTGTTTACACATACCTCAAAAGCTTGTACGCGAGTTTTATTCGATGGGTGAAGTATCAACCATTAGCTACTGTAAATTGGTGGTTCGAAATTTAAAAATTGCCCTCTGCTGTCCGAAGCTTAAACACTGAGTCATCTCACCACAGTTGATAATCAACTCTCTATAGCAAAAAAAGTCCTATTTGTGGTTTTTTTCCATAATTTTCCACTTAAAAAGCATAGTGCATTATCTCCTTATACTATGCCATATATAAATACAATGTTTTTATTTCCTCTTCTGGTAATGTAATTTTATTCATAATACAATGTTAATTGTCAAGTCTGTAATTAAATAACTATTTTTATGGAATGAAGAGTTATACGATTTATTAGGTATTTAATTTTAATCTTTGTGAAATTTTTAAAGAAATGTTCACTTTTTCACTTTAAGACATCACTTTACGTTGTAAAAGAACCGGAAAATTTAAAGTGACAGTGAAATCAGATTCGTTCTACGAACTTAGTCAAGACTGAGACCATACAAATTTCAAATAGGGTGTGTTTTATTGATACAATTTTGGAGAAATAATAAAACATAAAAATACTAAAGTTAACAAAAAAGATATTAGTGGTAAGTTTAACCATTTATACAGCGCAAAACATTTACAAATAATATGTTTTTATGTCACCCCATTAAGCAAGTTTCTTAAATATATATGTCTTAATATAAAAAAATGAGTATCTAAAATTCATTGTCATTCCCTAGCTTGGACACGACAAAAGAGATTTCCTTTATTTTGTTTAAAAGTTACTTATTTTTTCGTTGAATTTCCTGAAGAAAGAAAAATAAAAAAATCAGGAGGATATTGGAAAAGTTTGAAAAACTAACTGAGGAGTTTTGTACAAACAAAACAAATAAATGGGAAATTTGAGACAGGTGATGTAAATGTTTCTGCAACTTATTTGTATTTGTTTATACAAACATCTGCCGTATGTTATTTCTTAGTAATATACTGTATGAAATGTTGGTAAATAAACTAATTTTATGTTAACATATTTACCAACATTTCATACAATATATTAATTTTAGACTGAATGCAATGCAATTATGTCAATACTTTTTATATTATAATCCCGTCTATTGTAGTAGTTACAGTATTTACAACTTAAATAAGAGAATTTATTTGTTTACATTGTGTCTCAAATTGACTCTGCAAATTCAATGAGTGGAAGGAAACACCATATGTTCAGGCAAATAGATTTTTTGTTTGGGCCATTGTTTTGTACAATTTTCAGTTGGTTCAGTTATTTTTATTATAAGATGTTTCACGGTCTTAAATGGTCTATTTAAAGTTTTTCATTTTTTTTTAATAATGGTACATCAAAATTACACCAGTTACACGTAACAAATTAAGTCTCTGAACTCGCAATTCTTCAAACCAAAGATATATACGAGCAAGACAAACTTATGATCAATGCGAAGCCAATAACAGAGAAATGTTGCGTTTAATTCCAATCGAGCTGCGTTCAGTTACAGCGTGGCAATCGATTACTGTTTACTACATAGTTGCTATTAAGGCAACGAATATTTTGTGTCCACATTACAAGGCATTTAAGTTTTAAAATGAAGCCCTTGGATTGTGTTGCGCGAGTGAAAAAGTTAAGTTGACGCATTAGTACTGCCATCAGAGCCTCCACAGCCATTTATTTCTAGAAATTTGCCAGATTCTAGAAATTGTTTGACTCATATTCAGCATTATAAAATAATTGCTTTCAAATGATGTCATTTTCAGCAACAAAAATTATTCTAGAAAAATGTATGCTTACTTTCAAGATTCAGGGTGAAATATATAATAGAACAGGTTCCTTATTATCAATACCAGACAGTAAATACAAATTTTTGCAAATTTAAATATGCTTACGAGACAATTATGAAAGGAGTGAACGAAAGAACCGGTGGTATTTATTTCGTAGATGCTCCAGGTGGCACTGGAAAAACCTTTGTAATATCATTTGTTTTGGCAACAATTCAATCACAAAATGAAATTGCACTTGCACTTACCTCATCAGGTATTTCAGCTACATATTGGAAGGCGGTCGAACATCTCAGTCAGCACTAAAGCTGCCATTGAACATGCAAACAATTAATTGAAAGTCCAAGTTGCAATGACCACAGTGTTGCATCAAAGCAATTTGATCAGTTGTGACGATGCACAATGGCACACAAAAAACCTTTGGGGGCATTAGACCACACGTTGTAATATTTACGTTGACACAACAAAAACCTCTTTGTTGGTGCTATGATTCTTTTAGTAGGTGATTTTCGATAAACACTACCAGTAATTCCACAATCAACACCAGCCGTTGAAATCAATGCGTGTTTTAAATCATAAAATTTATGGAAGTATGTAAAAACACTTGAATTAAACATAGGCCTAAACATGGGAGTGAAATTACAGAATGAGAAGTCTGGAGAGATGTTTTTAAAACAACTTCTCGACATTGGTAATGGAAAAATTCCTGTTATTTAATTGAATGGTTACAGCGTCAGGATACATTAATAGTTTGAAATAGTTTTAAAATGTTAAACATGCTAACACTTCCGTCCCTTTATATATTTGAAACAGTTCGATAGTGTAAAAATAAATATACACTAACAAGGGGAAGGGACGTGCATGATCACAACACCAGGGGGAGGAACATGCTCAGAACCGGACAGCATAGGCTCCAGGCTTACGAAGCACTGCCGTCCGAAGTAGGGGCCAAGCTGATCAACGCGTTACCGGAAGATATAAGAGGCGAGTCCAACGGAACACAGTTTGAGGGGAAATTGCGGCGCTTCTTCGTCAATGCAGCTTTCTATAGCGTATCGGAGTTTTTGGAGATGACTGCGCACTAAAAATCAAATATTTCAATGACTCCTGTGTAGGCTACTACATATATATATATATATATATATATATATATATATATATATATATATATATATATATATATATTTGTTTAACTTTACTTAATTTTGACGCATGCTATACAACAATGTATTGTGTTTATGGCAATAAAGAATATTATTATTATTATTATTATTACATTACATTCCCTAACTTCTAAGGCTGAACTCATCGAAATGGTATACCTAAACCTCTCACAGAATTACAAAGATCACGTTTAGTTGATCGAACATATTATATTGTTCATGTTAAAGAAATTAATGTTCAAATTCAAAATAAGATAGCTGGTGATATCTGATAACATACAAATCGGTTGATTCTGTCACCAACACAGATGATGATGTTGTCAACTATCCCACAGAATTTTTAAATTCACTTCGATTGCCGGGTTTACCACCTTATAATCTGCAATTGAAAGTTGGTGCGGTAATCATTATGTTGCAGAATATTAACCCACCAAGGCTTTGTAATGGCAGAAGATTTAATTGAAAAAGTTTAAGTGAAAAGTTTTTATCGAAGCCAAAATTTTGAATGTATCCCCATGATTCCTAACGATGTGCCATTCGATTTTAAATGATTAAAATTTCCTATCTAATTTGCATTTTCCATGCTATAAATAAATCACAGGGATAATCATTATCTGTATGGAGCATAAATCTTGAAAATCCATGTTTTTCACATGAGAAATTTGTTTATGCCATAGAAAAAAAATAAAATTGTTGAGTACAAGAATACATTGCAATAAAGAATTTTCATTTGAAATATTTTTATATTTATTTATTCTCATTCAAATTGAATACCCATAACAGGGCAAAGCCTCCCGGGTCGCCTTGTGTATATATATAAACTTCGCAACATTTATTGTATATCAATCTTGTTATTTAATGGACTCAAATACCTTATTATAATTTTAAACAATTACTATGCCAAACATGTATGTTTTCAACTATTAAAAATATATTTTAAAAGTAAATTATATCATAATGTGAACATATTCATCTAGAAGTATTCAGTTTTTAAGTATTAAACAATGCTTATATACAATTCTTTTTTCTTGTTAAAACATTTAACTGACTCTTAATATTATATAATTAATCTATGTTACTAACTTGTAAAATTTATATATATATTTATATCTTAAAAAGATAAAAAATATGTTATTTTATATTTTACATAGTATTTATTTTTATCGCTAGATCGTATTTATAATTGTTGTGTAGATGTTGGTTTTAAGGTTATTTTCACCTCTATATTTTTTTAGTTACCATAATATTTTATAAATCTAGTCTTTTGCAAAATATGTTTATAACTTAGGCTTTGCATTCATTTGGTATATCACGTTACCAAATAACTTTTTTTAAAAATATCTAGTGCTATTCTTGCCATAGGTATTATCATGATCGTTTTTTATACGTATTTGTAATTTCTATAAAATTATTAGACATTTATTTTTTTTTCAGGTATGTTGGTGTATTTACTGTATTTCTGTAAGTAAATTTCATATCCTTTTCATTTTTTATTGTGTAAAGTAGTTGTCCCTTACAAATAATCCAAATATACATAACTGCAATTCCGACAGTTGTGGTACTATTACAGGTTCATGATGATTTTTCTTGAGAAATTAGTGTTTCAGATACATGGTCAAAATAAGGGAATGCTCAAATTACCAATTGGTTTATATGAACTTACATATTTATTTTTTAATAAAGAACAGCAGATTTTTTTGGTACAAGAAATGGCTAAACAAATACGCACTGTTTCATCATTGTTGTATATATTACATATAAGTTTTATTTAAATCGTTTTATTTTATAACTGAAATCTATTTTTCAACTTTCGTCTCATTAATTTCTAACCTTAACACTTTACTAATTACATGTGGGCAATAAATATTGTTAATTACTAGTATTTCCAGCGTTAAAATACTGTTCGTGACTTCAACTTCGTATCTATAATTAAATCTATCTTCTCATTTATTGCGTACTTAGGAAGAATGAGATCATATTTAAGCGAAGATAAACTTTTATTTTTTATTTTTTTAAAGAAAACATATTAAAGTTTTAATATTTATTTGAATATTTTATGGTTTGCTATAATTTTTTTCCTAAAATCTATACAAGTTGACACAAACCCTACATAAAGTTTAGAAACTGGAGTGTTTTTTTAATCAGTGATTAAGACTTAAAGAATGATAGTAATAGTATAATAATCTTTGTAACACATTTATCCAAACGCCAGGATTAGGATCTAAGTTTCGTTACTATTCGTAGTATTGTCAAGAAATATAGAGAAAACTATTTAAACAATGAACAACCACTCTAAGATTATTTGTGGTAGACCCTTTTGTTATACTAACACCTTCCAAACATTATTAATATTACAATAAATTCTATTGAAAAGCAAATAATGATAAACATAACTTCACAGAAATTTGAGCTATCAATAAGATGAGGCTGTCCATAGACTTATTTAATTTGAACTTTTAATACAAAGAATTTACACTAACATGTTTTATTAATGTGTGGATTTTAGTTGTACATGCACTTAAATGAATGGTTTAGGATAGGTTAGGTTAGTTTCTTATGAACGATCCGTCAATACCTGTAGGAGTTGACATTGTTGAATCGATCACTAACTGGCGTGGGTGGATGTAACTACTGAAAATATAAATGGGGATTTTCCCTAGATCAGTTATGTGATTAAGGGGAGTATAGCCAAACAATGGATCACATAGTTACAGAGTGCCCTCTGACATTTTTTTACGAAGGGATTAGCTAGTATGAGTAAAGTCCGTGAGGCAGGTCTTAAATAGTTTTAAGTAATGTATTTAACTTTTTGCCAGGACATCTCTGTGTATTTTTTTTTTAGTATGCCTATAACATAACTTTTGGACCTACATTCAAAACATAGATCAGTGATTTTGAAATTTTTTAAAAGTAATAAATGGTAACTGCCAAAAACTATAGAATATAACAATATTTTAATTCTTGTACTTAATTTTTATTTCTAAACACAAATAGGTGCAAATATTTCACGTCTCTTCTAGGTAGATTGCGGTTGTTCAGAGAAACAAATCTACAGACTATATGCTGAAAATAAAATAGCCTTATTGAACAATTTGTTTGCATTCAAGACAGTTTAACCAATTTCAGATTTATATTTTATCAGAATTAATAAAAATTTCTTTAAAAGTATTACACTAACTTAATATTGTGGAATTTATATTTGTTAGTAAAATTTCGTTCAAACTATTTACAAATGTATTGTACTTAGCTTGTATTATATTGAAACTGTAATTTTCTAAAACCTATTAGGGCTACTTGCAATACGGCACATGAATAAAGAAGTGAATTTTATAGGAGTTCTCTGCATAACTGTGGCAAGTTTTGCAGTCGGGTCATTGAGTATTTACCACAACCCGTATAACTTTACGAGCGCAACAATTTACTCCTTTCTTTAACATCGACTGCCTATTAAATAGGACTTATATTTTAGAGCTGTGTAGACAACCACTTCGTTTTACAGATTCATGTTATCTAACAGTTTAGTTTACATTAGTTACCATGAACTACTGTACAGCTTGGTAACTATAATAACCTATATCAATATCTGGTACGACTTCATTAAAAACGTTTTTTTTTTACTTTTTTTATGAAGGTTTGATTTGTATATTTAATCCCTTACTTATCGTGTATAATTTAAATATATTTCCGCTATTTTTAATCTGAATACTTTAATATTCTACATAACAAATTTTACCATTTTTTAATAGTTCAAATATTACTAAGAATCATGTTTTTTACCATGTAATATTTTTAAAAAATGTAAGGTAGTGAACGCCAGTTTTTATTTGACCTTTGATTTAGAAAAATAAAGCCTATTGGTTTTAGGGAATTATATTATAGAATGTCATCTTTAATATAATCCATTTAGTGAAACTGCTGACTTGACAAGTGCTAACTAATGACTAGACAATATTATCTAACCATAACTAAAGCAGCGCTTTAACGCCTTGCATTGTTTCAATAGACCTGCACACGCACAGTGGTAATTTATCAAGGATTTTAAAAATTTTTTAAAAAGCTCCTGAGTCCTGGCTATAAATTACTGTTTGTAGTCTTTAAAGCCTAATGTCCTTATACAAGCACGCAATACAACATGTCCCTGAGTCCTGAGCAGAAATTCCTGTTTATAGTACTAAACGTCTAATATCCTTATATAAGGCCAAATTATTCGCAAAATAGTTCTGATCTCTAATAGTTGCTATGCTAGGCAACAGATGGCAGCGGTGGTATTTTTGCTTTCTCGAACATATTGTTTTCTTAGGACTCAAGACCTACATGTACTTGTAGAATGACATTAGGCTTTCACTGCTACAAACCTCTAACTACACTCAGGTCTTCACTACTTCATAAAATGTGTCCTTATATAGGTACAAAGGGACTCAGGAGGTTAGGGATTTCTTAAGTTTTCAGCACCCCTAGCGGATAAACGGTTAGGCATATTAATATAATAAACAGAGTTAATACGTCTTATAATCACCAGTAAAACCTAAATACAGCATAAAAAGTAGGGTTTCGCATTAGAAATTTTCTTGAACGTGCTTAAATAATTTTAGGAAATAATCCACTTAATTCATCACCAACAACATCCATATGTCCCTCGTGGTACACAGGAGTCAAAGTCACCTCTGACTTCTTTTGAAATCGTATTTTTTGTTTTTTGTTTTTGTTTGTTTATTATTTTTATGGTAATAGCTCTTTGTATATGTGTCTGCTTTGTAAATGTACTTCTACTGTATGTCTGATTGAGCATTTCAAAATATTCGTACATGTTTAATATTTCTTTTACTAATATTGAAATAACTCTTCAATACCACTTCTCATCAGTTGTTCTAGATGCCTCTCTACTCATTATTACTGTATTGGTAGTAACAACAACATTTACCTGTATTAATGACATAACTATTTTCCTTTCCATATTTACAAAATCCACCTACTATACAATTCTTTTATCTACTCTATATTATTGGCTCACAAAAGACCATAACAAAATTACAAACCAAAAGACTATAACTGAAAGACTTTGCCCCTTTCTGTACACTGTCACCTACATTGACCCACCTGCCCACCCACCACGTACAGTAGTATTGACCCACCCCCACACGTACAGTGGTATTGATCCACCCAACCCACCCCCACACGTACAGTGGTATTGACCCACCCACCCACTCCCACACGTACAGTGGTATTGACCCACCCCCACAAGTACAGTGGTATTGACCCAGCCGCCCAACCCCACACGTACAGTTGTATTGACCCTCCCACCCACCCCCACACATACAGTGGTATTGAACCCACACGTACAGTAGTATTGACCCTCTCTTAAAGAAATTATGATTCTCTCTTATTATCTAGATATGCAAATATTTTCTAATTTACATTTTAATCATCATGTATTGGGTAAGAGTTTTTGCAAGTTTTTATTACTATTACCATAAACTGTTCATCATTGATTATTTTATTTATAAAGATGTAGCTTAAGTGAACCTCATAGGAACATTATTTATTCCGTTCCAAGGGATATCTTTTCAGCGTTCCTTCTTTTGATAAGTGAATTCCTGTGAGTTCACTGCCTCCTGATGATTCCCATCTTAAATATACAACATATTTAATCACCTGTTTATAATTTTATTGGGATCGCTCATATGCATTTACACATTGTACTCGAATAACATTTTATCTACTACATTCATTTTATAACAAAATATAATTAATAATTTTTTATTGAAATGATTTATTGGTAATTTTTATCAGAAGTACTTACATTATTACTTTTTTTTATTTATGTTTCGTAAAGCTTCAAATCCAATGAAGGTTATTTTTTATAATTTGTAAAATAAAATAATTTTACAACATTTCTAAGTTTTTTCTAAACCTGGCTTTTACAGCTAATAAATATTTTCAATTATATATACAGCTATCTGAATAATCATTAAAATAAAATAATTATTATGAAAATGCTATAAATAATTATATGCATGCATTTATATATGAAGTTTAATTACTCATAAATAGTGGATACAGTATATAGTATATAACCCAGCTACTTGGGAACAAAGTGTTGGGGAGATTAGAGGCGATATGTTCTATGCTCGGTCCTCTTAATACCAACACGGCGTCTTCTGAATGTTGGCCATTAACGTGGACACTACTATAGAGGTCTGGGATTTCCATGTTGGATGATTGTCAAAGTTCAAATGTTGTGTGGGGAAGAGAACTGAATGTCAGACTTGTCAGGTAGCTGAAAATCAGACCAACACTACGTGGTTCAGATTCCACGTAATGTTGTAGGTCCCATAGCTGCCCTGGCTATTGGGCTATTAATTCCTTTGTAAATTAAGTCGATCTCAGAGAGTACCAATGACTGCACTCGTTCATCTACTCTCATTCATCCCTCATAACCACCCATATATCTTCAATAGGTGTCTTAGAAATTAAAATTGAAAAAAATTACTTATTTGACTTTCATACTTTAAGGTCCTTTATATTATGAGTTTGCAGTTTAAAGTATGATAATCAGACTCTTGCTGTTAGGCTAAAAAGTAACAAACTAGGAATAATTCAGGTCTATTCAAAGTTGAAAGGTTGTCATTTGCATCGATTTGTATGTTTTGTTGCTTGTAACAAAAGTGTAACCTTGGACAAAGGTCGTCCAAGTGTTGAGTACCCTTCAGTTCGAGTAGTAATACAATTGCACTGGTATTATCTTTGGTGGTTTAAAATAAATAATACTTTTTCTTTTTTTATAGGTGTATTAGTACACATCTTCAACAAATTACCGTATTAAAATTATATATTCAGCCCTTAAGTAGGTATAGATTTCCTAAAAAAATATATTTCAGACTTCCAATCACCCCATACTCTACCGACTAGTTATGCCATCCAGAATGAAGTGTCTAAAACAGCCTCTCAAGGCCCAAACATATGACATTTGTGAAATAGGCTAAACTATCTGATCATGTTTATCCACGTAATTACAAAATATAAGCAACTATCAGCAGTAACTTTTTCAAAAACCTACCATAATCATTATCGAAATTACTGGGATTTAAAACATTTTTTCAAAGCTGAAGCACACCAAATCACATACCCCAAAGTATGGGTTAGCTAACATCTATTAAGTAAAAAGTATATCTCATATGTCTCACCGTCAATAATCTCCACCGAACAATTTTGGCCATGAAGCAGGCTTTATAGAAATTCTGACATACTTTGTCTTGTTGGATTTATAATTTGGGCTTTAGCGTACATTTGTTCATCATTATCAACACAATGAAAAATAGCCGTTAATTATTCTTGTAGTCTCAAACCGTTGCCGATCAATTTTTCTCATGCAATTTATCCAAACAAAAATTTCTAACAATATTTTTTTCCAATTATAGAGTTTTCTAATACTTGTTGCCTAATTCAATATTACTAATGATATTCTTCTAATGATAAAATTATTAGAAAAATATCATCAGTATGTAGTAAAAACAAAAGCAAGAAAAAGATTCGTTTCTATGGTAACCTAGGCTGAATTCAATCATATCAAAATTAAAAAGTTACATATATAAAGTTATATCAAAATTATTTAATGCTATAAACTTTACAATGATACCTAATGGATCCAAATCCCCAAGTTGTTGGAGGACAATTATTCATAGATGGTTATGTTTACTACAAGGTAAAAATTGTAAAAGGTCGTTGGTATTGGAAATGTGCTAAAGTCGGAGAATGCAAGGCGAGAGCCATAACTTATCCGGAAGGAGATCAAGTTGTTGTTTTAAATCATCCACCGAATCGCGAAGCAGCGGAAGCCAAAATTGTCAAGTACAATTTGAAAAGGAAAGCTGAAGAACCAGACGTGCGTCCAGCACAGATACTTCGGACTGAACTGGTCGGTTTATCGCAAGGGGTTCTGAGTCAGTTGCCAGAGCCAGTTGAAACAATCAATGAGAAGGGCACGCAGGAAGGATCTCCCTCCTAACCCTCGCACATTGGACGACTTTATAGATTTGCCCAACCGATATCAAGTCATCATCCAGACAACTACACATTCCTGAATGAGTTGAAAAAAGAACAGGCCGATTATGAAACTATAATTATGGAGCTGGCGTTGGGTCGGAAAGTTAAAGCTGGCAAAAAAAATTTGGAAACTGCGAATTCGAGGATATTGTCCATTGTTTCGGAATATAATCTTCATAAGGAGGAAAATCGGACTGTAGAGTATTTAACCCTTCTTGCTCACACCATAAATCTTGACTAATCAAGTTTGGATTATTTTATAGTGTAATAATAAAAATACAATGAGAAACAATTAGGAATTTTGACTATTTAATTGGGTTAGCAATATTGAAATTATAAACTCAATCTTAGAAATATTTTCATTAGGTGAATTGCTTTTAGAAAAGTTATTTATTAGAAAAATTGCATTAGAAAAAATGATAGGGAATCTCTCAAACAGAATACAGTAGTGTCCTTGAAAAATCACTGTTAATACTTCCAGGAGAAATATTTCTTTTCTTTTCAGGAGAGGCTAATCTCCTTCAAAGCTTTACTCTGCCCATTCACCATTTATTTATTTTTATTTATTCATAAGACGCCGATCGTCAAGATATGGGCGAATATGGATTTCGAATGAGTGTGATGAGTGTAGATGAGCGAATGTAGTCATTGTTACAAACTAAGGCCGACTATTCCTTAGAAAGTGTCATTAATTAATAGCCCAATGACAAATGAACAGCCGGTGATTATCAGCTGATCCTTCTCAAAATTTATTGACTCTGATTGGGATCGAACTGAGAACCATTAGCACATGAAGCTGGGATTGAACCAACTACGCTACCGATGGTTTAATTTAATGCGCAGGGAACGTATTATTGTTTTATTTTACATGTTAAAACAAATATTAACATACAAGATGATATATTGAGATAATTTGCGTACATATTGGTACATTATCTTTCATCGACTTTAGAAGATTGGCTGAA
The DNA here is from genome assembly GCA_035578905.1 of Stictocephala bisonia. NCBI lineage: Eukaryota > Metazoa > Arthropoda > Insecta > Hemiptera > Membracidae > Stictocephala > Stictocephala bisonia. Next base: position 913,095 of record JAQJVL010000138.1, on the reverse strand, counting down.
ATAAAAATATTTGCAGTAGCACTATCAGTAGTGTAGAGAAGAACTTGTGCAGTTGTACAGTGAACATTGAATTTTTTGAATCTAAGTAATTCCCATAGCAAAAGTTTAAAGCAACGATATAAGTTTTAAATTTGAATTTTAAAAGGAAATTGTTTTAAATAATTTAGAAATGGTATTTAAAAATGGTATGGGTAAAAGAAATAATATGCAGTTCATAACATACATAAATTAATGCTATAAAGTTCTACTAAAATCGTTAAGCATATCATGATAAGATATAATATATCTATTTTAAATTTTCATCCCATTTTTTATTGCGAGTTCAGTTATTGAATAAAATAATATTTTTTAACATTTCAGAGGAATATTTGAGTATGTTTTAAAATGATTTTGTGACAAATATACATGGATAGATGATATACCTCATATTGACTTAACACGTGTTTGTTAGAGCAAGTTCAATACTCTGCAGTGTTTGTCGTATGGGGCGAGGAGCTACTATAGCAACAGGTAGCTGTATCACGAGTGACGTCATGTTTTCTACCCCCTTCATACACCAACTCTTACAGTTAGTCATTTATATCACTTGAGATGTACACATTTCTATCACACTTCTTTAATCAAATCGTGAATTAGCACAGGTGTGTTTTATAGAATATTTAATACTCAGCAATTTTTGTCATATCTGGTAACGATAAAACAGCAACTTATAGTCACAATAGCAGTAGGTAAAGTCAATAACTAGTTGCTACCATTTACCGACCCCTATAAGTCGGATATTTTGAAATAAATGATTGAGCTTTACGTGATAAACTCGTGTAATAGAGCATGTACAATACCAAAAAGTTTTGTCGTGTGGTGTCACAGACACGTGATAAAGTCGTGTTGGAGCATGTCCAGCACCAAGCAGTTTTGTCGTGTGGTGTCACAAGCACGTCATAAAGGCATGTTGGAGCATGTCCAGCACCAAGCAGTTTTTGTCGTTTGGTGTCACAAGCACGTGATAAAGTCATGTTGGAGCATGCCCAGCACCAAGCAGTTTTGTCGTGTGGTGTCACAAGCACGTCATAAAGTCATGTTGGAGCATGTCCAGCACCAAGCAGTTTTTGTCGTTTGGTGTCACAAGCACTTCATAAAGTCATGTTGGAGCATGTCCAGCACCAAGCAGTTTTGACGTGTGGTGTCACAAGCACGTGATAAAGTCGAGTTGGAGCATGTCCAGCACCAAGCAGTTTTTGTCGTTTGGTGACAAGAGCACGTGATCAACTTGTTTTAGAACATGTCCAATAGCAAACAGTTTTTGGCGTCTGGTGTCGCGATCACGTGCTAAACTCGTGTTATAGCATGTCCAATACCAAGCGTTTTTTCGTCGTGTGGTGGCCCGAGCCGTGATAAAGTCATGTTAGAGTATGTCCAGCACTAAGCATATTGTGTCATGCATTATCACGAGCACGTGCCAAAGTCGTATTAGAACATGTACAATACCAAGTGGTTTTTGACGTGTGGTGTTACGACAAGCCCCCTTAATCCCCACTTCCATCCCATGTTGGCTAGAAGATACACCCCCTCCCCTTTTTTACTTTAGTAATTATTATTTCACTTAATAATAACTGTATAAAATTGAAACAAGTTAAAATTGTAACAAACAAAATTGAATGCGGAAAGATAAAATAATCAATATTGTAGTTCATATAGCCTTCAAAATTTAAATAGGGTAATCAAAAACGTAGGCAGTATCGCTTTCATATTTGTCTTACAACATACTTTTACATTAGAAATTAAACAAAGCTGCCACTTATTTGTATATAAAGATTTACTATATGTTCCTTATAATTATTTTATTGTATTAATATGACACTGTAATAATATTTTTCTTTTAGTTGACGTTTTTCAAAACAATAGCAATTTTTTTATAGTTTTGCAAGGAACAGTATTGTTGTGAATGGTTATTCAATCCTAAGTGATTTTCGCTCGAAAAGCAAGTTTTTTCAACGTTTATTTGAAAATATTTTCGCAGTTGTTAGTTATAAAAATCATTTAAAAATTACGCTGCAGTTTAGTAAATATTGTACAACTTTTGTGTGACTTTGTGATCATATCGACATTATATCAAACGACGAAATTAAATTTGCTTTAACAAGTGTTATGAGCTTACAAGTAATCTTAATTTGCTTAAATATGATACAATAATAAAATTAAATGAACTAAATGGTGCCTATGTATGGCAACAAAATACTCAGTAACATAAATAGCTGCAGAGCCCCGACGTATAGATCGTCCAGCTGTCCACAACCATGATATGTAAGATTAATGGCCTTGACACTTGCCAAATCCGCGTAATCCGGGCAGTCCAGGACCCAAACTGGGTTTATTTATATCTGCAGTAATCGTCAACTAACATTCCACGCTCATTAACTATGATTTCAGAAAAGTAGTGGAAATAATTTTATCAAATAAAATACAGGCAGTTTATTTTCAATGAACTGTTTTAACAATAATCTCTATAATTATATAAGATAAAATCATAATGTGTTCTTTTGTTACGAATCGCAAAATAAACATTGTACAATTCACGTACTGACTCTGATTGAACTGAAAAAGTTGTTTAACATATATTTTTTTTAAATTTACTATGATAATTATATCGATTTTTTAACTAATATCGTTGTGGATTACTTTATTCTCCATTTAGTCAAGGTTTCTTGCAAAATGTATCGTTTGCCGTAGCCTATTGAACAGCCATTGTAACAGTGTTAAATAAAATATATAGATTTCTATACATTTTTGGAAATATGTTAATAATGAATGTTTATATATGTTTAATTAGGGATTATATGCAGATTTGAAGTATAGTTCTATAAATCAGTAAAATAGCATGTGTAGAAGTGTAAAGGTATTCAAACCCTAAACCCCTACGTTTAGCTTACGTCATTGCAGTTAATGATAAAAATGCTGTTTGTTTTTTTAAATAAAGAGAAACTTCTGTATTAGAAAAATTATATAAGTTTCAGTCTTGTCACAAAAATATATCGTATAATATTTATATTTTCCTGCAACACATGAAAATATACATAGCTTACTTGATAAACCCAAACATAAGTATGTCGTATTTTCCATTAGACCTTCAGTTGTGTCTATTACGTATAAAATATACTGGGAACCAAACCCATTTTAAGTTAATCCTTTCAGTTTAATTTACTCTATGTGAATGGATGATTAGTTAAATTAAATGGCAGTTCTAAATATCGGATGTATTTATTTATTAACCTTTATTGAAGAATAATCCATCTCCAATAATTAGGTATTTATAGAAATACATTGTTTATTGTATTGTAAATTTAACTGTTTAAGATTTGTGTATTGGTTTTAATGACCAATATGATATAGATGTAAGTTTTGTATAAAACATTTTATATTAAATAAAGTAGGTCTTTATTTTAATCATTCTTAAAAGATGCAAGTTCTGTTTTACATTAAAACGTACGCTAAACAACTCAACATTAATAATATGTATATAAATAGAATGCCACATCAATTAATAAAGCTGAATGAATTGTTATAGGCTATCTAACGAAGAATATACGCGTAAATGTGTTACACTAACATTGTGCTAAGCGCAAAATCCTTTAATCTTCTCTTAAATATGGTGAAAATCTGACAAATCATGTTAGATTTTAATGAGTTATACAATTACGATCCATAGTATGAAAACTAATGTCTGTCAAGAATAACATAAGTTTAAGTTAAATTAGTTTTAAAAGTACGAAAGTTCTGCAATAGAAAGTTCTGTGCGAACAAACCAACTGATTTTGAGTGACAGTATTTGGTTAGGTGGAAGAGTTTCTACACTCCCACGTAGTCTGTGTACGTTTATCTGAAGAAGAAAAGACCTATTAAAACTTAATTAATAAAGTGTAATTAAAATTCCACAAAACGTAGGTATGGACTATTTTAACTAGACATTTGGTAGGCAGTAGCGGCCATTTGTCTTAATTAAGTATACAATCAGTTAATATCAACCGACAATCCCAGCTGATATTCGAATTGAAACATTGGAGTATATGTATTTTTTAGATTTAAAATAAACATTAATAATTTATGTCATCATCGTAAACAAAATAATATACTTTTTTACGAAAGATAACTAACCAGATTTCCATAGTTAGAGTATCAATATAAAATAAATCCCATTTTATGACTGTATGTTCATATCACCAACGAAATATTTAGGCATCACACCTACTTATAACCATAGGCAGTGTTGTATTTTTCATATATTTACTTTATTAGTTTTCGTTTTGGTTACTTAGAACAAAAAATTACATCGATGACACTGATATTCGCCCTTAAGATGTTGATAAGTGTAATTCATTCATACTAGGGCAGACCCTTGCACGCTTCGCGTTCCAACCCAATCGCTCACTATACTCGTCTACACTCAGCTTTCAACCCTGTTAATACTGGTTGGTAGTAAGTTTAAATCACTTTTCTCGTGTACTACTTTGTTTGCAGCCATTTTTTTGTTGGGTAGCTAAAAAATAAATAGTTTAGCTGCAGCTCTCTTCAGTTTAACTAAAATGTAATACAATAACTTTGTTATATGCTTGTTAGATAATAAATTCGATTTATTGGATAAATTTATTTATTTATCTTTATTTATTTATTTTATAAATACAATATATAGATTACAAATAGCAGTTTTATTATAATTATCACTCTAGCCAAACAGCTATTTGAGTGAAGATCTAGTATTATAACATTTTCTTATATACAAATTATTAATTATCCAAATACAAAGCTATAGAATATGAATAAATAATAAATGGATTAAGTTAGTAATATACCAAGTAAAATATGAAAACTCAAAAAACATACTGTTATGTAACAATAATACATTCCATACAATCAATAACTACACGATAAATAGAAAAATAACATATAGGCAATTAGCAGAGAAAGCGATATTAACAAATAGTTTACATGAACAGAAGTGATATTTATAAGGTTGGAGAATGACCTTTGTACTTGTACATGTATTAGTTCGTTTCTAACTGTCTTCCAGTACAGACTTACGATCTTTAATGTTTTCTGACATGTTATGTGTTCTATGCACTAATTACAGCATACAAGTATTTTAGTTAGTTAGTATCTCTTTCTGTCTTATTTTATACCATCTTTGTTTCACTTGTTTTTTCTAATGGACAACGTAATTGTTTGTAATCAGTGCGTCCCCCTTTTTTATTATTTAACCCTATCCCAACCCTAAATAACAACATTAAATATTATAAATAAGAAAACTACTATAATATTTCAAAATTAATAAATTTTGGAGGTATTTATTAGCTATAAATACACAGAGTATTATTTAAGCAAAGATACTACACTTCTATCAAGTAGCTATTCTTTAAGATTGTTACAGAAACTACTCAGATTATTTATTATATTTTTTGTAATTATCAGGAGTCCGTTGAAAAATATATTTAGAATAGAGTATTTTTTTTAAATGTCTTGATGTTGTAAACTGAAATATTTTGTATTAAGAATGTCTTGTGTGATAAGATCTGGTTGTCAGTTCCACTGTAAAATAGTCTTTATAGTTTATAAACAATTAAATGTCGTTTAGGAAGAAAATAGCGGAAATAAAAAAAATAATATTTTGTATTAAATTAACATAGCAAATTGTATAAACAAAGTATTTTTTTCGCATTCCTTCTCTTTCAATTTATTGAGATACAAATTTTGAACGATAAAATGAGTTTTTCTGGTTTGATGGCTCAGTGGCTAAAACTTCGGACTGTGAGGGGATGGTCTAAGGTTCGATTTCTCACCAATCGGTGCTTGCAGCCCTTGTGAACTAGTGAGTGAATTTTTATTTCAAAATATAAAGATAGAGTAATCTGTAACAGATAATGTGTATAATGACTAAGCCTACATTCAATGTTTTCTATTGAAATTCAACTAAGCAAAAATTAGCATATACGATAGTCAGTGATACAACCCTTAAGTTATGAAAACCCAAACTAATCAATTTAAATGTTACCTTTTCTAGCTTATATAATGGTGGGTATATTATCATGAATATTTGAATCATCTTAACAAATTATTTGACTTAAAATCACGAATCCTTCATTGATACCACTGTTATTAAATAACAGTTGGTTTCATATTCTCTGATGGTATGTATATTTAGAGAACTAAACATTTTATTAACTTATTTAAAACGTATTTTTAGGTGCTTTTAGTACTAAATTATTTAAATATTAGATGTTAAACATTGTTTGTGAAAGTATTTACTTTTAAATTATAAATATTATTTTTAAAATGCGGATTTTGTTTTTAACAACTAAAATACAAGTCGCCTATCTTATTAACTTTTCGGAATTATTAAAATATGCCTGAATAAGATTTCATAAGTATTAAAATAGTTAATACCTTTACACTTAGCCACTTTAACCTTTAATACGTTATTGCCTTTCAGGTCTCAGTTCTCAAAACAAAGAATTTCCATTTCGATCCCTTATAGACACAACAAATTGCTTAAAAATAAAATAACACATTAAAGCAGATGTTATAAAAGTTTGTAATTTTAAGAAAAATAATTTACCTAATTACAATAATTAATAGTTGAAGCTCATTAAAGTATTACGATCTCAATTATTAAGTTTAATTCCAATTCTTAAGATTAATGCTGTTAAACTAATGTTTCAACAGATAGTAATTCGTACAAAATTGTTCTAAAGTTAATTTTGTAATCATGATTTAAAATATCAACCAGGTAAGTACCACAAAAAATTAAAACTTTAAAAAAATATTTCTTAATCAATTTTATTCAAACGTTAGTAATTTATAACAAGGATAATCCAAATAGTTTGTTAAATAATGATCATATAGTATCTTTTTTTAAATTACGCTACTTAAATACATCGTGCATTTCCATTAACTTGATTGCAGAATTCATATCGGTCAGTGGGATAGGTTTAAAGTTGAGTTGCAATATTCCTTGCTCTTTTAGTCACGCTACAATATTATCTTATAAAAGATAAATACATAAAATTAAAGGCTATAGGCATGACGGTATATTTTAAACAGTCCCATGTGCAATGCTTATTTTGTGGGAGATGTTCATATTTTAACCCTATAACTAACCTTATATATTGGATAAAAAATGTTAGGGAACCCTTAGCTCTCTAAAGAGCTGTCTCATTGCCTACAATTAAGGGAAAGTGTAGTTATACCAACTTGACATCCAACTAATAGTTAAAGAAATTGTAAATAAATAAAAAGGTTATATATTTTTAAATATCCATTGTACAGTACACATTTATTTAGTATCTTTATGCAAACAGGAAAGAAACTTTAGTTTGATGGTAATTGGTGTAAAATATGTCCGAGGATACGTCTAACAATATAAAATAATGTATCATAGATTTTCTCTCCGATATTCTGATTAAAAAAATAATATATTAACATTTAAATTGAAATATTAGATTTAGTTTAATATTTTAGTTACTTCCATAGCAATATAATTAAATATTGAAATATTGTAGACTGTTAAAAATTAAAATTGATAAATTTAATAATATTACATTTATATATCTATAACTAAAACTTTATTAGATAATACTCGTCTTGTACTTCGATTCAATTTATTTAATGGAGGTATTAAAAGTACGCTGATACCTCCAATATAAAAATTATAAAGTTTTTATTATCAAGACATTTATTAGCATTATGTTTATTGTTTATATGACATATTTTAAAATGAATTGCAATTATTTATTTAAACCCTTGATTTAGCCATTTTAAAGATTTTTTATTTTAGGATTTATACTAAAGTATTTAATATCTATGATTTTCATTTAAAATATAATACAATTAATTTTAAAAAAAGGACAGCCAAACAAATCCAGTATTGAAAAGTTTTGGTTGCTTTACAAATAAATGCACTAAAATAGAGTCTTACTTAACTCAAGAATTTCACATTCCACTCATATATTGTATAATTATATCCACATAGAAGTTGCCAAACACTTTTTGCTTTTAAGCTGGAAGTAGAATCAATACGAATCTAGACTACAAATAATTGAGGTGAATATATTGTTGTTCTTCAATATAATAATTATATTATATCAGAAGCATTAGCCTTAAATCATCTCGTCTAGTCTTCATTTAAATCATTGTAATAAATAATTTTACCGTCTTTGTAAGTACTTCGGTACTTTATGTAGGATTCTAGGCAGACACATGGAGTAATAATTACATCTTGTTTGTAAAATGGATGGTTCTATAGAAAAATATTGTCCATTAACTATCAGGAAATTTCACTTTTAAACAATTTCGGTTTTTTTACGTACTACTTTCTTTGTTTTTTATTTATGGTTACTGATTCTTAAGACTTCAATCATGAAGATACGGCTGAATACAGGTTTTGGATGAGCGTGATGAATTTGAATGTAGTCTTAGTTACAAAGAATATTAACTTATCAAAGAATATTCCTTGGAAGTGTCATTAATCAATATCCTAATAACAAATATACAGACAGTGGTTATCAGCCGATCTATTTCAAAATTTTTGTTGGCTTTGATTGGGATAAAACTGAGAACATTCAGCTGACAATAAACATGGGCGCAAACCAGACACGCTACATGTTGGTGTCTTTAGTAAAGAAAGACTGATTAAAAGTGAGAACCAACTTATAGTGCAAAACGTTTGAACAAAATAAAGTAATATAAACATGAATAATTCAAGCAACGTACTCAGTGGGCCTTTTGGCTTACCTCCGTGTGTTTAGCCAGCTGTGGCATGAATGTCAGGTCGCACAAAGGACGTCGAGAGTATAATAACATTCCTTTGTGCAAGTACAGTGTTGTTCTCTATGTTCGTTTATTTTTGCAAACTGCTAAAAATTCTAAACATCAAAAGAGATTTTTTTACCAGTAAAAAAAAGCAATTTTCTAAGGTTTGAAAATCATATATCATAAAGCGAAGTAAAAAGGTATCAGCTTTATCAGTATATTATATTGACATGCAAAAAATGACCGGAGTTTAAATAGGTATATTTATTAGAAACAAGGGTTTTACTAAAAAATATTGGACATTAAAATACTTACAAAATAATTAAGTTTACGAAAATGTATCAAAAAAGTTCAATATATTCTCAATTTGCAGCACATATGACATCTAGTCGATAGCTTACTACGTCTTAAACAGTGCGTAAGGTGGTCTATCTTCTGATTCAGCCATTGACTAGATGTCATCCGTGTTGCAAATGGAGGGAATATTGAACATTTATGATATCTTCGTAAACTTCATTCTTTTGTGAGTATTTTAATGTCCAATATGTTTAGGTTAACTCCTTGTTTCTAATAAATATAGCTATTTAAAATCGAATCATTTTTTTAAACACCCTGTATGTTTACCAAACGCCCGTTTATTTTTATAAACAAAACTCAAAAATTAGTGAACTGATTAATTTGCGATGTTTACACAGCATTGTATTTTATACAAGAGTGGTGTATATGTTTATTTCCTAAAATTGTAAACGGGGGCATGACATTTCAAGCATTCCGTGACCAACATATGTTTTACAAGTGAAAATGAATGTCAGTGCTTAAGTCGTGCTACCGTGACCAGCTGATTTAAGGGCACATTATGTCCGAATCATATCCTGTAAGTTCATTACTGTGACCAGATGATTTTATATTTTTTAAACTATTGTAAGTTACTTTATTTCATATAAAATGAAGTCAACCTTTTTAACTACGAAAGTAAAAATAACAACTTATAGTCAATATCGGACTAAGTCACAGGAAAGTGATGCCGGGTTTGTATACAGTTCATAAGAAGATAATATGTCTAATTACATATGTATCTAATGACCATAAAGTAGTCTGTATACCGTTAAAATGTTTAGAAGTATTTGTTTTACCGAATTTAATAATATTTAACAAAATCGTACATGTAACATTAATTTTAATTATATATAAAAATGCAACACTAATTTCCGTGCGTGGTTAATTCAATGTAGCTAAACTAATAAATATTCCATAAATATGCACAATTAAATCAGTTAGTTGGTATTAATAAGAAGTAAAAAAAAATTTAAAAGCAATAAATAAGTTTAAGAGTCAGCAAAACGCAATTCAAATGTATGTTTACCTACATTTTTAAGATGAAAACCGTCTATGTACTATATAATTATTTTGTCTCAGTCATGTTTTGTTATTTCGTTTATTATGTTGTTGTTTTATAAAACTACGTTCAATATAAAATATGAGTAATATTGTACTAATGTTCGCTGAAGGTATTTTGTCCTAGTTGTTTTCAAATCGTACATTTACGCCTTACTTTTTACCCTATGGCAGAATGATAACTATAATTTAAGGATGAATTATAAATGTAAATACCAATTTATATCAAGACTGAAAAAAACGTAAATACAGTTAAAACACTTATAATATCACTAATTAAACAATCGACGTGTTTCTTACTGTTTGAAACGAACTGAAAATAGTATTTACTTCGCACTCTCTTTTTAAAGTTAACCAACCTATTCTTTTGGAACATTATAAGTGGTAAAATAAATGGTTGCAAACAATTGGCACAAACTTTCCCTCATATTAAACACTAAAAAACCAAAACTTTAAAAATTACCAGTTTGAATCCCAAATATATTTTTTCCCATAAATAAAAAAACTAGTCAAGTTAGATACATGTGGGTTTTACTAAAATATTTAAAATTTTAATTCATATATGTTATAAAAATTTAATTGAAATCCTTGCAGCCGTTTTTGAAAAAATATTTTTTTGTATGTTTTCCCATATAAATTAACAAAAAATAAAGTTAAAAAAAGTTAAAAATATTCTGGAGATATTGGCTAAATACACATACATACAAAATGTCATAACAATGTATCCATCTCTTTGGTCTCCAGCGAACTGCACATACGGACAGACACCACGATTTTTTCCAAAAAACCTACTTTTTTAGGTTCAAGAGACCCTTAAATAGATTTTTGTACCAACATGTAAAAAAAGCAACAAAAAAAACAAAAAACAAACATGACTTGTATGCTAACGCATATGGGAGAAAGTAAAAACAGCTGAAGTAAGGGTCAGTGTTATTAATAGAACGCTAATATTAAATATAATATAATAATTCATAACAATCTAATTCAATTACATACAGTTGCCTCATGAAGTTTAATTAAATTTTTTTATAGAATTATCAGTCCATGTGATCGTTTAAGCTAGTTGTAATAAAAGAACTGAAATTGCTAATGCTATTAGTTTTAAAATTCCATATACAAGCTTGGAACATTTTAAAGTGTCTTTATTCCGCATACGTTTAATTGGAACGATAATAATTGGCTACATTTGTATTCCTGAACACTTAGAGGCGTATTTTTACGTAGTCTTTAGACTTACTTTAAGTCACTAAAAGGTCGGACGGTAATGATACCCAGATACTTGTAGATAAACCCCTGCGCTTCAACAAGTTCAATACTCATCAGTGTTTGTCGTGTGGGGTCACGTGCTGCTATAGCAACAGGTAGCTGCATCACTGGTGACGTCATGTAAGCCACCCCCCAACCACCCACCACCCCCTCCACAGCTGTCTGTGGCACGGAGAATCCGCTCCCTTTAGCTTAACTGCTTGGCAATGATTTAATATCACAATTTAATAATCCATTTTGTAACTGACTTTGACCTTTTATTGACAGAATAGTTAAAGAACGTGCATATTATTCTGCTTAGTGATAAGAAAATAGAACATATTTTACAATGATTCATAAGTTATTCTTTAAATTTTAATTTTATAATAAGTAAACAGTATGGCGGAATCTTGTTCTTTTTTTACAGCAATGTTAGTCAGTTGTTACAGAAATCATTTCAAATCTGTAAGCATTATCAACAAAGGCGAATATGCGGGAATATCTTGTAAAATATGCGGGAATATCTTGTAAAATATGTGGGAATATCTTGTAAAATATGCGGGAATATCTTGTAAAATATGCGGTAATATCTTGTAAAATCTGTTTCAATAAGGTTGTTGATTTCCTTTTTTTTAATGATATAGGTTACATTACATTTTGTTAGTTATATTTCGTTTTGTTAGGACGTATAGCGCATTGATTACGTATTATTAGGTTATATAGGTAAGGTTACGTTTTGTTAGGTTACAAAGATTGGGCAAAGTTTTTTTATGTGGCAAGTGGTCCCGAAAAGGAATTCTGCCTTAACCGATGGGTTTAGTGGGTGTGCGTCCCATACACTAGGTCCCAGTAATAAGGCCACAACTGGTGTAGTGCATTTTCCCATCTTATAAAACATAAAAAAATTAATAAAAAAAGGTGCCGTTAGGTTATATTGGTTAGGTACGTTTTGTTAGGTTAGATTTATTTTGGTTATGTGTTTCCTTAATATTGATAAGTCAGATTAAGTAAGATTAGATTGAGCAAGCTTAAGCTGATCTTTTAAAACTTTTACTATATTTTCCCATATAGAACGTTACTTTTTAATACATTATTGTAAATAATATAAAACCCCTTCGATGATAATGTATACGAGCAATTAATATTGGCAAGTTTTATTTAACATGTTATTGTTTACCAATATTGGAGAGGTCCGGTAACAATAAACAAGAAATAAATAAAGGAGCAACGTCATTTTAAACATTAATCTTGATTTATTTCTTCAATTGGTGAAAGCCCGCTAGGTTTTGCTATTATCAAGTACAAACTTTTCAGTGGGGACTGTAGCAAAAATAACTAAATTTTTTCAAAAATCATGATTAAAATGTATTAAATCATGTATTCTCAAACCCTGGCTCATTTGGTAGTCCGAGCTCAAGCTAATTAGATTAAATGTAGGTTCCCAAATTGTAAAACAATTACGATTGACCAGATTCAACGGTGTATAATTTTTTTAGTTTTAGCTTTTAAAGAAGGAACCTTAATTAATTAACAGTATTTTTATGATTATAATAGTTCATTCTCTTCCCTATAACAAGCCACAATGTGTTAGACCACTTCATTATATTTAAACAAAACAGTTTTGTAAATTTTGTAAATTTTTATTCTATTTACTGTTAGTAACTTTTTCCCACGTTTTCAAAAGTAGACAATTTCTAAATTTGTCCATTATACTGTCATCCGAGCCCTATCATTACAACCTTGGAGTTGGGCTAATCTAGTCATTTCCTCGTATACACATGTTTCCCAAAAATGTGAACATGACCAGGTATTTTCTGTTTATTTCCCAGGAATTAAATAGTAAGTCTGGGACTATATCCTTAAGGTTAGGTGCTTTTGAATGAATGTAATACATGACAACACGCCAATTTTTGCTTTATCCAGTATACCTCTGACCTACTGAAATCTTTTACAAAGTTACCAACTACAAAAAGGCCTATAGCTACACTGAATGAGCATGACTATGTAGAATCAAATAATTATAATGCTAGTGAACTCAAGTTCTTACAACATATCTTTGATTTAAGGAAGATTGAAAATATTGATATTCTTATAAAAAATATTTTCTAATTTATTTAATAATCAATATATTGAATTTAGCTTCTTAAGAGCGACTAATGGATAACAGAAATGTCTGAATGTGGAAAAGTCAAATACACAAATAATGTATGTATTTATATATTATTTAATAAGTTGTCAACATATCCAAATAGATTTAAATTAAATATGGTCACCTAATTGAGTTTTGTTGTGGATAACGGAAATCCATTTTCTTAGCAGTTAATGAGGTCAGATAGACAAGCAATCCTTCTGTTTCTTAAAATTAATTATCTCATATTATGTTGAAATTAATGTTTTAAAGATACGCGAGTTTATAATCACTTTATCAGCTAACTTTAATCAAGTGCGATATATTGCTGAACTCAAAATATATCTAATAGACAAATGTGAGTAAGTTTTGTATGAATTTCAAATATTAAAAATGAAGTACTTTATGAGTTTAAAAGGATATAAAAACTGAAATGCACAGAACTGGTTTGTGATTTTTCCGGCATAACCTATTCAGATAAATTGAGTTGAAGTGAATTATTTTAAGCCTGCCTGCTTTCTACAAAACGTGCAATGATCTTCAAACGTACTGGTCACTACGGCGTTAATTGAGATCCAGATACAACAGTGTGTTGTGGACATCGCCTCATCACTGGTTACATTACTTAAGGTTAAGATATATTTAAAGTTTGTATATCCTAAATGAAATGCTGCTATCTATAAATCAGTAAAACACTATATCATATTTTCTAAATGTATCCTAGTTAACTTTATTCCTTGTAATCGTTATAAGGGATGAATAAATTTTTTGTATTATATTTTTAAATATAAATATTCTATTTATGTGTGTTTTGCTCTAATAAGGATTAATAGTACTATACGGCTGAAAATATACCTTTAAGAAGACTTATTTTTCTAAAATATTTAGTGTGTTGTAAACTATTAATTTTTCTGAGTAGCCTACTGATATAAAATAATAAAATTTAATAGAAGTGTAAGATAAAAATAGTAAAACACTGAAAAATTCAAATACAAGTTTTACTAATTTGTTTTAACTATAATTGTCTATCTAGTATCCACTAATATTGTTACGTAAATGATTTTTAGTGAAATATTAATATACTATATAGCTTAAAGCTCGAACGAGAACGTCCATTTATTTAAAATCCCCACCCATTTTCGAGTATACATTGAAAATTTGACTGCGAAAGGTGTAACCAAGTTTATTCTAAAATACTTCAACGTTAGGATATTACAAATATTTACAATCAATTAAGTTAAAAGATAAAAAGTGTGAAATTCCAATTAGAAGTGGTAAGGTCTGTCTGTATTGGTCCAAATACAGTTTCTTTCATGAGCAATGTGAAATCAAAATTATTTATATGGTAAAAAAATATCATATTATTTAATAGGAATGAATAATGTTTAATATTCCATTAAATAATTTAAACAAAATACCAGAAAATTATTAAAAAACTTCAATATCGTGAATCTACTCGAGTGGGGTTATCAACCGTAATTTGAATTTATCAACAGAAGGTTACTTAGAGTTTGGGTGGATAGGGGTTTTTTCCAACGGTATGGTACATGTTTATATTCAAAATGTATAATTAATTGATAAATAAATCATATAACAGTAAATAAAAGTATTAGTTAAATGGAATATCTTGTTAGACCTGTAGTTTTCTTCAGTTAAAAAAATTTCAGTTTTTCAGGGTAAACTTTGAAATGTTAATGTTATTTTATTTTAGATTACTTACAGGTTGTATATTTTTTCGTCTTAGTTTTGAAAAAACACATAGAAACACATTTAGGTAAAATATTTTTAGTTTGTGTAAAATTTCAATAAATAATATAAATATTAGCTATACATAAAAATTATCCATACATAAAAATTAGTCTTTCAATAAAGATTACCCGACATTATTTTCATGGGAGTTGTATACCATATTACTAATTTTCCATTCTAAGATTTTTATAAAATCCTTTCATGTATATTAAAAATTGAAAATTTGTAAATCCCAAGCCGTGACTTTCTCTAACGTAATTTTAAGCGATCCCACTCAGATATTAATATAGCAATTAATATATGATTTTTTAAATTGTGAATGTTATTTCATATGTTATTTTTCTACTTTTTCGTTATTTGAAATTTGTTTCATTAGGAAAAATAAACTAACAATAAATAACATAGATACCCATATTTTGCAAAAAATATTTATTTTAATTTACACATATACAAATTAAATAGAATCTGGAAATGAAAGTGCTTCTTTCTGTTTAATTATCAAAACTGATTAGTTTTTCTGAAATTAAAAAAAGATTTTTAAATGATATAAACTAATTCAATGTTTTTTAGGATAATAGTGTTATTTCTAAGGTTGTTGTTAGTTATAACTCCTTTTATTTCCTAATGTAAAAGTCAATGGTTATTCGGGATACGGTTTGGATTGGGAACCACAAATGGGAATAACACAAAGTGCTCCAAGATAAAGTTTGCATAGCCGTACCTGGAATGGTTGTGACATGGGTGACAGGCTGTTTAAACCATGTTAATTAGTTTCAGCCTTTTATACACGTGTACCGACATTCTCTTTCACCACTAAATGTTTATATATATTATCAAAGATTTTCTCTATCATTTTAATTATTGTATACTTCTGAATAATATATTAGAGTATGTAAATAACTATTCTGTAGCAGTAATATTGTACAAAATTACAAATGTATATGACCAGAAAATTACTATACTAAGGCTTCAATTATACATAATCTAATTACATAAAAAGCTATGATTTATGTAAATGGATTAAGTATTTTTACGTAATCGAAACATATATATCTAAGTATTAAATAAATGGATACTGCAATTATGTATGAAAATTACATGAACAAAAATAATAAATCAAGGACCAATTTTTAATAACAGCTTTTAAATCACTATTTTGTCTACCATTACTGCTTTACGAGTTACATCGGAACTACACTGTGTGTATTGGACGGGCTGTATTGTTACCTGACAATGCATACAGAATTGCAGCATTGTATACTTCCAGTTGTTTGACTGCACGGTCTCTGGCTAGTATTCATGTATATGTGATTAAATGTTCACCTCGATTACAGTTACATTTTCTGTATTTCTTGTTTTAAAGTAAAAATATAATACACATTTAAAATACAAAAGTATTTTAAATTGAAGTATATTCATATGTACTACTACCACTATTTTCTAGTCAGTTTTATTTACCTTTCATAAAACTCAATCACGTTAGTTAGTTGCACTTAGGTGTACAATCAATATTTAGTTATGTAATCTAAAAAGTTATGTGATAAAAATGATGATATAACTGTGATGATCATGACAGTTATATGAACTCAAACATTCTGTGATCATATTTTATAAATAAAAATATGGTAAATACTATTAAATAAGAACTTGCAATTTTTATGTGTAATTACAATACTCTATTACTCTTTTTATTATATTTATTTATTTATTTACGGCAAACGCCAATTTACAATGAATACAAATGAGATGGTATAGTTGTGGAAATATGGACAATGAACAGCATATACACAGTAATTTAAATATAACTATAACTAAGCAAGCAATAATAATTATAAGCATAATATTTAACAGGTAACAACCAGCAACAATTCATGCAATAGCAACTAGCAAAATAACAATCATACATAATTCAAGCTAGCAATAACTGGCAACAAGCAATAAATATTCAACAAGCAAACATGTAAAAAGAAATAACTAGAGAGAAATAAATAATTATCATAATAGTACTAACAAGCATAAGGTTTACATGTAACAGCAACTAGCAAAATAACTTATCTATTGTACATAATTTAAACTAGTGACAACATGCAACAAACAATAAATATTTAACAAGCAATAAATATTTAACAAGAAAACGTGTAAGAATAATAAGTAGAAAGATATAGAAATAGTTTAAACAACACTAACAAGCACGTAGATCTACAATAAACTAAGAAAATACAGAATTAAGGTGAGATACATATAATTAGATCAAGTGATAATTAAAGGGCCATGAAAAACTAAGGCTTCAACAGCTTTTCAACAGTTTCAACAATATTCAACAGCTTTTCCTATTAATTTAACATATACTAATTCTCACTCTAGTGGTTTAGAGAAGGCGTGTGTTAGAGCATGTTCAATGGTAGCCAGCTCCACCAACAACCTACCAAACCCCTATAGTTAGGTAATTAGAGCTATTCGAACTACTTCGTAATACAGCTTTAATCCAAGCATGAGTAGACACAAGCGTGTGTTAAAAGTAGTTTAATACTCACCAGTGTTTGTCGTATGGGGTCACGAGTTACTGTATCGACAGGTAGCTGCATCAATGGTAACGTCATGTTAGCCATCCCTAATCTATCAAATATCACACAATAATTTTATTTTTAAATAAAAAAATACCATTCCAGTTTAAACAGCAACCTTAAGTTTTTGTTTTCTTAGTTTATGAGGTAAATTTGTTGTTTGAGTGTAAACTTAACTTATGTGGAAAGAATATGTTGCTTTTATATAAGATGGTTTGTTCAAACTTTATATAGCCTTCATCTGATGTAACTATAGAAATTCACAGTTTTATACAATTTAAGGATTGTTCTCTTACTTAGTTTTTTAAAAATTTGCTTATTTTATCCGGAGATGGAATCCACAATAGGACTTTATATATATATAATATTGCTGTGTGTTTATGAATGAATGAAATTTTTTCTAAAAATAAGCATAAATAAAAGTGGCCTAATAAAAAACAAATAAGCTATAATAAAACCAGTAGATTATACAAACAAAATAACACTTGAGAAGCCAGATAATCTTAAAAATTACGTAAACTTCTTTACGTGAAATAGGAGGAGAGTTACTGTAAAAACCAAGTTAACCAATGTATATGCTTCTTTGTCAGATAAGTTAGTCCCACAGTTGCAGTATGAGAACTTCTTGAATTACCACAACTGTGCCACAAACTTGGCAGTCCCCTCAATATGCATGAGGTTTACAATTAACTGTGAGGCACTTCGTGGATTCAAGCAGTAGTTTCATCATGGAGAATGATTTGTCAAATCATCAATCGTCGATGTTACAAGAACATTGTTCACCAATTACGAAAAAGTATTGTCACACACAATACTTGGCTATAATTTAATATAGCACGTTTAAAACCCCACAACGTTTTGTAAGACGAGAAACTTAGCCATCATCAGGTGATAAAGTGTAGTAAAGAAAAACGTTGTGATTTTATTCCCTAAGTTTGTGAATAAGATTTACGTCATTATTAAAAGTGAATAGTTTTACGCCGATATAGTTGTGTGAATTAAGATATTATTTTATGTTGGTTTATATTTCCCACTTTAAACATAGTTCGCTTATATGAAACAGTGTTATACAGTGAACAGGCAAAAATCATAAAAGAAGTCGTTGTAACATTTACCAATTATACAATACCTTGATTTAGTGTAATCCAACAATCATAAATAAATTACTCAAATATAATATGTTACTTGTTCTTTATCTATACCTACAAAAAGCAAATACCACTGACTCATTCACTCATCACTATAAATAAAAAGTACTAAGCCTAAGAGGCTCAAAATTTGTATAGTCAAAAGTCTTATGTTGTAGATGTGCAATAGGAGGGGATTTTGAAAAATTCTTAGTAAAATGAAGATGGCAGTGCTAAAAATGTTTATACCAAAAATAGCGTTTCTCTAATTGGACTGTAGAGGCTAAATGAATCGTTCTACAGAAAAACTAACACCTTGTTCTGCGCTGATTTGAGACGGTCTACAACTTTATTTAGCCCATTGACTTTTTGATCCATCTCACCTCCTGCATTCTTAGGTAGAGCAAGATTTTCAATTTGTGCGTGTAAATCAAATTTGTTTATTTACGAACTCTAGGAGTAGACTTACAGATGTTTCTAGATTGTGAAACTTTGTTATCTAGGAGAACATACTGTATTCAATGGGAAAATATACAATTTAATCTGAACACATGTATAGCCATGTCATAGGACATGGCTAAACATGGCAAGAAACATAATATTTTATTGATTCAGAGTCAAATATAGTACTTTGTGTCCTCTAAACGTAGACTTAAAGGTTTTTCTAGACTTCGAAACTTTTTATCTAAGAGAAAAATGTGATTTTAATCGAAAAATGTACAATTTACTTTGACCAAATGCATATGCAGTTCACAGGACAGAGCTAAATATGGCGGGAAACCCGATATTTCTCTGATTTAGAGTCAACTACAGTAATATATCAATAAAAACTATTTATCACTCATCACTAGTTCTACAAGAATTTACGTCCAATTGACTTGAAAATGTTTAACTAGGTTTATCTTGGCCTCTAGAGGCTCACTAAAATAGGATTTTCTTCTCAGACATCAGGACACCGTCCCACTGGCCTCCAAAATGTTCATAGTATTCTTATGGAGGTATATTAATTTATTTATTTATTTGATTAACAATGTTAAATAATTACAAATTGAATAAAATTTTTATAGGATAAACTTTTAAAATGAAAAATAATTAGGTAAAGTAGTAAATTATACATAACATCAGCTGTTCTAAACTGGATGTATATTAAATAACTGTTTTTCAAAAACAAAGTATTTAGTTTAATTTACTTAAAGTAATTTTGTAATGTTCTTGAATTGTTGGAATTTTTACTTATATTTTGATTATTAAGTCTTCAAACTCAATACTTTGACCGGTGAAGCGGGCGGGTTCAGCCAATGTAACGTGACATTATTATGTATGCAGCTTCCTTAGTGATATAAGTATAACAATGATATCTAATAGTACACAAGACTAAACAAGACAGAATATTTGAGAAACTGAAGTCGATTGTATTATATTAACGATTTTTTTACATAATATATCTGTGCTACGACTCCTTCAAATATAAAATTGATATACAAACATACATCTTTAAAGTGAAACAGCACGAAAATGTAAAATATGCTAATCATAAAACTAACTCAGAGGTTTTTTTATTATTAAAAAAACTATTACGTATTATGTGTTAGTTATAATATTATTTACATTTAGCAAAGTAGTTGAAAGAGTAAACCACTTCATAATTAAACCACTTCATAAGTAAACCACTTCATAAGTAAACCACTTCATAAGTAACCCACTTTTCCAAAGCTATATAAAATTAACTTTACTGTTTACTTTCAAAAAAGTAGACTTTACTTTGTATATGCTTACTATCAAATACCAAGGTTTTAACTTAGATCAATTGATCATGGGTCTTTATAATTCCCGACCAATTTAGGTATTTCCTATTTACATAAGTCATCTGATATTGTATGGACCACTACAGCCATTAGTCATGCCATGCAATGGCTTGTCTCCCAACACCACAAATAAACCAACAATTTATCTCACTCTTGCTTTCCAAAGTAAAAGCAGTCAAAATTGAGTTTAGTTTGTTCGTTCAGCGTAAAAACGCGTGGTTTTGTTGTACAATTTTAAAACTCGTTCATGTAACAACAAATAAAAACAAAACAAACAAAAAATACAAGAATTTCTATATGTTGAACTATAAGCCTTTCTAAGTTGTATTTTATAAACACGAGTTTTGTTCAAAAATATGATGTAAGGATTTCACGATGAGCTTTTCATTATTTCTTATAAAAATAACTTAAATATTTGTAGTTGTAAGAAAACTTGAATATTATGTTTTCGACGATAGTAAAATATAAAGTCACCTACAGAGTGAGTCCACTTTTCTATTTAGTTCACACACATGTTATATCCTTATTCCATTTTCTTTGTAATTTAAAACATACTTTCTGGCCTTTTTTCTAGTTTGGATATTAAAAATAATAGATTTTGTACTAGCATAATACGTGTTGTTACACATACAGTACAAGTAAACGTCACATAACACAAATTTATTACAACATAAGCACAAAATGTACAAATGGTGGTCGATTTTGGTGAACCACTCTCACCTTTCTCAGATCAGAGGGATTCACAATGCAAGTACAAAATGTTAGTGCGTTTTGTACTAGTATTGTAATATATTTATGCATTTTGTGCTTATATTGTAATAAATTTGTGTTGTGTGATGTTCACTTGTACTGTATTATGAATAAGGCTAGAAGTTCGTTACATGACCATAAATATGGAATAAATATCCTGAAAATATTGTAGAGAAAAATAAAAAATGGTACGCAGTTGATATGTTGCTTTGTTAAATTATTTATATTTTTATTTCTTAGTATATTTAACTATACTTTTCAATCTTATTTATATTGCATATTCCAACGACCACATGACGTTAATAAATTAACAATTTGTAACACAGTGGTTTATTTGTGCATTACAGTTATAGTTAGTTATACTAAAGGTCAATATTATCATATTTATAAATTTTGCCAAATAAAGAGTTCATGACTAGATATAGAAATCTAAAACGATTTTTAATACTTCAAAAATCTGTCATTATAAGATTATTAGTGTTTTTCAGTAAGTGAGAGTAGTGACTAAGTGGTCAAATCAGCTTTTAATATTTCTTACAATTTACAGATATTTTGCCTCTAAAGAATTCAGTTTTGAGTCTGAAAGTGATTAGTTTATATAAATTTAATATAACGATTCATATATAACTATTTATTATCATTAATTTCTGTTCTACTTGAACTGTTATTAAGTGCAATCAGCTTTAAAATTGCAGTTGATGTAGTTTAGTTTTATAAATAATTACTACTTCGCAAAATTTAAATTTAGAGGATAGCATGTCACAGTAACTAATTAAATTAAAAAAACTAATTCCATCAACTGTGCAGATTTCTTCTATTATCATAAATAACACAAATTTGACTCAGGTTTATGAAGGGTACATTAAGATATTGAGTTCTGTGGTACTAAATTTGTGATCAATAATTCCTTTTCATTAAGTGAATACAGAAGTAATAACGGAATTGACTTGCAAACACTATCATACGATCTGCTACAACTGCCACTATACTGGATTTGTTTCCCTTTAAGGCTAATGTTAATTTCAATATAAGATTATATGTTTTTTGTATGAACATACAATTTTAAAGATTACACAATTGTTCCCCCTGGTACATAAAACAACTGTTTTGGTTCGTGTTTTTTGTACCAATAACTATTTTTTTAGTTTAATATTTTGTTTTAATCAAAATTGATAGAAAAAACCTGTCCTAAGAGCCACGATACTCACTTTTTATATGAAGCATGTTAAGATTCGAACTACGTATTATAAACCGTATAAGCTTTCAAGAGAAGCTTTCAAGAGAAGTAATGTTAACAATTGCAAAACGCCGAGGTCAGCTACTGACAATCCTCACTGCATGGTGGCCGTACGGGGAAGGAGGACAACTGCCAAGACTGTTAAAATCACAATATTGTTTGAAGATGGACGGACAGACGACAACATGTCTCCTGTTAGTCGATGGAGTTGCAAGGAGTTCCAAAGTCAACAACGGGTAAAGAGGCGGAGACTTGAAAGTAACAAGATTATTCATTATCGACTGTCAAGAGTGTGTTACGTAACTACCACCATATCGGATTTATTTTCTTTAACGCCGATGTTAATGACCGTAACATTTAAAAGTCGACCTTTTCAAAACAGAGAAAAATCAGAGGAGACGTGATTACAGATTCTTAAGGTAAATTTTTTATTTCATCCCATATTTTTGTAGTTGTAACAAACAACCATTGTTCTAATTTATTGTCTTAAGAATGCAAAACAAGTACGATAAGCATGTGATAATTTGAAATGCATTTAAAAAAATATAATTGTGACAAGTTTGTAAATAAACTAATATTCTACTTCAAAATGGGGGCGTAAGCTACTGATAAAAACGCTATCTGGTGTCTAATAGGTGAAGAGAAACGTTACTGGCCGTATCGTTCGACTCATTCATTGGTTTAGGGATGAACGGAAGTCCCAAAGTAGTCCCAAAAATCAACACCAGGCGGACTGGATGATCATCTGCGATAGTTATTCATTGGAAAAGCTATTCATTGGAAAACAGTTAATTATCTTGGTTTAAAAGTTTCTTCCTATCTGTTTGCCATGTTAAATAGGCAGCCTTTTTGAGGTTCTTCCTTTTTTATGATATCTATTCTATAAAATATCCTGTGTTTACTGACAGTGAGCGGAATATTGGTTCTAAATCTGTATTATGAGAAATTATCCGTCTTGTAAATAAAAAAAAAATCTTAACTTTATCATACGAACGGTATTACTAATTGGTGATGCAAGACAACCCTAATATGGAATGTTTTAAAATGTTAACTCGAATGTGTTATACGATTAAATACTCTTGTAGTTAAATCATTTAGTAAATATCTACACCTCATACCTGGGACACTCCTAGTCTGGGGCGTCCAAGTTGGGTGGTAGTCATGATCCGGATTATAAAAATTTATGAAAACTTAGTATCAGGTTTATCAGCTGTAAATAAGACCAATACTACGTGGTTTTCACTCAACGTAAATTTGTAGTTCCCTTAGTTGCACTGACCATTGGGCTATTAATAAATATTTCTTACGAAAGAACAGCCAACTTTAGTTTGTAACAATGACTACACTCGTTCATCTACACACATCAAAAGCATTCACACCTAATATTTATGCTTACATTGGGAATCTTAATAATACAAAATTAATAAATAGTAATAATAATGGCTATAAATAAAAATCATGATCTGGATAATACAATTAAGAAGTAGATTCCTTTACATCTTCTCTCGTCTTCGTCTGAGCCAAACCTTGTTCATTGATAAAGTCATTTTCCGTCTGCTGTCATTACTTAATGCAATAATGGCTACCACAAAGGCCTCTAACGATGATAAATAATACAGTGTGCCTAAATACAGTGACCTTTTATTATAAAGACCTAACATTTATAGAATATTTTAATAATTACTTACAAAATCTACTTACAAATTAATACAATGTTGTAATTAAGTGTTTAACAGAAGAATTACATGTTTACTATGGTAGAGCTTTGAATACAATGGAACTTAATTATTTCGGAAATTCTTTACTACTACATAGTTAACTTAAATATGTTCATACTTTTTCGGGATGCTAAATATCTATATCTAGGCAAAGTTAGGTGTCGGAAAAAACTTTTATGTTATGAAATAGAGGTTTTTTGTAATAAATGGAGGCCATTTATTTTATCACACCATGGCTGTTATGGTTTAGTTAGAAAATTATACTATAGAATGAACTTGTATTGGCGTATTTAAATTGTCGCAAGCCACTTTTCAGAAGGTATAAGAAGTACAAAGATATACTACAATATACTTTAATAATATAATCCAACCTATACATACCTGCTGCGGCGTGAAGCCTCCGAAATGTCAGTGATTGTCGCAAGCCACTTTTCAGTAAGTATAAGACGTAAAAAGATATACTACAATATACTGTAAGAATATAACCTAACCTATACATACCTGCTGCGGCGTGAAGCCTCCGAAATGTCAGTGATTATCGCAAGCCACTTTTAAGTAGGTATAAGACGTAAAAAAATATACTACAATATACTTTAATAATATAACCTAACCAATACATACCTGCTGCAAAGCGAAGCCTCCGAAATATCAGTGATTATCGCAAGCCACTTTTAAGTAGGTATAAGACGTAAAAAAATATACTACAATATAATTTAATAATATAACCTAACCAATACATACCTGCTGCGGCGCGAAGCCTCCGAAATGTCAGTGATTATCGCAAGCCACTTTTCAGTAGGTATAAGACGTACAAAGATATACTACAATATACTTTAATAATATAACCTAACCAATACATACCTGCTGCGGCGCGACGCCTCCGAAATGTCAGTGATTATCGCAAGCCACTTTTCAGTAGGTATAAGACGTACAAAGATATACTACAATATACTTTATTAATATAATCCAACCTATAAATACCTGCTGCGGCGTGAAGCCTCCGAAATGTCAGTGATTATCGCAAGCCACTTTTCAGTAGGTATAAGACGTACAAAGATATATTACAATATACTTTAATAATATAATCCAACCTATACATACCTGCTGCAGAGAGAAGCCTCCGAAATGTTAGTGATTATCGCAAGCCACGTTTCAGTAGGTATAAGACGTAAAAAGATATACTACAATATACTGTAATAATATAACATAACCAATACATACCTGCTGCAGAGAGAAGCCTCCGAAATGTTAGTGATTATCGCAAGCCACGTTTCAGTAGGTATAAGACGTAAAAAGATATACTACAATATACTTTAATAATATAATCCAACCTATAAATACCTGCTGCAGAGAGAAGCCTCCGAAATGTTAGTGATTATCGCAAGCCACTTTTCAGTAGGTATAAGACGTACAAAGATATACTACAATATACTGTAATAATATAACATAACCAATACATACCTGCTGCAGAGAGAAGCCTCCGAAATATTAGTGATTATCGCAAGCCACTTTTCAGAAGGTATAAGACGTACAAAGATATACTACAATATACTGTAATAATATAACATAACCAATAAATACCTGCTGCAGAGAGAAGCCTCCGAAATATTAGTGATTATCGCAAGCCACGTTTCCGTAGGTATAAGACGTACAAAGATATACTACAATATACTGTAATAATATAACATAACCAATAAATACCTGCTGCAGAGAGAAGCCTCCGAAATATTAGTGATTATCGCAAGCCACTTTTCAGTAGGTATAAGACGTACAAAGATATACTACAATATACTTTAATAATATAATCCAACCTATAAATACCTGCTGCAGAGAGAAGCCTCCGAAATGTCAGTGATTATCGCAAGCCACTTTTCAGAAGGTATAAGACGTAAAAAGATATACTACAATATACTTTAATAATATAACCTAACCAATACATACCTGCTGCAGAGCGAAGCCTCCGAAATGTCAATGATTATGGCAAGCCACTTTTCAGTAGGTATAAGACGTAAAAAGATATTATACTACCATATACCCTAATAATATACCCTAACCTAACTATAACTTCCACGGCGTGATGTCTCCGATGTGTCAGTGATAGCACGTGGACTTTGAACATTCTTAGTGATTTTCAAAAAGTTAAAGTTATTTAAGTAATTGTAGAGTTTTACCTTAATTTCTTACATGTATTTTAATATATCAATAAATTCAATGTCATAGAATAAATTATACTATGGTTTCTTCTTGTGAGTATTTTTTTTTTATATTGTGACTCTTTCTTATATAACCTTAAACTTATGATGAAAAGTAGAAACAATACAAATATTACTGAAAAGGATTGTATGGATATTATTGTTATGTAAAATTTCATGGACTTCAGTGTTTGACGTGAAGATTAGTTATGTACATAAACGAAGGATCTTTCAGACTGTTTCAGGATTTACGCAAACAGAGTTCTTGTCCAACTGAAGTTTTAAATCTAAAATATGGGTTATAGAGAGGCTGATGGAATGTGTGATATAACCTGAGATAATCAACTAGGAGTTAGTAATTTTAAGGTATAATACTTTTTTCTCTCTCCATCGCTAAGAGACGAAGACCCGTTTCTGTTTTAGGTAGGTCACTAACAACTGTGACCGTAACACTACTGTTCCAACATTAAATTTATATAAAGGGATGAGGATTTAAATTTCAAATGTCTCAACAGAATTTTGAAAATAGGGCGCACCGAATTGGTGTTTGTGAAAACGTATATTAGTAGACTTAATCTACTTACGTGCCCCTTGGTAATACCTCATTGGTTTACTATTTTATCGTTGTCGCGTAGTGGCTAACGCCTATCTACGTCTGAAGAGACTATAATGAAGTCGAAACAACAGAAGCACACTTCCACCCTGAAAGATGGGAGGTTTATCCTTTAAATGGTCGTATTTGACATAGCGCAGGTTCAATCAATTTAGAACTTCCAAGCCACGTCGTTGCGATTAGCTATCACACATGAGTCGTAACGTGCGACAGCCCTAATGCTCAGAGAGGTTGGGGTTTTGGTTTTGGAGTTTTATAGCGTATTTACGCATAATTGGAGAATTGGCAGTGTTAAGCCCTTACCAACCTAATAAAATGTATAACCTGTAATAGTGCTTGTCATATCTCCTCACAATCACGCATATCCGGGTTGTGAGTCACTGACCACTGCTGACCTTAATCGCAGCTATCAACCACGTATGTAGTGGGAACTCACGTGATCGCCGGTTAGGCAGAGCCGTAAACACGAATTGTGTAAGAGCCTAAACGTGCAACTGTTTGATGGTGACATGATCGTAAGTTCACTTAGGATTGATACTAAGCGTGGCCATCTGGCCGAACGAACTACACACCACATTACAAATAATTTAACCAATTAATAATTTTGATATTTGTAACATTTTCCTGCCAATTCTCCAATTATGCGTGAATACGCTATAAAACTCCAAAACCAAAACTCCAAACACTCTGAGCATTAGAGCTGTCGCACGTTACGACTCGTGTGTAATAGCTAATCGCAACGACGTAGCTTGGAGGTTCTAAATTGATTGAACCTGCGCTATGTCAAATACGACCATTTAAAGGATAAACCTCCCATCTTTCAGGGTGGAAGTGTGCTTCTGTTGTTTCGACTTCATTATAGTCTCTTCAGACGTAGATAGGCGTTAGCCACTACGCGACAGCGATAAAATAGTAAACCATTGAGGTATTACCAAGGGGCACGTAAGTAGATTAAGTCTACTAATATACGTTTTCACAAACACCAATTTGGTGCACCCTATTTCCAAAATTCTTTTGAGACATTTTAAATTTAAATCCTCATCCTTTCATATAAATTTAATTGTAAATGTTAGAACAGTAGTGTTAAGGTTGCGGTTGTTAGCGACCTACCTACAACAGAGACGTTTCTTCGTCTCTTTGGGGTGGAGAGAGAAAAAGCATTAAACCTTTAAATTACTAACTCCTAGTTGATTATCTCAGGTTATATCGCAAATTCGATCAACCTCTCTACAACCCATATTTTAGATCTAAAACTTCAGTGGGACAAGTACTCTGTTTGCGTAAATCCTGAAACAGCTTGAGAGATCCTTCGTTTATGTACATAACATGCCACTCTTCACGTCAAAAACAGAAGGCAACGAAATTGTACGTAGCAATAAAAACCATACAAACCTTTTCAGTAATATTTGTATTGTTTCTACCTTTGATTGTATGTTTAAGGTTTATATAAAAAAGAGTCACAATATAAAACGCATTGTAGCAATGTAAAAATATATAGTACACACAATGAAGGAACGATAGTAAAATTTATTCTAGGACATTGAATTTATTGAATTATTAAAATTCTTCATTATAATATGTTTGTACATACAATGTCATACAAGTTGGTACATAATATGTTCATACAAGTGTTTGTATTAATATTTGAAAATATTGAAACTAATTGCAATATATTTTAATATACATATGCACAACAATATACTTTTATCAATTTATCAGACAATTAATCAGTAGTTAATTACACCTATACAAAGTAGACAAAGGAGACCACTTACAGCTATTGGCCCGGGTATAATACCGTTGTTCTCTATACGGAAATGTAATCAACTCATGACTACTATTTGTGAATAATTTGAAAGTAATAATTTTTTGTTACAGAAGAAAAAACTTATAATATGCATGTATTACACATGTTATTTTATGTTTCTCAAGAGGAATAATTAAAATATATACTCAGTTAAATGAATCTACTGTGTAAGATATTTTTGAAACAATCAAACTAAATATCATCATTTAAATATTTATACCGTATTCGTCAGTTCTTTGTGAATCATCAAAGTGTACATCAATCATCTTAATATTGGTACATTTTATAATTATATTGTAATACATTTTTTTCTTTGAAGTTTGCTTAAATTGTTAATTTATTATAATTGTTGGGTTATTAAATAAACTAATCTCTTTGAAGTCATATAAACCTCTTTCAAATGCAATTACTATAAAGTATATCAGTTTACTATAATCACTTACAACAATGCCAAGTCACTAATACCAACCAAGTTTTCCTTATTACTCCTAACCTTATAACGAGGTTGTCTTCGATATTGCTATGTCCGGACTTTATCATTGCTCAGTATAGGCTGAAGTCATATATTTACACACGTCAATTACCCGTAGTTTGCACTCGCCAGATGTACAGAAGCTCATTAAAAAACATTCTATGAATATGTACTAAAAATTATTGTAATAACTGTTTAACAATAAAATTTATACATATTATAAATAGATTAATCTTCTGTTTCTCCAAAATAGTTTAACTTAGTTTACTCCTACAATAATTTATATGTATACTATAGCATTATGTGCATGTATAATTTTTTTTGGAAATCGGGTGGTCCTAATATCCTACTGTGAAATATTTAATATATATAGTTGTAAACAATGTAATAAATACTTTTTTTAAGAATGTATCATTTTCAACCGTCTTTTTTAAATATTTCACAGTAGGCTTTATTAAGTAAATGATTTTTTCGAAAATTATTTACACAAATAATAGTGTACATTTCAAATATGAATACGTGAGCACTGTTCCGGAAAAAAGAAAATTATCTTTAAGCATTTCTTAAATAATACTCTTAGCTTTTTTTTAAATCTAATACCAAACATCAATTTCAAATGCAGCAAACAATATTGATAAAGAAATTACTTTTTCCATTAATCTAAAAACTGACTAAACCTGGATAATTTCCTGTAAACAATATTTTTTATCTGCTTTTAATCAGATTTAATTAATAACCAAACGTACAGAAGTAGTAAAATAATAGTAGTGTCCACTATAAACATATTAATTATTATTAATATTTGCATGATATTAGTTGTAAATTAAAAGTCATTTTTTTAAATAAATTCCACAAATTTTAATTTTTATAAAAATTATAAAAATTAAAATTTGTGGAATTTATTTAAAAAATGACTTTTAACTTACAACCAAAGCAATTCCATCAAGCATATACAGCAGAACATGATATTAGTGTCATTCCCTCAAAATACCATTGAATACTAAAGCCCTCGTGATGTAAAACTGTATGGTAAATCAACATTTATTATTTATGTGAGCTAATAAATAATTAATCCTCACTAAGACGACCTGACCAGTTTTTTATGTGATTTTATGAAACTAAATTTTTTCTAAATAAAAAAGTTGCAGCTTTGAAATATAGCAATGGGCTAAATATTAGATTTAATAGCGAGTGAGTTTAATCACATACAAATATTAGTATGTGTTTGAGTCCGTTCGATAAATGAATCAATTTTCTGTCATTTTTCATTAAATTTAAGTATCAGAGTATGCATGTACTTCACAAAAAATATAATTAGGCCAAAATTGGAACATGTACATTGGTTTTACTTGTGGCAATACTTTGAATACCTTAACGTCTCAGTTGAATATTTTGTGAGACAGAAAAACGAACATTAACAGTCATAGTACATACTGGACTTTATACACTTACTGTATTTTCATTATGTAAGTTTTGTATAATATTAATTGAAATACATTAGTAAGATTGTTACAACATATTATATAACGAAAGAAGAAGTGTTTATATATATACAGTTATGAGTAGCTTATAAGGTTAAAGTAATAGATGCAACCAGAAACAACCAAATTTTTAACATGGTAGCCATAAGTGGCCTGTAACTTGAAACAACAGGAATATTTCCGGTTCCAGTCATATTAAATATATATTTAATCACGATGTATAAAATATCCAACCATTTGACCTAAAATTCTATTTGGCATATTCAGTGATAATTCTTGTTAAATATTTTACACCTGCATACCCCTTCCTTGCCTTCACCATTCTGTTAACGGCGCAAAAGTGATTCAGCTACAGCTCTGTACTGCAGGGATTGCCGCATCATTGATTCAAGCGCTGAGACTATCATGTAACGTAACTAACTGGTAAAGCGCACCGTAATTTGTATCACGGCTTTCCTTCATTGCCTTCATCGATTCCGTTTACGGCGCAAACGTGATTCAGCTACAAGTCTGTACTGCAGGGATTGCCGCATCATAGATTCAGGCGCTGACAATCATGTAACTAACTGGTAAAGCTCACCGTCATTTTTATTGCGGCTTCCCTTCGTTGCCTTCACCGATTCTGTTAACGGCGCAAACGTGATTCAGCTACAGCTATGTACTGCAGGGATTGCCGCATCATTGATTCAGGCGCTGACAATCATGTAACTAACTGGTAAAGCTCACCGTCATTTTTATTGCGGCTTCCCTTCGTTGCCTTCACCGAGTCCGTTTACGGCGCTAACGTGATTCAGCTACAGCTATGTACTGCAGGGATTGCCACATAATTGATTCAGGCGCTGACTACTGAGTTAGTACAAAGTGGTAAAGCGCCCTGTATTTATTATCACGTAGTTTCTCTTCCTCGCCGATCCCCTTTACGGCGTAAACGTGATCCAGATATTGTTGGGTTCTGCGGTGATTGCCATCTAATTAATTAATGAAGGCACTGCTCACCCTTATGGTTTCTTTTGTCGTACAAAATAATACACATATTGTACCAGTTAAGACCATTATCTTCAAACTAAATCCCATTAATACCTCTAATTAAAAGAATAGGGTCAAAAACCTCTTAAACATGTACGTATAACCTCCTCACCTAAAGGTAACTTATTCCTCCTTTTAATTTACGTAAGCCCCATAAATTTACAGTTGTTGATACAAACTGTAATGAAGATCAAGGGACCAGTTTTTCCAATACTGACTGTATACATAATTAACCCACTTATTTAAATTTATTTATTACGTTTTCCTCCCTTTTATATCATTTAAATTTTCCTTTACATATTACTAATAGACATTATTGAAGAATATTGTGATTACAAGTAAATTTATTCATTGTTAAAACCTTACCATAAAAAATTAAGTATATTCATTTAATTAAAAAACATCATACAATGTTTTTGCAAACATTGTATGCATGTTAATTGAACGAATACGCGATATTTAAATTTAAAAACCACATTGTGAGAAATCTCCTTGGAATTTCTTGTTATATTTAGCTATTGGTATGGAAGGAAGGTTATTAGACGTTTCGCTCCAATGACTCTAAGAACCTCTGCTATCTGACGGTTATCAATACACGAAAATCTTCTGGAATTCCCAACCAAGCCTCCCCTACCACCAGCTATGATTCTTCAAATGTCACCGAAAGAGGTAGAAATATGTTAGTTGTTTTCTTCATATATATCTGAAACTATCTTGGGAAAAGATTGTTAGAAAATATCTTCTATTTTAGTCACATACCAATAAAACATATAGTTTGTCTGGCTAATTATATTATAACATACATGGAAGGTTCAGTCATATAATTTATAATACTTGTTTAATTGAGAAATACATATGCTTCAATCTTACAAAGAAAAAAGAATTTATAAATTTAATGTTACAGTTCATAACGTTTATAAATATTCCTTCGTTTATCAATTATCAGTTGGTTTAGTTATAGTCTTATCTTTAGAATTATTTTTTTCATAACAAACTAAAAATAAAACTGATGACAAGAACTGAAATAATTATAAAAAATCTCAGGATGGTCAAAAATATTTAATATTTTATATGTAAGTATGGCAGCAGAATATCTGTTACACTCTGTTCAATAATCGATTTTAAATATCAAGGATAGATAATTCAAGAATAAGGGTATTTCATTAGCCCTGATCCTTATTGAAAAGATATGTTTAAATTTAATTAATAATCCTTAAAATATGTTTATTTATAAAAACCTATTCATTATATTAACTTTATTCAACATTTCAAACTATATTTTAATACTAAATATACCAAAAATAATAATTTACATTTTTTTATCGAATTTCATTATATTAATAAGTTATGAGCAATTTAAAAAGAAAATTTTTAGATTTCTGTGGTAGATCTTTCATTTAATGATATCGGTACTTATACAACACAATGGTTTCATTTAACCTAAGAGGCCTTCTTGGATTCGAGTTCAAGACTGGCTGTAAAGTTTATTCTCATATTCCACTCCCATGGATTTGAAATGACGTTAAATTGTAATTGCAATAAGCCTACAGCATGAAATTGAGGTCGTCTAAACATACAGGGAACTGTGTCTTATATGGGCGTGTATTGCTATTAAATTCTTATGGAACCAATAAATTATTAGTCTATATAGAGAATTGTAGTTGGTTTTTGGTTGTTTTATAGGATTAAAATACGGTTAAAAACAGTATCTAGTGGTGGTCAATAAATAATACAATACATTTAACAGAAGATTGATTAATTTCAATACCTTATCTAATATGCCTTCTGTTTTCTCTGTTAAGTTGATATGTTCTACTATCATAATATGTTCATATATTTTATTCGATTTGTTTCTATTTTTCGAACTTATGTTTTTGATTGCACTCTAAAGATTATACTATGTAAAAATGTCTTATTTATTAACCATATTTAATTAATCAATTATTGTTAGATTTGCAATCAAACATATTAATCAATATCCTTTATAATTTTTCAAATCTACAGAGATTAACATAGTGTAGTTTTACCTTGTACAATTTTAAAGGTCCCAATTTTTTTTATTTGATGAATTTTCTAAAGAATAATTTCTGGTAATTTAGTTATTGGCTATAGTTATCTGAGTTAGTAAGATATACAACAATTAGTTTTTAAGTATACCTAAAGGAGGTTTTAAAACATTTCGTCAAGTACAACATAGCAGAAAAATTCTTGCATAATGAGATTTCTACGATACTGTATGTGTTATTGGTATTAGGCCTAAAATGTCAAAGAGTAACTCTAAGTAACTATAATCGTAACAGAAGAAGGATAATAAGTGATTTTACGTAAAGTCAATCTTATCGTTTAATTATTTGTCCATGTATAGTTTAGTTAATGTTTCTAATTATAACGTATTGTAGTTTAAGTATTTAATTATAAATGTTTCATTTCTTCACGTCTTTACTAAAGGGTGCAGTTTTAGTTTTATTGATATAACAAAAGTGGAATATCAACTTGGTAAGTTGTACTGTACAGTATAATGGGAAAAATACCTTGAGTTTAAAATAATTTTAAGACGTAAAATCCAGTGTTGAAGAGCATTTTACGGTTTCTTTACACCCCGTGTTATTATGCTAATCAACTATATTTGTATAGTTTACACTATCAATCAGTTAATTTACGTAGATTAACGTCATTAATCATCATAGGGTAATATATGGTAACATTGATCCTTCTAATATAAAACTTTTGTATTTTATAGTTAGTATGAAATTGAAGGTTAAATATGAGTTTTTATTTTATACAAATGTGTTTTTATAATTTAGTAAAGTAGGCCTGCTCTAGTCATTTAAAACGTTGATTTACTAATATTACGGGAAATAATTTCTGTTTGTAGTCACATATGTTAACTATTAAACATTTATATATTTTTCCGTTACAGGTACGTTTTCCATTTTACGCTCATTCAGTAAGTAAAAATCTTCTAATTATTCTTCTGTTATCTAGGTGTGAAGTAATACTATATATTAGTGTAAAAGGCTTCAGACTGTGGAGTGCAAAGTTCGATTCCCCATGTGAGCTGACGGTCGGAACTTCAGTGGTTCAATCAAGTTCACGCACAGTCCTGTAGTCCCCCTGCCAACTAGCGAGTAAAGTTGTTTACTTATAAATAATACAACATTTTACTAAATTTATAATATCACTGACATATGTAGGGAGAGGGGGGCAAAGATTGTGTATGAGTCAGCACGTAGACTGATTCTCGAGGTAATCATAAATGCTGTGTTTGACATTTATAAAATGCATATATGTAACACCATGTACGTGTCAATTGAACGTACATTTATAAGTATAATAAGTCAATAATAAATTGTAAAAAATCATATTATTAAATTTCTGAAACTTCCTTCTTTTTCAACTAAATACTTGAGAAACTAGTTTTATATCCTATTAACAAATAAACTACTTATCTGTATGGTGTAATATAATTATTCCAGTTAACGGACTATGACGCTTAATTAGAGAAGGAAATGTAATAAGTATTTAGTTTGTAACTTAAAATATGTATACTTTTACTCATGGTTATATCGAGTTATTTCAGTGCATCCAATTTGTTTAACTTCTTTTTAGCTATTAAATACAAACTAATCTTTAAATTCGAAAGAATAACACATGACGATAGTTAATGCCCTTTAAAGGTCTTTGTTCAAAGCGTACAAAGTAATCCTGGAGGGAACACTGATGTTGGTTTTCCCACTCCCACAACAACTGTGAGTTTCATTTTCCCAGAACTGTAATTTGGAGCTCCAGCCGACATTTGTTTTTGGCAAGGTTTGGGTGGCTTTGGTAATTTGTTCTTGTAAACAACTCTTAGTTCGATAACATTAAATACGCCCATACAAACTTTAATGTTTTGGAACATGTTTTTTATTTACTTGCATTCAACATTTGCGTAATTTCAAATACGTTTTGCATTACCAAATTAATTGTCAACAATACAGTGTAGCTGCTGCCATCTGGTTTATCACATAAAAAATGATAGACATTTAGAAATCCATTTCATTTTCAATGATTGTAGAATACTCTTAGCAGGTGTATTCTACTCATATAAATTTAACATTTGTGTTTGTAAATTATTTTATGTTTATATTGCTTGAAAAATAATTTAATATTAGTAATTTATGTGTGACTTATACAAGAGTCTAATCGTAAATAATATTAAAACAAACAAAAAGTAGGAGCGAACAGACATACACAAATATACCAAAAATACAATAATAAATATGAATAAAAAATTAATACATTGAATTATAACTAAGCAGAATCACGAAATAAAAATCTTACAGATAAACTAAGATGAACACATTAAATATTATAACCATAAATACAAAACAAGCTACAACAGGCTTACTGATACTAATAAATAACAGTATTAAAGTCACAAGAGCTTGCTAGATAGCTAAAAAAATGTCCGAAATAAAATGTTACCATATGATAAAATACAACTCCAACCCTCAATTTCACCAAATTCAGCCGTCAAGGTTGTATCACAGTAATATTTTGAGCAAACTTAACCCATCTAATGAACAAATATTAGCAAAAAGGGATGGTAACACTGACCTCCCTCCCCTCATTACCCCATAACCAATCTGACGCTCAAATCGACATTTGTCACAAGATAGTAGAGATTATATTGAATTTACAATATACGCGTAGCAGTGAAAAGGGATCCTCTTCAGATTGTTCAGTCCAGTCAGACCGGTCGTTCTGTAAGCAACATGAATCCACAAGGCAGAAGGATACTCACTGCCGTCACACTGACAGACCAGAAGGGAAAATAATATACCTTAAAGGCTCCACAAGTAGCACATAATGGAAACAGTACGGGAGCCGAACTAAACGAACAGGTATTGCGGAAACACAAACAAAACCACCCTATGTTATATAGGATAATTTTCTTTCTTTCTTTATTTTTAATTTTATTTATTACTATTTTTTTTAGATAAGGTGTGTTAATGAGCAACAAGTCCATTAACTACTAAAACAAGCGAAAATGTTAAAATACATTTTGTGTAATGATGGGTGGTATAAGGGTGATTAAGTATTTTTTAAAAAGCTAATTTGAAATATATACTTTTTGAGTGTATATCCGGTTTATTTTGAGTATACTCAGTAGTATAATATACTTAGTTGAAAAAAAATGTACATGTGCAAGGTGTAACTAAAAATGGTGTCCTGGCTATACATATTTCAGATTCTACACTCAATTTAGAGCAGAAATATTAAGGTTAAAGTTTTATCGAATTTCAATCCGTTTTGTATATAACTGTCTATTCGTGTAGTAAAACAAATACTAACTGAAGAACTGTTTGACCCTATACACTTTAAAAGTTGCACATCAACACTGCTAAACAGTGTAAACATAGCAATTAAGTTATCTTTAGCCATTATAAATAGGTGGTAGTTTAAAAATTTGAAATCAAAATATCTTGTGAACTGAGATGTTCATAAGTTTTACACTAAGACAGAGTAATATTTAGCTATTTTAATTTAAATCTGTTGGTACCTTATTTGTTATTATAAGTGTATTATTAGTGGAGTTTTCTTATACAATGTATTTTACAGCAAGTATTTACAAAATCCAGAGAATTCATTAAAATAATATTTTTACTAAACCTCCACCAATAATAAACTTACTATAAAATATATGGTACCAATAGATTTGTTATAAAATTAGATAAAACTTGTAGTGTACAATTTATGAACCTAAAGTTTGATGTAAAGGTTTTAACAATAATCATGGTTATAGCTAAACCAATGGCAATTTTTTACAATGTAAAATAATGATAATTTAAATAACTGAGCAAAATTTTAAGGCAGTAAGTTACACTATTCTTGAGCTATTAATTTTATTGTAAAAACACAAACAGATAAAGAGACAAGAGAATTCGATAAAACTTCATTTCTTGCTCTAAATTGGTGTAGAATCCGAAAATATATAACCAGAACACCATTTTAGTTACACCTTGTATATTTATAGTAAGCCTATTTTATTAACTATTACCAATGTTTTTATTTTGACATTGGTAATCACCGCGTTATACTTTAAGGGGTTGTGTACCTAAAAAGTATTCGATTTTTAGCTTTATGTAATTGTATTATTCTTTGTTTAATAACTTTTCTCATTCCAATAAGTGTAAAATAAGTTTAAATTATTTTGAGAAATCAAGAGCACTTTTCTGAGCCAATTTCTGACCCTGAAGTGGTTTTTATATATAGTAAATAGTTTTTGAAATCATTACGTATTGTTTCATATTTATGTTTTGTAGTTGGCAGTATTTCAGATACATCTAATGTTGCATAGCAACTAGCTGTAAATGTTATTGTTGGTTCAGAAGTTAGGTTATGTTTATTATGTTCAGCAGCACTCTAAAAAATAAGGCATACTCTTACAAAATCCTCTATTTCCAAAACTTAACTTTTTTGGTAAGTTATGTACCTTTTCTAAGTCCCTTTCCAAACTACAACATTCAAATATTTACCACTTGTTTAGAAAGACATTATTGGAGTACTGAGTTTTTAAAAATAATAATTGGTCAAGATTTTATTCTATAAAAAATATAAATATATTTTAAATAAATAAAATGTGTCGTATTTTTTAAAATTCATTCTTTGTTTAAAAAAAATATTTTAGGGAGCTGAAAAAGCTCAGTAGGAAAATGGGGCTTCAAGCTATAATAAAATTATGTAATTACCTTTCTATGTACACAAGCAGTCGTCTATGTATACAAGCACTGTTTTAGGTATACAACCACCCGTCAATTTATACAAGCGCCCATCTATGTATACAACCACCCGTCTATAAATACAAGCACCCTTCAATCTATACAAGCACACGTCTATGTAAACAAGCCCCCGTATACGTTTACAGCACCCGCCAATGTATGCAAGCATCCGTCTATGTATACAAGCACCCGTCTATGTATACAAACACCCATCTATGTATACAAGCACCTGTCTATGTATACAAACACCCATCTATGTATACAAGCATCCGTCTATGTATACAAGCACCCATCTATGTATACAAACACCCATCTATGTATACAAGTATCCGTCTATGTATACAAGCACCCGTCTATGTATACAAACACCCGTCTATGTATACAAACACCCGTCTATGTATACAAGCACCCGTCTATGTATACAAGCACCCGTCTATGTATACAAGCACCCGTCTATGTATACAAGCACCCGTCTATGTATACAAACACCCGTCTATGTATACAAGCACCCGTCTATGTATACAAACACCCGTCTATGTATACAAGCACCCGTCTATGTATACAAACACCCGTCTATGTATACAAGCTCCCGTCTATGTATACAAGCACCCGTCTATGTATACAAGCACCCGTATATGTCTACAAACACCCGTCTATGTATACAACCACCCGTCAATGTATACAAGCACCCGTAAATGTATACAACCACCCGTCTATTTATACAAGCACCCGTCTATGTATACAAGCACCCGTCTATGTATACAAACACTCATCTATGTATACAAGCACCTGTCTATGTATACAAACACCCATCTATGTATACAAGCATCCGTCTATGTATACAAGCACCCATCTATGTATACAAACACCCATCTATGTATACAAGTATCCGTCTATGTATACAAGCACCCGTCTATGTATACAAACACCCGTCTATGTATACAAGCACCCGTCTATGTATACAAGCACCCGTCTATGTATACAAACACCCGTCTATGTATACAAGCACCCGTCTATGTATACAAGCACCCGTCTACGTATACAAACACCCGTCTATGTATACAAGCATCCGTCTATGTATACAAACACCCGTCTATGTATACAAGCACCCGTCTATGTATACAAACACCCGTCTATGTATACAAGCTCCCGTCTATGTATACAAGCACCCGTCTATGTATACAAGCACCCGTATATGTCTACAAACACCCGTCTATGTATACAACCACCCGTCAATGTATACAAGCACCCGTAAATGTATACAACCACCCGTCTATTTATACAAGCACCCGTCTATGTATACAAGCACCCGTAAATGTATACAAGCACCCGTAAATGTATACAAAAACCCGTCTATTTATACAACCACCCGTCAATGTATACAACCACCACCCGTCTATGTATACAAACACCCAACAATGTATACAACCACCACCCGTCTATGTATACAAGCACCCGTCTATGTATACAAACACCCGTCTATGTATACAAACACCCATCTATGTATACAACCACCCGTCAATGTATACAACCACCACCCGTCTATGTATACAACCACACTTCAATGTATACAACCACCACCCGTGTATGTATACAACCACCCGTCAATGTATACAAGCAACCATAAATGTATACAACCACACGTCTATGTATACAAGCACTTGTCTACGTATACAAGCACCCGTCTATGTATACAAGCACCCGTCTATGTATACAAACACCCGTCTATGTATACAAACACCCGTCTATGTATACAAACACCCGTCTATGTATACAACCACCCGTCAATGTATACAACCACCACCCGTCAATGTATACAACCACCACTCGTCTAAGTATACAAGCACCCGTCTATGTATACAAGCACCCGTCTATGTATACAAACACCCGTCTATGTATACAACCACCCGTCAATGTATACAACCACCACCCGTCTATGTATACAACCACCCGTCAATGTATACAACCACCACCCGTCTATGTATACAAGCACCCGTCTATGTATACAACCACCCGTCAATGTATACAAGTACCCGTCAATGTATACAACCACCACCCGTCTATATATACAAGCACCCGTCTATGTATACAACCACCCGTCAATGTATACAAGTACCCGTAGATGTATACAACCACCCGTCTATTTATACAAGCACCCTTCAATGTATACAAGTACCTGTCTATGTATTCAAGCACCCGTCTACGTATACAAGCATCCGCCAATGTATGCAAGCATCCGTCTATGTATACAAGCACCCGTACATGTATACAAGCATCCGTCCATGTATACAAGCACCCGTATATGTATACAAGCACCCGTCTATGTATACAAGCATCGGTCTATGTATACAATCACCCGTCTACGTATACAAGCACACATATATATATATATATATATATATATATATATATATATATATATATATATATATATATATATACAAGCACCTGTGTATGTATACAAGCACCCGTCCATGTATACAAGCACCCGTCAATGTATACAAGCACTAGTCTATGTATACAAGCACCCGTCCATGTATACAAGCACCCGTCAATGTATACAACCACCCGTCTATGTATGCAATTACCCGTCTATGTATACAAGCACCCGTCCATGTATACAAGCACCTGTCTATGTATACAAGCACCCGTCCATGTATACAAGCACCCGTCCATGTATACAAGCACCTGTCTATGTATACAAGCACCCGTCCATGTATACAAGCACCTGTCAATGTATACAACCACCCGTCTATGTATACAACCACCCGTCTATGTATACAAGCACCTGTCTATGTATACAAACACCCATCTATGTATACAAGCATCCGTCTATGTATACAAGCACCCATCTATGTATACAAACACCCATCTATGTATACAAGTATCCGTCTATGTATACAAGCACCCGTCTATGTATACAAACACCCGTCTATGTATACAAACACCCGTCTATGTATACAAGCATTCGCCTATATATACAAACACCCGTCTATGTATAAAAGCACCCGTCTATGTATACAAGCACCCGTCTACGTATACAAGCACCCGTCTATGTATACAAGCACCCGTCTATGTATACAAGCACCCGTCTATGTATACAAGCACCCGTCTATGTATACAAGCACCCATCTATGTATACAAGCACCCGTCTACGTATACAAACACCCGTCTATGTATACAAGCATCCGTCTATGTATACAAACACCCGTCTATGTATACAAGCACCCGTCTATGTATACAAACACCCGTCTATGTATACAAGCTCCCGTCTATGTATACAAGCACCCGTCTATGTATACAAGCACCCGTATATGTATACAAACACCCGTCTATGTATACAACCACCCGTCAATGTATACAAGCACCCGTAAATGTATACAACCACCCGTCTATTTATACAAGCACCCGTCTATGTATACAAGCACCCGTAAATGTATACAAGCACCCGTAAATGTATACAAAAACCTGTCTATTTATACAACCACCCGTCAATGTATACAACCACCACCCGTCTATGTATACAAACACCCAACAATGTATACAACCACCACCCGTCTATGTATACAAGCACCCGTCTATGTATACAAACACCCGTCTATGTATACAAACACCCATCTATGTATACAACCACCCGTCAATGTATACAACCACCACCCGTCTATGTATACAACCACCCGTCAATGTATACAACCACCACCCGTGTATGTATACAACCACCCGTCAATGTATACAAGCACCCATAAATGTATACAACCACACGTCTATGTATACAAGCACTTGTCTACGTATACAAGCACCCGTCTATGTATACAAGCACCCGTCTATGTATACAAACACCCGTCTATGTATACAAACACCCGTCTATGTATACAAACACCCGTCTATGTATACAACCACCCGTCAATGTATACAACCACCACCCGTCAATGTATACAACCACCACCCGTCTAAGTATACAAGCACCCGTCTATGTATACAAGCACCCGTCTATGTATACAAACACCCGTCTATGTATACAACCACCCGTCAATGTATACAACCACCACCCGTCTATGTATACAACCACCCGTCAATGTATACAACCACCACCCGTCTATGTATACAAGCACCCGTCTATGTATACAACCACCCGTCAATGTATACAAGTACCCGTCAATGTATACAACCACCACCCGTCTATGTATACAAGCACCCGTCTATGTATACAACCACCCGTCAATGTATACAAGTACCCGTAAATGTATACAACCACCCGTCTATTTATACAAGCACCCTTCAATGTATACAAGTACCTGTCTACGTATTCAAGCACCCGTCTACGTATACAAGCGTCCGCCAATGTATGCAAGCATCCGTCTATGTATACAAGCACCCGTATATGTATACAAGCATCCGTCCATGTATACAAGCACCCGTCCATGTATACAAGCACCCGTCAA
Source organism: Stictocephala bisonia (assembly GCA_035578905.1). Taxonomy (NCBI): domain Eukaryota; kingdom Metazoa; phylum Arthropoda; class Insecta; order Hemiptera; family Membracidae; genus Stictocephala; species Stictocephala bisonia. The sequence goes on along the minus strand of JAQJVL010000138.1, from coordinate 869,784 downwards.
TGTATACAACCACCCGTCTATGTATACAACCACCCGTCTATGTATACAAGCACTCGTCTATGTATGCAATTACCCGTCTATGTATACAATCACCCGTATATGTATACAAGCACCTGTCTATGTATACAAGCACCCGTCTATGTATACAACCACCCGTCTATGTATACAACCACCCGTCTATGTATACAAGCACCCGTCCATGTATACAACCACCCGTCTATGTATAAAACCACCCATCCATGTATACAAGCACCCGTCTATGTATACAAGCACCTGTCCATGTATACAAGCACCCGTCAATGTATACAAGCACCCGTCCATGTATATAAGCACTCGTCTATGTATAATAGTTCCTGAGGTACATCAAAGATGTTCAATTTAACATGGGCCAGATAGGAGGTACGCAGCCCCCCTAACGTAACGAATCAGTTTCTGCCTAAGAACACGCTATTTACTGTGGTAGCACTGATTTTACTGGGTCATCGCGCTTTATCCATCAGCTCAGTGAGTATCGAGCATTGGGCTGGAATAACACCCCCCACTGTCGCTAGAATCCACCAGTTTAATGAAACGACATAATAATGTAACTACGTTTCATTACGATGATGATTGGAACAAAATAAAACCAGTCTTTCTCATGAATTATAAATGTATTAATATTTAAAATATTTTTGATATTTTATTTTTCATTTGTATATTGAGAATTTGCCTCATAAAATAGCTAGATATTTTAATTTTTTAAATATTATATTGAAAGTTTGTATAAGATAGGAACGTTATCTTGTTTCTTTATAAAACTTGAAATGTTCTGAGCTGCTGATCTATACTTTAACATACACGCTAGAATACTGGGGTTTAACCTTAAGTTTTCGTCTTTTTTAGGATTTCTTTTACCAAAAATTATTTTCTTCAGACTATGTAGAGACAATCATTGCTTTAAGAGCTTAACTAGTTCGCAAAAAAAATATTTTTGTTTCACAAAACCAAGAGTTGAGTTGTGTATATTGAATTATACATCTATGTTTAATTTCTTCTGACATAATTTTTTTGAAAAGACACCCAGTATATGATTCATCTATCTATGTGCACATTTTAACCAGGATAGTTTAAATTCCATAGTTCAAATCCTTACTAAGGTTTGTAAGGGTAACCAAAATTAAACAAGCCATACGCTTTATTCTATCTAGAGGGTATTTTATGCCCTCAGGTTTTATTATTGCTATTGTATTATTCTATTGTACGGGGACAAAGTGTTGAGCAGATTGTAGGCGACAGGTTCTATGCTCGGTCCTCTTAATACCGACATGGCGTTCGCTCAATGGCTTCCATCGACGTGGACACTTCTAGAGATGTATGGGGTGTGAATGTTGGATGGTAGTTAAAGTTCAGATGTTGAGTAGGGAAGAGAACTGAGTGTAAGCTTGTCAGTTAGCTGAACATCACACCAACACTACGTAGATCGAGTTCCACGTTGGTATTCTCTATACCAACAGTTGTAACTACAGTTTAAAGTGAAAATTAACACAATTTTTATACAGAAAAGAAAAAAATATGGAAACACTTTTACAATAACTTTATTTTTCCATGGATAATTTGAAAATTGAATTATTTTATTAATTGTGTTGCATAAAGTATCATTTTTTTATCATAATAATTTATTTAAAACCGTTAAATAGCGGAGAAATAATATTGTTAAAATTAGTTACTTTGAAATTTAAACGACCTCTACTCTGGAAATTGAAGTCGGGTTTGTGGCAAATAATTTCCTTTGAATATACCTTTCATTGGATATCAAACTCAACCTAGGATTATAATGAAGATGTTCGTTCAAATCCTCGTGGGCCATCCTCCATAAAATATGTAATGTAGCTAACGGTGTCAAAAAGTTTGTTCTGTGTAACCATGATGATGTTCAAAATTTCACTTTTACAAGTGTTGTCATACAAAAATGTTTCCATTAAAAATGCAACTACTGTACTGTAAAACAAATAGTCAAATGATGTATACACAAACTAAAAGAGAATAAAGGATAGTAAGGAAAAATAAAAATTCAAAGAAATAGAACTATTGCCATGAGAAAAATACAATTTCGTAATTTACAATTACATTATAAGCATTGAAGAAAACAGGTACAAAAACATGAAATAACCGCTTTTTAAAGTTAACATCCAAGTAGATGAAGAAATATATGAATATTATATCTAGGGACTTAATTCTAACAAAATAAGTGTTAGAGAGTCTACAAAATAAAAAGGGAATAGTATGAGCTACATGTTTCAACACGAGACTACACAAAAGGTTCTCTTGGATATCATGGTCAGGGTGTTTCAGATGATTTGAGAAAGAAAAAATTTCAAAGTGAATATTTGAGAATGATAAGAAGAAGGGAAAGTAAAGGAAGGGAAGTAGCGATTACTGCTATGGTACAATGGGTTTTTGTTATGATTCAAATATAATATATTACATATTTAGCTAAAAGTCATAGCCCAAACAAAAAAAACATGTTTTCAAGACGGTTTTTAATGTATTAATACTATGACACCTGAAAAAATTGTTACTTAATGTTCTGTGATTATGAATTGATTGTTTGTAGTTGATTTAAAAACGTACATTGTATGTTAACTGAATTGGCTATATAAATTCCGAGTAAAGTATCTTAATGCCACCAGTTTATCTTATTCTCTAGTAGATTTTTAGCTCATATTTAAAGTGGGGTTATTTACTGTTTAGTAATAAATCTGAATTTATACCCATTTCACTACAAAATATATAGTTTTAAAGCTGTTTATGAACATAATTAAAAAAATAAAACAGGATACTTATATTTCAATTATTCTTTTCTGGCATTTTTTAAAGCCAATTTTTATACATATTTCTATCTAAATAATATTATATTTGAACAAACAAAGTAACATATGTATTATATATAATTTTAATTTTGTAAAAGCAATTTTAAATCTTTATATATTTTTAACATAATAAATCACTACAATTTCAAAATATTTTAGAATTTTACTGTTATTATTTTTAAAAACTTTTCGTCAATAAGTGGTCTAAAAAATGTATTACTAATATTACATTAATCATGTTTATCAGTAAAGAATATAGGATGGCTACATATGTGATTGCTACAGTCCACGAATGTCAAACTGCTATGACAAAATTACAAGTTTTCATTTGAGGGCCCTCGATTTGTTTCCCTGTAAAACATTTCGAATTGTTTTTGTCTCTAATTGTGAAAGCGAAAGCGTTTTTATTTTTATTTTATTTGTTGCCTTGTTAGAATGCGTTCGTTTTCCGATCTCGAAGCACGTTTGCAGAAAAATAAATATATTTGACTGCCATAAGGTTTCTATGGGTCTAGTCTCTTTAATAAATTTAACTCAAAATAATGTTTAATAGTAGTTATTAGAAAATTCTAACAATATAAAATGAACGTCACTATAATATATTTTGTCATTTTTGTTTTACTGCTTAACTACGAAAGACGTTAAAAAAACTAAATCTAAAAAAAATTCAAAATGAAAAGAAAAATAAAACTTTCACTTCAGTCTTAAAGACGTCTTCAAAGTAAATAAATCTCATATTCACCACATGTTCTTTGTAATCTACTGTGGAAACCTGGAGGCTGGAGGCCTGTTAATTACAAGCCCGTACTAATTAATTTAAGGCCGCTTTCCAGAGCTGCATTTTACTCATACAAATTAGCCTTTAAGGAAGTAAAGCTGTTACAGAGTGAGATGTTGTTTGGCTTTATTACCAAAGTACGTGAAATTGAAAATACATTCTTTGTAGAGTTAATACTTTAATGAAATCATGATTTAACTGTTGTTAGATTTATTTAAATTGTCAAGTCAAGCGATACTATTTTTTAATACCATTTCATAATGATTATGACATATTAAAAACTATAAACAAAAACACGCAAAAAAGAATAACGCACGCAAAAAAACTTCTTTACCTTTCACCATATGAACGAGAAAACTAAGGGTAGTGCATCTTGAAGTAAGATGTTAATATTTAACAATATAAGTGTGCAGTTTAAAGAAAAACGACAAATGTACACAGGCAAAGTCAAACAATTGTAGATTATAAAGAGTTTGGTTCGATAAGTGTTCATTCTTGTCCCTTTACTAAAAAATAAATAAACATTTAATAAAACTGTCGAACTACGAGGATGAAGTTTGACCTACTGTGATAACAATATATAGACCCATACTGCGTTGCTGGGCCAGTAAGTTTTATGCACCTAATGACCACACTGTGGATAGGAATACCGGATTTTAATAAAATTACACCGCCATTCTAGAGTCTACGTGTGATAGTGAACCAACATCAGTCTTAGAACACGTGCCATGTGTAACCACTGCACTGGTGTTGCTGGGTCAGTAAGCTTTATTCACCTCGTCAGCAGACATCAGGCTTTGGGTTGGAATAATGACCGCACTGTCGACAGGAATATCGGAGTTTAATGAATCGTCCCATCTGTGTTGCAAGTCGATATTAGAGTTAAACTGGTGTCCTGAAATCAGATAAAGGGATGTCCAAAAATATTAATTGAATTTAATTATGTACTAATACATTAATATTTCTCCATGTATTAAGATAAAAATATTATTTAAGGGCATTTATTACCAGATCTTCCATCTTACCATTAATTATATATCTTACTGAAATACTTTAAATTAAATGACTTTCTTATATCATAGATTAATAATAAGCATTTATCTTTATTTTCTTTTTCCAAAACTGAATTCACCAGTGCACTTAGTCCTGCAAGCCTGTGCGTGAATTTTATTAAACGAGTGAAGTACTGACCGTTAGCTCAGTGGGGATTCGAACCTTGAACCGTGCCCTCCACAGTCCGAATTCTTAGCCACTGAGTCACTGGCTCACTCTTCACAATCAGTTAAACAACTACTAAGAGTTTTACTGTACACCTAAAAGCTATATGTTCTGGTGACAACAACATCAAGGTGCTATCAACATTTATTACAAGATAACCAGACGTTTCGCCCATGCTATCATGTGGCATCCTCAGTGGTATCTCAGTGGTTATCTTGTAAGTAATGTAGACAGCACCTTGACGTTGTTGTCAACGGAAAATATAGATTCTAGTTATGACACCGGCCGCTTAAGTTCTAAGATTGCTATATACTTGCTGTAAATTACCTATTTTTATCGAAATTACAAATAATTACCGAAAAATATTTACTACATTCGATCATGGGTCTGTTGGCAAGACCAACGATGATGCTTTATCAGAGCAAGGCTAAAATGTAAATATTCTGGTGATAATGTAAATACAGCCTTAACGAGGTTGATAGAGAGTGATTTATTTTCTATTTATATATTTTGTTTTCTTATCCTCAACTCCCAATAATTTGATAATCCTGTATACCTACCTTACTTTAAACACTAAATTTATAATATTTTTTTTAATTGAAGATAAAATTACGTGACAATTTGGTTGATTCTGAGTATAATAAATGCATGTTCTGATTGGTTGAGAAATTGAGATGAAATCGTGAATTTTAATCAGCTTTTGACGCAGTTTTAAGCCGTTGCACTATCCATTGTTCTGTTGAAGTAATCAATAATTTTCGTACAATTAATAATTTATCTTTGAATACTGCATGTTTTTTTATAACTAAAATATATCATTGAATTCCCCATCATTATATTTATTTTGCCCTAGAATTTTATGTAGCGCTTACGTTTTTTGAAAAATGTATGCTTGAATCCATTTTGTAATTTTGTAAAAAATTACACCAAATCTAAAAAGCAAAAGGCTATTTATTATTGTATTTTATTCTTTGTTAGTGTTACTAAAAACAAAAAATTAGATTTTTAATATTTATTTTTATTTCCCGCTGAATAGGGTTTACAATAGATGTAAAAAATAGCCAATAAATGAAACACTTAATACTAAAATTGAAATATTTATTACACTTGCATAGTTACAATTACTTTTTATACTCAATTCATTCCATTAGATCGCGTGAGTCTTCCTTTGTGTCCAAACGTATTTTCGTTCTTCCGGAATTAGCGCCATTTATTTCACTGGACCAGATTGTTTCGTTTCATTACCTGAATCCCTCTGTCCAACGTCTTAGTAAAAAATCTGTTACCTGCATGTTTTTTATTTTAATATCACCTTTTTTTATACCTGCAGGAACTATTTTTATTACTATGTAAATGTAACCGCTGGTATTTTGCTGTCCCAACAGTTTTATATGAATAGTTGTCAGCATTATGTTATAGTAAAACAACTCTCGAGTAAAAAAAAAACAACTCGTCCTATTCTTAAATACAATTGTTCTTTCTTCTTTATCTGGATGGTCGGGGGGAATTTCTCTGAATTTCCTAATGGAAGGGGATCTTTAGGAAAACGTGGGATATTTTATATCATTTGTTCTAATTTTTTTTTTTCAAATAATCTAGGTACGAGGAGAAATAGCTCCATCTCCATTAAAAACTAATACCACAGAATAAGCTGATGTTAAGCTATGTGCTAATGTTAAGTCATTTTTATTTTTATTCCTATAAATACTTTTCAACGTTCCAAAAGTACATACAACATTAGAGATTCATTGTTATATAGTGCTACACAAAATTTGTGGTGATTTTCTTATTAAGGCCGAACAGCTAAATTAAAAAAATAAAATAAATAAAATACAAATAGTGTAAGGTAGAATTTGTTAGTTACTTGTAAAACATGAAGTCAAAGGGTGGAGTAATTTTACCTGTAAATAAAACAAAAAGTAGTCTATAAGGAAGGCATTTACATGATTTGTACATAGGAAATGGAAAAATTATTTATATAAAAGATTCTTATTTTCCACAGTTTTGATCATTGAAGTCCTCAATAATTTGTGTCTATCATTGAAAGTAAGTTTTACTAACCAAAAATATGTTAAGCTTTATTAGGTTTTACATAGAAAAACATTGATTTCCCAATACTGACATTTATTAAAAATTGTATATAATATTCAACAAGTGTAACATAATTAAAAAAAAAAAACATTTCTGAAATACTTGGAAACCCATTATTAAGCACAATTAATCGTCAGTGTAATGGAACGTGTAACAGCTTTTACGTGTCTTAAAAACGATTGCTGATTGAAACTCCACTGATTGGTTCTAAATTGCTTAACCCCTTTCGAATATAAATTCAATTAGATTTAGTCTAGTTGGTTTAGCTCTTTGATACATTTATCTAAAAAAAAAAATAACAGTGAAAATGTTAGATAGTTATCTCTGATAACAACACTATCTATAAATCAATGAAACAAGATTCACGTATATTACTTTACCAACTATATAATAACGTCAAATTTTAGTTAGATTTTATCTCGGCTAAAATAAAATTTCCCAATATAAGAAAGTATCTAAATTAAAATTTTATTCCGTTAAGTGAACAGAAATATTATAGCATTGCTTATATGTTTGTCTTTTATCATACAGTCATTCCTTAATGACAGTTCTGCCATTTCTCAAAAACTATCAGGCTCTTCCTCTTATTTTAACCCCGGTATGTTTATAATTTCTATATAGCTATTGATCCAAAACCTACAGAAAATCATGACTCAATCGTTAAGTCAATTATGAATTGAAGTTTGGTGAATTTTAAAGTTAGAAGCTAGAAACGGACCTTAAACTGCTTTTTTATTTAAGGTTAAAATTCTAGGATTAAATTTTCACACCAAGAACTGTTTAGTGCAAATGGTTTCACAATTAAACAGTTTAAAGACATAAATAATAAGATGTTTAACATTGCAGGACAATAATGTTGTATCTCTTGTTTATCCTATAATGTTGTATCTCTTGTTTATCCTATATTGTTGTATCTCTTGTTTATCCTATAATGTTGTATCTCTTGTCTATCCTATAATGTTGTATCTCTTGTCTATCCTATAATGTTGTATCTCTTGTCTATCCTATAATGTTGTATCTCTTGTTTATCCTATAATGTTGTATCTCTTGTTTATCCTATAATGTTGTATCTCTTGTTTATCCTATAATGTTGTATCTCTTGTTTATCCTATAATGTTGACTTACTATCTTTTTTATAAACAATACAACATTCATAGGCATAAATATTGATTAAAATTTATCTTGGGAAACGCAGGTATAAATTACTATAAAGAAACTAAATAGAGCCTGTTTTCAGATGTATATATTAACAAATATTATTGATCTAAAACTAAGCTTGTCGTATATCATACAATATTTTCTTCCATAATTTATAATGGGACTCATCTTCATTTGCAATCTTAATTTTCAGACTGTAAAAAAAGTATTTAAGAATGTTGTCCTTTAGTTCAAACAGATAATCATGTAAACTTTTTTTAAAGGTATTCTTTGATGATAATGTCCATTCTCTATATTTTAAATATTTAGTGTCTTTAAAACCATCTTTCACCTCTACAAAATAATACCCAAGACATCGCCTCTGCATATTTTTAAAATGTCCTTACTAATAAATAGGTTTAAGACTTTATAATAATCTGTCTGCCAGAATCAAAAAATTAAAGATATATCTAAATTTAAAATGATTTTCCAAAATATATACCAATTAATGAATATTGTAATGATAATGAACAATAATTGTAAATAAGCACTCCTAAAGACTTTGTGTTACTTTAATAGTTTTAATTAGTTTTCAAAATATTTTATAATATCACCTGTATTCCCGGCTTCATTGTGATAATAAAGTTTATTTAATTTCATCCTTAAGGAACTTATTAGGGGTTGTGAAGGATCGTTTAAGTGATAGCAAAGCACTTATAGGTATTATATATGACCACATGTTTATACTCACATGTATCTGTATTTTTCAATATTTATTTCCTAACCTAAAAAATAGTGGTACTAAACCTTACAAAGGCTGAAATATTGTTTTTTTTATTTATAAACAAAAAAATATTTAAATAAATAAAAATCCGTTATAAATATATAATTAATAAGAAAATTGATAATTATAAAAAGTGTGATCTATTCATTTCACTTATTTTTTCCGACATGATATTTATGTTGAGGTTTTTAATTTAGGTAGTAGTTTATATAAATATATATATATATATATATATATATATATATATATATATATATATATATATATATATATATATATATTATAATAAAAAACAATAACTTAGCACCCTTAAATATTTTTTATTAAATTATCACCGACCGGTTTCGGCATTTATGCCATCATCATAGGTGAATATGTGTTTACAAAACAAATAAAATTAAGTAAATAATTATCATAAAGGAAACATATGTTGAATTAGTGAATATTTTTCTTCTGGTGGTTAGTTGTCATTTTGTGTGTTGTTTCTTATATGTATAATTGTTTCGAATATTGGGTTTCTTTTTTGTGTTAACATGGTGTTGATTAAATTATTGGGATTTTCTTTGTTGTGTTTATAAATTTCAAGTTCTTCTTGAGAATCTAGTTTTTAGCTTTTAGAACCGAATTTTAGAATTTTCATGTTGGTTTTCATATTTGTGTAGGTGTGATTATTGTTTAGTAAGTGTTCTGCAAAGGTATTTATTCATAATAATTATCATATTCATAATCACAACTACACAAATATGAAAACCAACATGAAAATTCTAAAATTCGGTTCTAAAAGCAAAAAACTAGATTCTCAAGAAGAACTTGAAATTTATAAACACAACAAAGAAAATCCCAATAATTTAATCAACACCATGTTAACACAAAAAAGAAACCCAATATTCGAAACAATTATACATATAAGAAACAACACACAAAATGACAACTAGCCACCAGAAGAAAAATATTCACTAATTTAACATATGTTTCCTTTATGATAATTATTTACTTAATTTTATTTGTTTTGTAAACACATATTCATCTATGAAGATGAATAAATGCCGAAACCGGTCGGTGATAATTTAATAAAAAATATTTAAGGGTGCTAAGTTATTGTTTTTTATTATAACATTATTATAAATAGCAGTCCTAGGAATTACAACTTTTCTATATATATGTATATATGTATATATATATATATATATATATATATATACATATATATACATATATATTTTATTAATTGGTCCTGAACAACATAAAAAAATAAAAACCATTATTTTCCTACAATCGTTAAAGGTAATTCAAGAGCCATATAATGACACAATAATTAAAAATAAAACTGTGAAAATTAAAAGATAATTACTATTAAATGACTATAATTTGTAATGATAATCAGCTTTATATTCATTGCATCAGATTCTACTGTTGTAAAATTAGAGAAGAGAAGTGCACTTTAGACTTTCAGTTAAGTTTATGAAATAACAGTTTATAAACATTCAGGTGGAAGTTGATTATATTTTGTATACGTCATAAAACATTTGTATAAAAGTACCTATCAGATAAATCAATTGTTTGAATTTTTTTAAATATTTGATTGTTAATGAGGATTACTTGGAAGCCTATTTTATTGTCAAATTAGAATCATACATGAAATTACATACGGGAGCCCAAAATTCATGTAACTAAAGAGAAAACCCTCTCCTTAAATAATATTTGCCAATAAGGAAAATTCTTTGATGAATAAAAATGTTGTTCAGAATACTTCAAAAGGCTGACAAGTCACATACAACATTAAATTATATTGAAACTCGCAGACCGTTCTTTATACAGTTTGTCAGCTGAAACACGTTTCAGTAAACACATAAAGCGGTTTTAAGTGAATTTGACATGTGTTTTTACCATATTAATATTACTAACAAATTGTGTACTACTGTGAACTATAATTGACAAGTGCCATGATTTATCACTTCAATACGTAACTATTACCCTTGATTCTATATTGATTAAATATATATCTGATTTAACACAAACGTCCGTGCTAGTAATTAGAGTAAATTGCGAGGTCTGCCACTACAGTTGTTTTAAATGGCATTCAATTTTCATGAAAATACTACTGGACCTAAAAACAGTTGATGATGAGAGACACAAAATAAAACGTTGGATGACAAATCAATATATATATATCATGTATATAGAACCAGTAATAACATCTTTTTATACATTTATTTGAAAAATAATTTTATATATTTATTAAACTTTTACCTTAATGTGGTACATTAAGATGTACCACATTAAGCATATAAGTCGTAATGAATGAAGCATATAAGTTACATGCCTAAAACTTATATGCTCCATTGTAATACAACGTAATAAAACTTAAGATTTAAAATAATATCATTGAGGAAGTATACTGACAAAGATAATCATTTCATGGTTAATAGATAATATGTATTTTAAAACCTGTTCCCTCTTGGTGCATAGCTCATTAGGGAACCATGCTATATTTTTCATTAGAATTTCAAAAATATAGCGAAAAAAAGATATCAAAAATTTTTGCGAAGAAAAATGTTTTAAAAATGTTAAGAGTCCAAACAATTATTTTTTCAAGGAAGTAAACCTGAACAAATTTTAAGTTGAGATTTGTAAAATTAATAATATACAGTTACTTCACTAATAACTTATTAATTATTAAACTTATTAATTATTAAGTTATTAGTAAACGTAACGTAACGGATCAGAAAACAGCATGGTCAGAAGGTTTTGTAATGTAAATAGTGTAGATAACACCTTAACGCGGTCTTTACTGGAAGCTTTAGTTATTGGTAATGACACCGGCCACTTAAACTTACGAAATACAGTTACAAATACAGTTACTTCATTGTTAGAGCTTACAATAAATTAAGAAGAGATGTAATTTTATACAATTTGCCGGGTGGAGCAGCTGGGGATAGTGAGGTAGGAAAGGGGAGGAAAACTCATAGTGTGTGTGTGTGTGTGTGTGTGTGTGTGTGTGTGTGTGTGTGTGTGTGTGTGTGTGTGTGTGTGTGTGTGTGTGTGTTAATGAGGCAGGCTTGTTACTACTCCTAGTCACAGTTACGATAACATCTAGAACTAAACTCCTTGGGACGCTCAACCGGGTGCCTGGACAAACACTCTTATTATAGCACACAGTTGAAACTATGAAATTAACTCTTTTAACCCCTATTAAGTGAAACAAGAGATTTGTAATAGTACTTAATTAGCATAATACGTGTTGTTACACATAATGAGTGAACGTTTCATTGACATACTACTAATGATAGTTGTGCTAAAATCAAGAACTTAATTTTATGGAGCCTTCAACTGGATAAACTCCCTTAAATAATAACTTAGATTAAAGATGGTTACTAAATTTTTTAACGAGAAATCACTTTGATTCCTCTTTTAAAGTGTTCAGCTCTTTAAAACTTCATTTCTCCCTACTCGAAAACGGATTTTGCCTGTCGGATGTAACTTTAAACTTCCTCCTCTACACTAAACTTATTCTGCTTTTATTAAAAATGTAATTTATTCTAACTCAGTGGATTTACTTTGAAAAATTAAAAGGCTATGGACAGTATATTTAAAATAAACATAGTTTTTCTATTTTTATTTTAAGTACTAGATAATACAATGTAATTGGTGGATTTGAGAGAGCCAGTGGCCGAGTGGTGTAAGGCGTTAGGACTTTGATAATTAGTTATGGACAGTTCAGGTTCTAATCCGGCCTGCAATTATATTCACCTTGTACTGAACTCAAAAGACTCCCTATCTGATACGATATCTTATCTGATTAGACCCCTATCTGAGAATGCCCCCTATCTGATAAGACCCCCATCTGATAAGATACCTCATCTTTTAAGATGCCTTATCTGATTAGACCCCCTATCTGATAAGAACTCCATCTGATAATGTCCCATTTCTGATAATGGTCCCTATCTGATAAAACCTATGCTCAGAATAATAGTATGGGGAAAAAGCAGAGTAAGGTTGATTTAAATCGGTATCTCCTCAAAAGAAAGTCCTAGCTCATATTATAGAGATGTCGATAATCACTATAAAACCTCTGCTGTGGTTGGTCTTCTTCAAGTATTGTTTATATATTTTAATTATTATCATATTTTATAATATGCTATTTTTTGTACGAGGAATGAGGTAAACATAACAGGGATAGATTAGCGATACGTTTTACGATTATCGTGATGTAAAATATGCTTCAGACTGGCAGCTTTCGTTGTATTGGCACTAGGTTTGGCTAAAGAAAAAGAAGGAGATCAATTATAAATTAAATATTAATAACACTAAACAGCCAATGTATAAAACAAACATTATTTATTTCACATAAAAAATAAGTGTTATTATTTCACATTTTAATTGTAAATACTATGGGAAATTAACTGTTCTGTTGTTTTATAAAAGGTGAATAATACACAACCAATAAAAAGTAAATGCTAGTTGGGATTGGAAATGCAATCATGTCATTGTGGTAGAGAGCACAATGAAGTTCTGTCAGTGAATTTATATTTAACGCTTAAATACATATAATATAACATATTAATGTGATATTAAGCGAATATATGATTTCCGTTTCAAATACCCACAGATAACTAAAATAATAAACTACACTAATATGAATCCTGCATGGTTAGAAATATAACTTTACTCTCTTAGGCAAGTCTATCTCCTTTAGCAATTAAACTATACAGTACATATGCTTTATCTGACAATGATTACAAACTTTGAAATATAAAAAACTTATGCTCATTCCTTAGTCAGTATACTGTTAAAGTATATAGATTCTGGATCACCAGGTTGATTACATGTCTGCTAATCACAAAATAGTATGCATAAAAGATACTATGTGCAAAAATGTTTTTCGTAGTGTTTAGATTTGTTATTGTAGGCATGTAATAAATTACATTTCTAATGAATTCCAAATATTTGTTATGAAAGTAATAATTAATTATTTCTCATTAGATGGTTATAAAAGCAGATTCAAACAACAGATTATTCTCAAATGTGAGACACCGATAAAACTTTATGCGTATTTCAAAGTGAATATGAGTTATTATACAAGTATAGGATGGATATGGATGATCTGTGTACTACTAAACTATCTTGACTTATGCTGAGAGAGCGTAATTTATTACTATCCCAATATCCAGGGAAAATAAGGCACCTACGTGTATGTAGCTTTACGTGGAATCTGAACCACGTAGTATTAGTCTGATTTCCATCTAATTGACAAACCTGACACTGAGTTCTCTTCTCTACAAAGCATCCGGACACGTACTAATACCCAATGGCACATACACTCTCTTCATCTGTAATTAGTTTCCGTGTGGGTAAATGATACATGGTCATATGCGTATGTCACAGTTTATTTATAAAAATAATACTTGCCTTATCTTAATGGAAATTAATTACTATTCAACCGAATACAGTTTCTCTCACAATTCGTTCAGTTTTAGATCGATTTATTATCTTAATACATAATATATTCTAAATAAACCAGTGTGTTCAATAACTGACAGTATTTATCATTTGGGAGCACTGTAGCACTGTAGATACTGTATCACTGTAGGTACTGTAGCAACTCATGACGTCTCAATATTCACCCCCAATTACCCTCCAACGAACGACTCAATCATCGCATTTCAATCAAGAACAGCAGTGTGATAGAACTGGTACAATAACTGACAGTGTTTACCACGGTAACTAGAATAATACGGTAGGGTTCACGCGCATGGTGCGCAGTAAATCTTGGTGTCAATGACGTCACATAGACATATCAGCTGGTTCATCGGTTAAACTGAATGTAAATCAGTAACTGCTTTTCTTAAATCACTGTTTTCATTAACCACAAACATAATACTCGTTAGTAACTATTATGAATGTTATACAAATACTTTCAATGATAATATTATTAATGAGTATATTATATTTATGTTTGTTTATCGGTTGGTTAATATTAAAAGATGGCTCCATCGGCTTGTCCAATTAATCCAATTAAAACATAGTCGTTTAGTTTTTATTTGGAAATATATCAATAAATAACAACTGTCAAGTATTGAAACAGCTGTTTATATTGAGCATAATAAATATAATTTAGTATTGAATTATTACAGTTATATTGATTTTTTTAAATAAAAAAAAAACAGTTCTTTTGTCTGAAAATGTTTTATTTTTATTTAATTTGGCCAAATTTCAGTAATAATAATATAAAATAGTATTATTATAAGTATTTTTAGTGTTTAATAATAGTTATTAACCGGTTAAAGCCTAGTCGTTAACGAAAACAGTGATTTAACAAAAGCAGATACTGATTATTACTACATTCAGTTTAACCGATAAACAAGCTGATATGTCTGTGTGACGTCATTGACACCAAGATTTACTGCGCACCATGCGCGTGAACCCTACCGTATTATTCTAGTTACCGTGGTGTTTACCATTTGTTGTCATGAGCTACTATGGCAACTAATGACTTCACAACAAACACCTCCAATCACCCACCACCAAACTACTCAATCATCACTTTTCAATCAAGCACACCCGTGTGTTAGAACATGTTCAATAATTGACACTGTTACTACATTATTGAATAATACATTCGTTGTAACGAGCTACTGTAGCAACTCATGTGTCTAATTATCCAGCTCCAACTATCCACCAACCCAATGTTCGCATTTCAATCAAGCACACCCGTGTGTTAGAACATCTTCAATAATTGACACTGTTTATCATTCGTTGTAACGAGCTACTGTAGCAACTCATGTGTCACAATACTCACCTCCAATCACCCACCACCAAACGACTCAATCATCACATTTCAATCAAGCACACCCCTGTGTTAGAACATATTCAATAATAGACACTGCTTATAAGTCGTTGACACGAGCTACTATAGCAACTCATGTGTCACAATAAACACCTCCAATCACCCACCACCAAACGACTCAATCATCACATTTCAATCAAGCACACCCCTGTGTTAGAACATGTTCAATAATAGACACTGCTTATAATTCGTTGACACGAGCTACTGTAGCAACTCATGTGTCACAATAAACACCTCCAATCACCCACCACCAAACGACTCAATCATCACATTTCAATCAAGCACACCCCTGTGTTAGAACATATTCAATAATAGACACTGCTTATAAGTCGTTGACACGAGCTACTATAGCAACTCATGTGTCACAATAAACACCTCCAATCACCCACCACCAAACGACTCAATCATCACATTTCAATCAAGCACACCCCTGTGTTAGAACATGTTCAATAATAGACACTGCTTATAATTCGTTGACACGAGCTACTGTAGCAACTCATGTGTCACAATAAACACCTCCAATCACCCACCACCAAACGACTCAATCATCACATTTCAATCAAGCACACCCCTGTGTTAGAACATCTTCAATAATAGACACTGTTTATAATTCGTTGACACGAGCTACTGTAGCAACTCATGTGTCACAATAAACACCTCCAATCACCCACCACCAAACGACTCAATCATCACATTTCAATCAAGCACACCCCTGTGTTAGAAGATGTTCAATAATTGACACTGTTTATAATTCGTTGACACGAGCTACTGTAGCAACTCATGTGTCACAATAAACACCTCCAATCACCCACCACCAAACGACTCAATCATCACATTTCAATCAAGCACACCCCTGTGTTAGAAGATGTTCAATAATTGACACTGTTTATAATTCGTTGACACGAGCTACTGTAGCAACTCATGTGTCAGAATAAACACCTCCAATCACCCACCACCAAATGACTCATCATTACATTTCAATCAAGCACACCCCTGTGTTAGAAGATGTTCAATAATTGACACTGTTTATACTTCGTTGACACGAGCTACTATAGCAACTCATGTGTCACAATATTCACCTCCAATCACCCTCCACCAAACGACTCAATCATCGCAGTTCAATCAAGCACACCCCTGTGTTAGAAAATGTACAATAATGCCACAATACTCGTATGGGCGGGTGGGCATCACTGTAAAATGTGTGTAGCCCTGTTGGGTTCTATTGTCCTTTAGTCCAAACAACAACATTATTTGCAGAATTTAGGTATGTAAGTGTAAAACCTTAATTTTAAACAGTTCTCTTTAATTATAAGTTAAATTAACAACTTTATATAAA
Organism: Stictocephala bisonia; assembly: GCA_035578905.1. NCBI lineage: Eukaryota > Metazoa > Arthropoda > Insecta > Hemiptera > Membracidae > Stictocephala > Stictocephala bisonia. The sequence continues at coordinate 852,744 of JAQJVL010000138.1, read as the reverse complement.
ATAACTAAAAAGTATAATAACTGTGATAGTACAAAATAAACCTTCAGCCAGTTAGAAACAGTTGTGTAGTAATTAGTTATTTATACACATAGTAAAATACCAAATGCTTAGTAAATCAGCTGGCAAGTTGAAATATATCTATTAAGATGGTAATGACATAAAGGACCTACAGAACATTGTTTTCCGTTTAAGATCCTAACAGATATTATTCTGTATTTTACTATACCTTAGGAAAGGTTCAAGTACATAGTTGTTTCCATGCCTTGTTTTACTCAAGCAGAAATTAGTTGTCAAATTTAGGATTTCTTATAACTATAACTTTAGCTAAAATGAGGTTGAGTGAGAGCGATACCGATCAATCTGTTTGCCTTATTTTTATTTATCATTCAGTGGTTAGAAAATACTGATATTTAATAAAAAAAAGTTCAAGACGTTGTGCTAATTATTTTTAAAACAAATTGAAAAGTAGGTTACGTTTTACAAACAAACTTTTTAGGAAATCTGTAATAATATTTTATTATGTCAAAGGATATATTTTTCCTCTTTTGCACAAGTTTCAGAAAGCATGAAAACTTCAGCTTTCCTTAAAGTAGATTAAACAATATCCCCTCTTTTAATTCCTCTTACGACTCAATTACGTTTAAGTATTATGTCTTTCTTGAGCCCCTTGACAATCAGGATATAAGAGAAAATGAAGTGAAGGAGTATTAAAAACCAGTGTAATTGTTGGAACAGACTAATCTAAAGTGATTTTTGAAAGTAACTATTTATTAATATGCCATTATAAAGATCTACCAAAGGACGTGCATCTTAGCGTGGAATCCAAACCACGTATTATTGTTGGCTAACTGACAAGCCTAATACTCAGTTATCCTCCATAAACAACATTCAAACGCTGGCAAACGCCCAACTTAGACACTCCAAACTTCTATAGTAGTGTCCACAGTGATGGTAACCATTGAGTGGAAGCCAAGTTTGGTGTTAAGAACACCGAGACCAAAGCCTACCATCTACGAACTCCAGAACTTCAGCCCTTAAGTAGCATTATGCTACAGTGGCCACGTTTACTTGGGAACTAATAAATGATTCAATCAAGTACAATCAATGACAAACCAAAGGGTAGCCTTCAATCACTTCATGTGGCTACTGCTTTCCAGAACTCGTTTAGTTTAATAAAGTTATTGTTTGAACAAAATCACAGCTAACTTGATGTGTATTCACTGATTTAGTTACATTTCTAGCCTTATTAGGAATTACAAATCAATAGCGCTTGGCACTAAAAGTTCATTAAATAGAATCAGTTTCATGACTAAACTATCAGGAAATTGCATATATAAAGAATCAGTTTCATGACTAAACTATCAGGAAATTGCATATATAATTTACAAGTACAATAACTGTAATTAATTTTATTTACAATTGTATAAACCAATTTAGAATGCCAAGGCAGATCTTTTGAACTAAATATTTAAAACTAAAACAACTGGTAAAATCTTTATAAAGCTTCAAGTGATCAGAAATGAATTATTTAAAGATCACTAAAACAACTGAAATATGTTGTCAACAGTTTTTCTCATGGCATAGTTTCAATGAGAAGTGGTTATCTTCCTTGTTCTAAAATGCAGATGAAAAGTCTTTAAACGTATAGCAACCAGCAACCAGTTACAAAGTTCTATTTTATATAAACACGTAGTTTAGCGATTTGAACAGGTCTCTAAAGATATTGAAAACAGCACATAACTCTAGAGTGTGGAATAAACTCACACTCTACCAGTTAAGCCTCACTTCATGACACTTGGCATTGTTCGAGTGTTGCATATTTGGCCCTCAGTAGGGTTTTTAAAACTTCAAGTTAAAGATGACCAGTGGGCCCCAAAAAAATTTCTCTAACTTAATTTTATTCCATTGTTCTTTTTCAGTCCAATGTAGTTTACATCTATGTAATGATTATATTATATAGCCTAGAGTGTGTTATACTAATTCTCTGCTCACTGATTATCAGCGTTTATACTTACACTCACCAAATTCCCCACTATCTCAGATTTGCATTCGGCTTATTTCTGACAGTTACGTTTTACTTCATTTTATTTTAAACTTATGTTTATCTTTTAGTATAACATATAGTAAGTAAAATGAAATGATCAATTAGAGTTGTATATTAATTTACATTTGCTTTGTTCTAATAATTAATAATTGCATCCATAACTGAGCATCACAATATCCATTTAGACTTGTGTTAATTGTAGAGAACACAGTAGTCAACTATCTCTATTAAATGAAGTATTTTTTTTAATTACTTTAACTAAACTAAATTAAATATTATATTTAAATGTATACATTAAATAATTGAAAATAGCTTGACAAGTTTGTAGTAACTTGTTTTTGTATTTTTACATTTGTTTATTATTTCAATTGTCCGTCATGATATGATAGTTTTTTAACAAATAAAATATGTACTAAATTATTTTTCTGAAACCCGTAATATAATACAAAATATCGTTGTTAATGTGTATTCAAGAGTCACCATTTCAGAAACAGTATAATCTGTAAAAGACGTAAAATAACTATCAAAACTGTTCTTTTATGAGTCATCTATATAAATATTAAAAATATTAAGGGTCCCAGCACAGACCCTTGAAGGGATCCATGCTTTATACTAGCACATTTATGCAGCTTTCTAAGTAACATGTTGTGATTTACTGGATAAACAATCTTTACTTTACATAACAATTATCAATTTATAATTTATATAATTTGATTACCTACTCAGCTCAAACAAATTTCGGTATTTAAAAATAAGTTCTTATTACTGAGTTATTAAAACTTAATGATTGGTTAATGGCTTGGTAACCTAGATTGTGGAGGAGATTGTCCAATGGATAGTTCAAGGAGTTTTAGATGCCCCCATCAGACGGAAGTGCTGTTGTCTGAGCGAACTTTGTTAATTAACGGAGTATCCACTTTGTGGCTGCCGCTGTAACTTGAATGGATTATTGGCCGCATCAAAGGATCCAGGGCTATTACATTTTCACGTTTGGCCTATAAACTCAATCACGAAACAATTAAGAGAGTATAATATACATCATACGAAATATGCATAGTATGAATAATTGGTGACATTATAGTAAAATAAAATTGTGGAAAGATAAAACACTTTTATATGTATAAATGAAAATATATCTGTGCATGCATATAATATGTATGGCGGCCTGATTGGTCAGCTCTGACAATGAAAACATAGATTTTAAAATACACCCCCTACCGTTTACAACAAATTACAATAATGAGGCCTGTGTTACTTTTTTGTAAAATTATTTACATTAAGGATACGATTTTTTATTTATTTAGTGGTAATACAACTTTTCCTGATAAAAACAGGAAATATATGTAACAATGTTAAAAAAACACTTCTTTGTCAAACAATACTTACAACAATGCAAGTATACAAACATATTAAACCCACTAGCATTAATAATATTTAAAAAATTTACATTAAATATTTACCCATCTAAAAAAATTTAATATTATTTACATAAATTATTGCTCTTAAATACAGTTATTCGCATCGTACTAATTTTCATAAACAACTTACTATATTAAGAGAAAATTTGATTTGATTATATGCCAGAAAATGAAATGTTTAAAAACAACAATTTAACAATTTTAGACCAATAGGGTTGGCAAATTCACATTACTTTTGTAATTTTTATAAATCCATTAAAAAAATAATATATCTCTAAATGCTTTTTTTTTCAAATATGGTTGGAAATGGCATATAAACTTCTTCATTTAAAATGTTTTTCAATAAATAAGGATCACTCAATTATAATTGTTAAGACTATAAATAACCAGTAAACCCATGCCAATTTAACTACATAATTACTTCATTCATGATATCATACAGCATAGGAAGATATCAGGAGGATAGAACCTCGTTCCCGATAAAGCCATACTGGAGAGAGATATCATAGGTAAAGAGCCTTGTTCATCAAAAGCCATAATGGGAAGAGGTATCAGGGATACAGAACCTCAGTCATGAAAGAGCCATGATGGGGTGAAGTATCAGGGATACAGAATCTCAGATATGAAAGAGCCATGTTGGGAGAGGTATCAGAGTTTATAGCACTTTGGTCATGAAAGAGCCATGATGGAGCGAAGTATCAGGAATACAGAATCTCAGTCAAGAAAGATCCATGATGGGGAGAGGTATTGTAATGTATTGTAATGGTATTATGTATTTTGGTTTTATTTTTGGTAAAGTATTGTAATAATTGAAATAAGAAATTGTAAATATTTTTATACTAGGCTGAAGTGAATTGTTTGTGTTTATTAATATTGTAGTGAAGTGCAGCAGTTGTGAATTGCAGTGAAGGTACGGTCTTGCATAGCAGGTCCTGTTATGTGCCTTATCAGTGTTAGGTGTAGACGCCACGGAGAGCAGCCCGGCTGATAACAACATGCTACTATAATCTGGACTCTGACAAGAAACCTGTTGTATTTTGTTGCCTATACTGACCACACTACTCGTAAAAGTGGTCAGTCAATTCCGGGTTGTTTTCTTATTATAACTATGTACTGGTTATGATGGAATAAGTTCATTTATTCATTTATTAGTGACAGAACCTCGTTTATGACAAGGCCATAATAGTTACATGGTCTAGACATTGATGGGTAAAATCCAATCAAAATACTGATATGATCTAGTAGTTTGACAATCTAACACCAGAGACAAACTGTCGTGTTGTGCAGATTGGGTGGTAGACAAACCTTAATTAAGTTAAATAATTGGAAAGTGAAATAAGAATAATACTTCAAGATTCAATAGATCAGGAGGCAGTTCTGTCGACCCGGAATGAAAGGGTTTTGAATTGGTTCGCATGATTGCTGAAAACACGTTTTTTCTGTCAATTTTTGAGCCTGATGGAAGGTTTGGTTAGGTTTTCCAGTGAGTGTTAGGAGAAGGGAATTAGGTAGGAGAATAATTGTTTTTATGTTACTCTAAATTGAGTAAAGGTATTGAATACATCGGTTTTTCACTGTCCTTTATAAACATGCTAGTTAATAAACTTAAGGATCACACAGAACTTTAAGGAAATATGTATTCTTTCTCAAATACCTGGTTACGATTTTTAAAGGTCAGTATGCTGTTCTACAGTAAGTTGAGCAAATATTATGAAAATGTGAGTGAAACTTTATAAAATCTAATAGGTTCATGTCATAGATATTTATTTCTACAGCAAAAACTAAATAAAAGTATTTTTATAAATGGATCCATGATATTTATCTGTTGCAGGTGAGTAAATGGCTGGTAGCTGTGGAAATAAGAATAACGGCCAAGGTAATAATTAATTAATAAGTTACCGTAAATTTAATCATGAAAATACAGAAGTGATTAATTATTTCTGCCCTATTATACATTAAAACTGTAAGAGGATGGAATTATGATAGCTATTAATTAATATATTCGCAATTATAAGTTTGAATAAACTTGAAAGATGGATAAAGAATAGATTTTGTGGCTTTATAATACTTACTTTTAAACTTTGAAATACTTAACAGCCTATGGATATTTAGATTATATTTCAAGAAAATTTTTAGAGGTTAAGAAATCAAAAAAGGGCAGTAATAAACGTGCCCTTACGTGTTTCGAACTACTTATTAAAACTAACTTTCTATCTAAATATTTGCATAACTTCATCGTGCTGCTGATTAAATTGCTTTGAAATATACATTGGCAATATAATGAATTAAATAGTTACATACTCAAATAATACTAATAATGCACTTAAGATGAGAAGCTAAACAAAGAGATGAAAAAGTGGAAGCTTGCCCTAACAAACATTTGTTTATACATAATACATACTTAACATAAAACATAAAAATTAACGTTACACAACACAAATGTATTTTAACTTAAGTAAAGAATTTCAAATATTATGATAATCCATTTCTGTTAGCTACGTTTAACTACCTTAGACCAGAGGAATGAAATTGGTGTTTAGCTAAGCGTATAGTAATCACGGCCGATAAGCTAATGATACACCAGTTTCATTTCTTTGTAAATTGCTCTGGTCTGAGGATGGTAAACGTGGTTTTACGAAATTGATCACCGTAATATATATACATAATTTATTTATATTGTAATAAGTTTGTGCTGAGTGATATTCACTTGTATTGTATTTCTACCAAGTAAAATGACAATCACTAAATGATTCAGCTAGCTAATAATAGTCATAATAACAATAATAAAATACTTTTGTTATGACAGGATGAAATCATTGTTACTATTATATTGTTTATTTTATTTTAATGTATCATAAAAAATTAGATGTTTTTGTGTGCAACAATTTTTAATATTAAACATTCCCTTGATAAAAAAAACAAACAAATTTCTAAATATCTAGTTTTGCTTAGCAATTGTGTGTAGTAGGAATTACTAAAACAAATATTGTCGGTTGTCATAATTAAATTTTATTATTTCTAAAAAGAATGTTTTCCATTATTGTATAATCTAAACAATATTAATTTGGAGCACTCTGTAACTTAAACAGAGTAAAGTTATTAAAAACCTTTGAAGATAGAGCCTTCACCCCAAGGGTATGAAAGTTTTAAACACAGAGAATATATCATAGGAAGATAATGATCAAGGTTTTCATTGTGGCTATACAATCATTGATTATTAATGAATGCAGAAAATATTAAAATCTGCACCTATTTCTGCACGAATGAAAACCTGGCCTCTGGCGGCGAAAGTTCAAAGCATCAGTCGAATGTACTGTCAACAGAATGACCGAAATCAATACACCACTGCTGTTAGTTGCTCACTTTGCCGTCAGGTTGAGTAAATGTCTTGCTTTTGGGTTTCCTTAAAGTGTTCAATATTTTCGATTTTTGTACTTTATTGAAGTAATTTGAAATCATAATTGTATCTAATATTTAGTAAAAATAATTAAAAAATTATATTTAAATTCAGTGCACTTATTATATTTACGTTCTTTACGAACTGAAATTGGACAACACATTTTTAGTGTAGGAAAGGAACAAGTCACCAGAATTTTAGACAGTTTTTATACAACGACCAGTAAATAATTTACTGGTAAGGCTCGAGTATAACTTGCTTTTTTATATATTCCCACTACGATTTTTAAGGAACGACCTTACAGTTTACACAGGGGTAATATATCAATATATGCAAACACTTTCAGTAATATTATAACCACTGCGTTTCCTCCTTAGCAAAATAATATCTCGTCTAAAAAGATGATATTCCATAATTGAAATTAGTATCAAGTTTTGACCGTTTTTTTTTTTTTAGAACATTTATTTATATACTCGTATTTCATATTTTGACCATACCATATTGCATTTTATATGTATTAGTCTCGTCAAAGGTAAACATACATATAAATATAAACTTATAACAAATGAAATCTTAAATTAAAAACTAATAATTTACTTAAAAAACACAAAAATTTTTTCTATATACAAATACTATTTATACTCTCCTGAAAATCACGAACGCTATTACAGCTGAAGTTGAGCAAAATTGCCTTTATTTTACGTTTAAACTTAAAAAAATTGGGTGTGCGTCGGACCACACGGTGGAAGTTATACTTCTTTGGCCATTCTCATACACCCACTCACGCACACAAACAGACAGGATATATAAATGAAATATAAGACATTTTTCAATATTATTCAATATATTTATCTTCAATATATTATACGTGACTTCATTATTATATTATACACCTATATTATCATTATCAGTAATTTCTTCGATTAACAATCGATTAATCGATAGTTCTTAAAAATTTGTTCTTACTTTTCAGCGTGACGCGGTTTCTCGACCAACATCCCATCCCAAAGTGTCTAACGGGCGCAAAGAAGTATAACTTCAAAAAGGTCTAATTTCAATGTGCCGGGTTTGCAATTAATCATATTTATTCCAGTATAAAGCGCAGGTTTTAAATATTATATTTGGAAAATGTTCATGTAACTCATATGTAGACGGTTGTTAATTTGTATACGTTAACTAGAACTATAGGTCCTTTGAATCTACGATAATATTCATACGAACTTACGATAAATTCGTTGAATTTCTAATAAGACCAGAAAAAATGTCCATAATTGTAATGAAATAATAAATAATATATTTTTGTGTAACACAACTGAGTTTTTTATAAGATACTAAAACACTCTAGTACTATTATTTTGTAATGGAAGTTTTAAGCTGCGTTATTGCAAATATGCTTTCATACCGAACTAGTTCAGGTAAGGGAAATATGTGTGATATTAGTGGCTGAACGATGCAGAGACCGCCCCTCGACCTTTCCTATCAGCGATCGATGATAAGCCGAGGTGTTCACTAGTTAATGAGTCCTCCCTCCAAACCACCCCAAAACGACGTACCGTCTCGTCACCAGGGGCACCCCTCCTCCATCATCTCTCGAGTAGACGTTAGCACGTTTACTGCTCCCTTGGCATTTGGGGAACGATCAATGGGCTTTATCGGAACGCAATCACTTTGTGAAAATTACAGACCTATTTCAGTCATGGCTTTAAAAATGTAAATAAATTGAAATAGTAAGCATTCGTTGAAAAAAATAAGAACATGATTTGTCTTTAGCGTAGAGGGTGGACAAGAGGGGTATTTTTTACTGTGACAGTTTGTTGTGTTATTTTACGAATGAATATTAATAAATACTTTAACCCAATAAATAAAGATTTGAGAACGATGACATTTGGTAATAGAATATTGTGATAGCGTAAAACAATAGTAACAACTCAAGTACATTGATTATATTAGTACATTTCTTTGAGATCTCCAACGTTTATCGTTTTTAAAATATTTTACGCGTTGTACATATCCTAAACATTATTCAATATAAGCTCAAGGCCAATAAGTAAATTTCAAACAATAGTTAATTCTCAGTACGGAGCTGGAACTAGAAGTAATATTAAGGCTTTAGAACAAATGTAAATAAAGTAAGGAAAAAGAGTAAAATAAATATTCGTCTAGCAGTTAATCTATTAAACATTAATTTATAAAATTTCAATAATAGTTGATGAACAGCATTTACAAATTTCTAAATAAGTTATTCTATGACTAAAAACAGTGTCTCGTAACGAATAAACATAATATACTAGTAATAATAAATTATACCCATACAATTTACTTTCAGTTTCAAAATGAACAGTTTTTATACAAAACACGTACAATCCTATATTTTTACAAATGAAAAGTATTTTGAATAATACTTCATCATTGAATACCACTGTACGTGTATGGGAGGTTGGTTGGGTCAAATGCCATGATATCACACACAGTGATTGAACAGAGACTCATTAACTACTGAACCCTCTTTTTCATTACATTCATTAACGTGAATTTTCATAATGACTGATACAAATCACCTTTAAAAATATCAATTTTTTTAAATATTACGTTAACTAAAGTATTAGGCTAACTGTATTTTATAGTTACTATAAAGGAATGTTTAAACTTAAATTTCCAATTAATGACTGTAGGGATTTATTAACCACGTTAACACTAATATGGGTATGTTATTACATATTTTAGTACCATTTTGCATATTGCAAATTTTAATTTTCATATAATTTTTTTTATACATTATAACCCTAAAAATACAATCCTTAAATGTACCCTAATATATAACAATAAAATCAATGAATATTTAGATACTTATTTATCTTAAGAATTTGTAATAAATCAGAGATGTTAAAAGGTTCAAGAAATATAAATACATTCTCATTGGTAAACGATACAATTATCGTGTGACAAGATAAATATAACCTATATCAAAAACTTGTAATGTCAATTGAACCAATTATTCTTTAAAAAATCACAATGAAGTTGTATTTGTTATGTTACTTTTTTGTTTCACGAGAAGAATTATTTATGTGAGAACGTCTCACTGTAAAATATTTAATTTTCAGCGTTCGTATAGTATTTTTATACAAGAGGTGTATTTATTTATTTAATTTTTGTTTGTTTGTAAATATTTAAAATAATTTTCCAATTTCATTGAAAAACATATAAAATTGTTACTGTCCTAACGAATGAGTAAAACATAATATTCTGGACATGATAGTATAATTCATAAATATTCATATAATTTTCAGTTTTTTAATCAATGATTCATAAATACTTTATTATATTGATATGTTTTCTTTTACACATCCTAAAATCACTTGCATTGCTAACGTCTAGCTGTAGTTTAAAATGTAGTACGCAATGCAGTATACAGTAATAAAACCATTTCGGATTGGCTTCAGGCTGTAATAATATGGTTACAGAATTTAAAACAAAAGGAAATTTGATCACTGAACTAATTATATAAATTCAACTGTAATAAAATATTTCCAGAGTTTGCTTGTCAAAAATAATTGTAAAATCATCAATAGACTTAATATTTAACCATAAATTTGATAAATAACGTTGTGAATTTAATTTAATTTTGAAAAAAATTAAATTTGTTATTTCTATTGTATGTACATATATTTGATTGATTTGTATTCCAAATGTCTTAATTGTGTATGAACACTGTGATGTCTAATTAATTGTTCAAAGAGTTGTATTAAGATGTTCTATTTTATAATAACTATAAGTGATTAATGTTTCATTTATATATAATTAATTAATTGATCAGTGTTTAATCCATTAATTTTAAACATATCTCAAGCGTAATAGTACTCCACTGATTATATTACTTAACATACATACATACATCACCCTTTAAGCCCGCCACACATTACGAAGCTGAGCACCGAACCGTAAAGCCCCGCCACACACTACCGAGTCGAGTGCCGAGCCGAGTGCCGAACCATAAAGCCCACCATACACTAAGGAGCTGAGTGCCGAACCGTAAAGGCCGCCACACACTACGGAGCTGAGCGCCGAACCGTAACACATTTTGACGTATTACGGTAGTTTGTAGTGGATCCGAGCGTCGTGGCGAGCAGCTGGTCGAGCAAAGCCCCGAACCATCAGTTGTCCGTTTTCCCCGACGCATAAAAGGAATGTTACGTCTCGGAGTCGGTAGTGTGTGGCAGATTCGTAACATCATACAATAACTTCCTTCTCTAACAATAAACAAACCAAGCTACATCTAGCACTTATGATTTACTGTATGTGCTGTTTATTAGTACATTTTTTATTAGTTGTAATAAGTTTAGTGTAGTTCTTTAATAGGCTTAAAATAATTATAATAAGTTCAGCAATGGAATGAAGTAAAGAAGATACATACTGTTTATCTAGGGTTACAAAAGCCGCTCTCTTGTGAGATTGAGATCTCATTTGGTGACATGCGGATAAAATTATTGTATACATCACTTACATACTGAAACTTCAGAGTCAGCGTAATACTGTACCATTTATTCATTGCAGAAATTATTCTTGCCAACAACATCTCTCATTCCTTTACTTTTCATAATTGTTGCTAAATGAAGATAAATCATGCAGCCGTTGCTATTGTCTGTGAAAGAGCCATGTAGAAATTTAAAAACTGTAGAACATTTACACAAAATACAATACAACAGCATAACACTTTAAATTGAATTAAATCACGTGATCTGTAGTCGATGTACTTTCATAGAGTTGTGTTTCGGCCAAAACGTTACGAAGTGATGCTCGGTTCACCACTAATAAAGTTATGATAAAATTGCCTCGTAACCCAGAACAGAGCACATGAGCTGCCAATCAGTGCTTGGTTCGGCACTCGGCTCGGTGGTGTGTGGCCGGCTTTAGGGTCGACGCTCAGCTCGGTAGTGTGTGGTCGGCTTTAGGGGCGGTCGTAGCTAAGAGGATAAAGCAGTGGCTTCCCACACCGTGGCCTGGGTTCCATTCCTGATAACACCAATAACAGTTTTTTGCCCTGCCGCTCCCGTAGTTTGGAAGTCCCGTTAAGCCGTTGGTCCCCACATTAAGAGCTGGAGAAGACTTCTTAGCCCTAACTCTACCTTGTAAAATAATACTTCAACTTTTTTCATTAAACAATAGGAACAACAATAGGAACAACAATAGGAACATTTGTGCCAATTATTTAATTAATTGGTTACGACAGCCACACCACTGCCTGTTTAAACTGTGTTATACTTAAATGGGGCAAAATTAGCGCTCTACTACTGAAAGCAAAAAAATGTGTTTTTTTTTTATTTGAGACGTAGAATTTAACATTGGACGGAAAATCTATTTGTCATATAAAATCAAAGTTAGTACCCTTTTTAACTCTGTCAAAGAAATGATTCTTTGGATATCTATTCTTGAATAAAGATCATATAAATTAAAATTATTTATTCCTAATCCAATACATGTATGTATGATTTTATTTAAATTTTTATATTTACTTCAACCTTAGAATAAATAATTGAATGAACGGATGGATTTATCGACGAATGAATTAATTTTTTTATTGAAAGGTAGAGTTAACACTTTAACACCTATATTTCAGTCAACCTTGTATAAAATTATACAATGTAAAAACGTAATTTTGAAATAAACTAAAACTTAAATAAAATTTAATTTACAAAGTAAATTAACTAATTAGTGACAGTAGAAAAATGAATACAACTTAAAAACATGAATATAACATGATTTACTTTATTCCAACAAACATCATTACATAATATTTTAAATATAACGTCGTCGAGGTATTTACGGATCGAGTAAGTCATTTCCGGTTGGCGCAAAAGCAGTTTATCAGCCAGGCGGTCGTTTCCTTGAGGAACAAGGATCGATCAATCGTTAGTCTTCAACAGCTTGTCACAACTCAACTCACTAACGATGCGTCGTTAGTCAACGAGGGGATGTAATCTAAGCCCGTTACTACAGCTCAGCTGATCCCGAGGCAGTTGCACGAAAGCGCTTCAAGTTCTTTTACAAGATGCAATTATATTTGGAACTGGATTGACCTTTTACTATGCTTGTCTTTACGGTAAATGCTAGTTACACTGAAATTATCAATGTTTTAAATGTCCAAGAAAATGTGGCTCTGATTTAGAGTAAAAGCTGGTAAAAGTCAAAATCTAGTTACCATCTACGCTGATAAAGTTAGTAAAAACTTAGTAATCTTAAGGTTCTCAGTTCAATTCCAGTCAGATTCATTGTAAGGAATAGTCAGCCTTAGTCTGTAACAAAGACTACATTCGCTTATCTGTGTTCACCACACTCATTTTAAATCTATATTCACCCATATTAAAATATCTAAATGTATTAATAACAATAGCATAAAGTAAAACTACATTTTATAAATACTACAACGGCAGTCAAATTAAAAGAAAAATTAAGTCGTTTAATCATTACACAATTATGACAACATCAAAAATAATTTCTTCTAATAATACTATAGTTTTATTAGGAGAACCACACAAATTATACTCGTAGAACCAAAATGGCTGTTTTAGTAAAACATTATATTTAATGGGTTAACTTATATATTCAAATATTTCTCGCTCAGTTTCTTTGATCCAGCATAAGCGTTTTCAATAGTGAATACGATCAATGAACAACTAAAATTTCCAGTTCAAAGGTATGTTATTTAAATAGGCTAAATAAATAAATAAAAGTTAACAGAATCTGCGTATTCCGCTAAATAATATGACGATTTTAAATCAATAACAATCAGTTGCTTTATTTATTTTCGTTTCATAAATGAAATGTCTGTTCATATATAATGAAAAACAGTTTTTTCTTAAATTGTTTAGTGACATTACTCGATCCTGTATGACTGTGTTAAAGGGAAACCTAATCCATATTTGACTAAATGTGATCCAAGTTCTCCGCATTTATTTTCTGATCCTGAGAGGCTCCAGAGAAGGCAACACATTTTAGAGCCTTTCAGAGAACTACTTTAAATAAAATCTTTACTGATTCTACACCCTTCTTAGTTCTCAAGAAGCTTCAAAGGACTTCACACAGTATCTACTATCATCCGACTCTTTACTGGTCCTTATACCCTCCCTAGTTCTCCAGAAGCTTCAAAGGACTTCACACAGTATCTACTATCATACGACTCTTTACTGGTCCTTATACCCTCCCTAGTTCTCAAGAAGCTTCAAAGGACTTCACACAGTATCTACTATCATACGACTCTTTACTGGTCCTTATACCCTCCCTAGTTCTCAAGAAGCTTCAAAGGACTTCACACAGTATCTACTATCATACGACTCTTTACTGGTCCTTATACCCTCCCTAGTTCTCAAGAAGCTTCAAAGGTCTTCACACAGTATCTACTATCATACGACTCTTTACTGGTCCTTATACCCTTCCTAGTTCTCAAGAAGCTTCAAAATACTTCACACAGTATCTACTATCATCCGACTCTTTACTGGTCCTTATACCCTCCCTAGTTCTCAAGAAGCTTCAAAGTACTTCACACAGTATCTACTATCATCCGACTCTTTGCTGGTCCCTCCCTAGTTCTCAAGAAGCTTCAAAGTACTTCACACAGTACCTACTATCATACGACTCTTTACTGGTCCTTATACCCTCCCTAGTTCTCAAGAAGATTCAAAGTACTTCACACAGTATCTACTATCATACGACTCTTTACTAGTCCTTATACCCTCCCTAGTTCTCAAGAAGCTTCAAAGGACCGCACGCAGTACCTACTATCATACGACTCTTTACTGGTCCTTATACCCTCCCTAGTTCTCAAGAAGATTCAAAATACTTGACACAGTATCTACTATCATCCGACTCTTTGCTGGTCCCTCCCTAGTTCTCAAGAAGCTTCAAAGTACTTCACACAGTACCTACTATCATCCGACTCTTTACTGGTCCTTATACCCTCCCTAGTTCTCAAGAAGATTCAAAGTACACACACAGTATCTACTATCATCCGACTCTTTACTGGTCCTTATACCCTCCCTAGTTCTCAAGAAGATTCAAAGTACTTCACACAGTATCTACTATCATCCGACTCTTTACTGGTCCTTATGCCCTCCCTAGTTCTCAAGAAGATTCAAAGTACTTGACACAGTATCTACTATCATCCGACTCTTTACTGGTCCTTATACCCTCCCTAGTTCTCAAGAAGATTCAAAGTACTTCACACAGTATCTTCTATCATCCGACTCTTTACTGGTCCTTATACCCTCCCTAGTTCTCAAGAAGATTCAAAGTACTTCACACAGTATCTACTATCATCCGACTCTTTACTGGTCCTTATACCCTCCCTAGTTCTCAAGAAGTTTCAAAGTACTTCACACAGTATCTACTATCATCCGACTCTTTACTGGTCCTTATTCCCTCCCTAGTTCTCAAGAAGATTCAAAGTACTTCACACAGTATCTACTATCATCCGACTCTTTACTGGTCCTTATACCCTCCCTAGTTCTCAAGAAGTTTCAAAGTACATCACACAGTATCTACTATCATCCGACTCTTTACTGGTCCTTATACCCTCCCTAGTTCTCAAGAAGTTTCAAAGTACATCACACAGTATCTACTATCATCCGACTCTTTACTGGTCCTTATACCCTCCCTAGTTCTCAAAAAGTTTCAAAGTACATCACACAGTATCTACTATCATCCGACTCTTTACTGGTCCTTATACCCTCCCTAGTTCTCCAGAAGTTTCAAATTACTTCACACAGTACCTACTATCATCCGACTCTTTACTGGTCCTTATACCCTCCCTAGGTCTCAAGAAGTTTCAAAGTACTTCACACAGTACTTAAAAACAACGTCCGACTCTTTAATGGTGCTTATAGCCTCCCTGGCACTTACGAATCTTCCAAAGATTTCATTATCTACCTATAATTTCCATCATATTTTATTAAACCTTACACCCTCTCTAGAACTGGTCAACAGACTTTACACTCAACCTAAATTTTTTCATTGGTTTTCACTGATCCTTACACCCTCTCTAGTACTCAATAATCTTCAAGCTTACAACTAATTTAGTACTTAAGACTCTTCAACAGACTTCATACTGTATCTTAATTTTTTCATCTGACTTCATTGGTTCATTTACTCTCTCAGGTATTCTAACTTTCAAGAGACTTTATACTGAACATACATTTTTTTATCTGACTTCACTGATTCTGCATCCTCTCTAGTACTCTTAAAGACGAATCTTAGAGGGACTTCACTATCTACCTAACATTTTTATCTGGCTCTACAGATCCTTATACCCTCTTAAGTACTCAAGGTTCTTCAAAGGACGTTACACTCAACCTATTTTGACCCAGCTCTTAATTGGGCCTTTGAACTAATCTAGTACTATAATGAAAAGTGAACGGTATTCATATTCAACCACTGTCACCCCTTCCTTATTCTGAACTAAGTAACATTAAAATATTAAACAGTGAAGGAATTCCATTCCCATTAAACCTATGTACCTATACCCGTCTAGAAACTTCAACTTATAATCTAGAACTAATAATCTGCAACTGAAATAGAATCTTTTTTAGTCAAGCATCGGAAAAATACTTCACACACGAATTAAGTTCTATTGCTGCTTACATATTACGTAACGTAATTTGGTTTCAAAGTTGCCACAATTTGGCATTATTGACCAAGATAAAGTTTTAAGATGACTGACGTGGATAAAACAAGAATTGTTGACCAAAGATGATTTGGAATCGCTTTTTACTTGACATCCAACAAAAAATAAAACGTGAAAAAAATTTAACTTTTAAATAGAGATATAAGGTCAATAGTATAAAATTACCAAAATCTTTTTACATGGTCTACTTTGTAACTTCCGTTAAAATAGGGAATAAAATGTACCAATAATATGCAATGGTCTTCATTTGTCTTAAATGCTTTAAGTTTTTACGCTAATTGCGCTCTTACAAATACCACATTAAAATAGTTTGTAAATGTTTTATAAATAGTCCAGTTGTGTATCCCTGACTCAGGTCACGCCACTCGGTAAGGGTCAAGGTGGGCGTGTGCGTGAGCAGAGGGTGGCGTATATCTGGAGCATATCGACCGTTCTCTCGCCTCTCTGTGGCACCGAGGTGTTCACTCATTGAAAAAGGCTAGACCGCATATTTTTAATGAAAAAGGGGTTGAGAGGCTTAGCAAAGAAGCTGACATCGCTCTTACGTCATGGTTGCCACCACCCCCACACCACCCGTCCCACCCACGCCAGCATCCAAGATGGCGGCTGTAGCATCCGAGTAGTGTCGGCCACCACCGCCGCGCCGCGCTGAAACTGCCTCCCGGGCCGAACTGCTAAACTCTTCGCAAAATAGGGGTTAGACTTCTGTTTAAATGAGGTTTTTATGTGATTTTGTGACTTTTTCGACTAGTTTTGACCAAGTTGTTTAGACCTTGTGTGTGTTATATTTAACGTGTTCAGCTGACTAATGGCACCGGTGATTTTATGTGTGTGAGGTTGGTATTTCCGATCCTATCGCAGTGTTTATATTGGTATTTTGACGTTGTTCATTTCATTATTTGACAATTACGCCCACTAATCGGTAGGATTACAAGTAGTATATGTTATTCAAACCACAAGTATCCTGGTAGTAATCATTATCATTCTTAGACTACCTGAATGGCAATGTGGTCAGGTACTTAGAAAAGTAGTGTTAAAATAATAATGGTCAAAGTTATTTATACCTTTAGCTAATTTGCATTAATGAGTCTATGAAAATATGTTTAACTGTCGTACTTTTAGGACTCATTGTGTTTTATGAACTAAAATAAGTCCTTATTTGTATTATTAATACGTACATTACATTAAGAGTCTATATTTATTTTTAGTCAATAATTTTAGTCAAGACAACATTCTCAACAGAAAATAAATGCATTCCCATTAAATTTAAGGTAGTATGCAGGTAGTACAGTTCTTATTTTTCTACATAACACAAAATGAATATGCTAAAAAAATAAATAAAAATGTAAACATTTAATTGGTCATAAATAAGAGAGTTAATAAAAGAGTATTTTTAGAAACGTCCACCGCCTCCAGTCCCACATAGCAAGCCCCCGAGACCAATATGTCACCCCCACGTCAACTCCTGACCTAGTAATCTTATTATCAGACCTCCCGAGCCATCTCCCCATTTCCTGGATTTCGCTTGACTTCCGGACTCTTGATATTGGCATGAATGGTATTGCAGTATGTTTATAGCTTCATATAACATATAAACAGAGAATATAAGTTACATTATGAATATTGTTATATCGACACATGGGAGGTGTATCCATTATAGTTGTGGTACTCCACAAACTTGTGGATTTTACAGCTCAAAAACAACTAAAATGCATTTTGTAACTTTAAAAATTTAAATTTTTAGTGTTGGTCTCTGTTATATATAACTTAAACTAATAAATTATCTTACGATTAGAAGTAAGAGTGGGTAATGGAAATTATAATTAATAAAATGCCCAAATGAAAGATTAAATTTATGAAATTATTCATATATAAATATTTCCTTAATAACTAAAATTGTTTACCTAAGTATCTTATCAATTTTAATATCTATTGCAAATTTCTATAAGTATATTTGTTTAAAACATTAATATTTTTATAGCCAATTGCATTTTTAAATTGTTTTTAATTTGATCAGTTCCATTAGTTTTTTAGAAAAATTAACAAGCATTGATATTAAATATTACATTTTAAAATTAATTCTTTTACTCTACAAATAAAACTCCATGTTTAGCAAAAGCATGTACATAAAACAATCAGGATACTACAATTAAATGTTAAAAAAGCACAGATTTGAAAATGGCCTAATTTATCACAAGTACTTTGTTTGAAATTTAAATGAATTTGCGCCTGACAGTTGAATATAACACATACATGGAAAAATAATGCAACAAACGAAGACAAATGAGTAACTGTTTACAATAAATAGGCTCCAGTATATGCCTGGATGTTCGTGGACGCGAAACTCTGACCGTGGACTGAAGATGACGGTTTCGTGTAAGTGTGAACCTGTGACTGTATGAGGGAAGGGGCGGATGTGGTGAGATGGGACAGGATTGGTGTGTTCGCAGGAAGCGGAAGCGTGATGGAAGCACGTGCTGTCCTTGTAGTCCAGTGCAACAACGCAACTCGCAACGGTAAACTTACTGCATGATTACTTGTATTTGCTTACTGTATATAATTTACTGATTATCATGTGCACTTAAGAACATTTGTTTTACAAATATTGCAAAAAAGAAATATACAACAATATTGAAGAATAAAACACCTTGACAGTAAATTAGATCATAGGTACCTCTCCCTAAATCACCCTTAACAAATTAATCCAGATGATTAACACAAATAATAAAATATAAAACTCCGCAATTCTTTCCCACCCATCCTATACCCCAAGCTTATCTCCGTTACCATGAACATGGAAGTCCTCCTATTGCTAAAATCCTAAACACACGATATTTTCTGTAAGTGAAACTAACCTTAATGCCCGTGATCCTCTCATCTTGAACATACGAAATGTTAAGGACTCCCTCCACGAAAAAAAAAACTAAATTAAATAAATTATATTCCTCTTATCTTTAAAATACAAAGCTTCATGTACTCCCTTCACAAATAAAAAAGTTGAAATGACCTCTATTCTTCTCATCTTGATTATACCAAACTTAATTTACTTCCTCCATAAACATACGAAGTGAAATAGGCCCTACAACTGTCATCTTGAACAAACAAAATTACGAAAACTCCCTCTAAAAAAGATAAAAAGTAAATGGCCCATATTCCATTCATCTTGAACATACGAATCTTTTTTGACAATCTCCACCAAAAAAAAAAAGTAAATGTAAAATAACTCCCATGTCCTTCATTCTTAACACATGTATCCTAACGGATTTACCAACAAAGACGTTCGTTCAGATAACTCTTCTTCCTTTGATCACGAATAAAATAAGTTATCTCGTGTCCTTAGGATTACATTTCAAGGCTATACAATGATAACTAGTCATTGCACCATTTTAACAAAACACACGCCACCTTTGTCTTACAGTTACACTAAACTTATTTTATGTTTCAACCAAAATTAGTAGTTTTGGTTTTGATGTGTATTTTCCTAATTAAAAAAAATATACATCAACTAAAATTATAAGCAGTTATTTAAGGATAATTTTCAACAATGGGTCATAAAAAACATTTCATTAGAGGCATTTCTTTCCTAAAATTAAGTAAAGGGTACTTATTGAAAACATCCGTAGGCAAGCTAAATACAAATTAAATATCCACAATTGATTAAAAATATATATCATTTATTTTGTAAAACCTTTTAGGTTTCTTTAGTAAATTTACTAGAATTTTACATTAGATTTATTAGGTCTATTGTATTTAAACTACGGTATGTTTTATCATTAAAACTATTAATTTTTTTGTTTAATCCAAATCTCATGTGTATTGAAATATTTATATTTATAGATGATAAGAGGTATACGATTACACATCAAGAAATGTAAATAAAGGTTATATTCATCCTTTGAAAGCTACATAGAAGCAGATCATGTCTGAAGATGTCCTGAACGCTGTGTAATAAGATACGGTGACTTCTTTTTCCGTCAGTATTGAATAGAAGTAAGCTACTTCGGCTCCATTAACATAAAGAAAGATATTCACTATTCAATAAATGTTCTCCCTTCTTGAATCAGATAAATTGATTTGGCATTCATCAGTTATACGCTGATACCCCAAAAAAAGGTTATCTAACAAAAAACTGTAATGGAATAACAAATTGACAAGGATTTTTATTTAACTCGATATCCAAAATTTAACAAATTGTTTAAGATGATTTGTAAAGTCTTGTTTTGTATCAAATCATTCTACTCACAATTTAAAATAAATTACAAGTGAAATTTTAAGAAAGTCCTAGTTGTTAAAGATCAAGTGGTTGAGTTACCTAGTTTCTCAGCTCTGGAAAATTGTTGAAAATAATATATTATTCTTTCATTCCTAGTCTAATCAGTAAGTTTTTTTTTAATGTTACACATTTCTAAAACCTTATGAAAGAAAATACTTTTGCAATATAATGAGTATGAGAATTTTAAATGTTCCAATTTGATTCACTGGTCCTTGATATGATTTTTAAATTGAATAAAAAATCAGAATAACTTTATTATTTCTGCATAAAGTGTGTAAAATGTATAGAAAAAAGTATCTTATCTTTTATAGGTCCTAGAGAGTAGTTTTATCCTAACAGGTTTTCTTTGATTTAGAATATTTAAAATATGGAGCCTTAACAGATGATCAGCAATAATAAGACTTCATTCAAGGAATCGTGTAATTTTCAGGTCAAAGAAAAAGCCTGATAAAACGTTTTATTTAATATACTAGTAATTTCAATTTTTACGTTTTAAATCGGGAGATTTAGTTATTCTATAGCAAACAAAATAAATACACTATTAATTATTTTTTTAAAGAAACATAGATTATCATTACTTCTTAAATCCCTACAATAGTAAAAATATCATAACCACGATGTATTTCCAGTTATATTGTGGTAAGATCAATTAGAAAGCAAATTTAAGATGGGTAACGTATGGAATAAAAAATATTCTAAATATTATATATGTTTAGCCATATACTGTAGAAAAAATTTAAAATCACGCTTCGTCACAATTTCTCTACCAATTACGTATTTATGTATGAACTATTAACTTAAAATTGTTTTTATGGCAGTTGTTCCTGATTGGTATAAAGTTGATTCTTAAAAAATAAATAACACCCCCTTAACAAATCTGATCAGAATGGATGTGGTGTTGTAAATCTGTAAATACCCAGCAATCGAGGCCTTCCTGCTACGAACAAGCTGTATTGCTTTGCTTCCTGGTATCGATTGGCTTCAACTTAGTCCGGCGTTTCCTCAATAGATTGAGCCTAAAGCACCAAACGCGTTATCGTCTGACAGCAATAAAACTATATATTTTAACAGTTAATCGAAATTCAGTTCAATTTTTAAGATTTCTGATTAAAGTGTTTTATATAAATTGTTAATTCTGTTTTAATTTTATATCATAAATGTAATATTTGTTTTATATTTGGTAGTGTTACTTTACTAAAAATATAAACCAATTATAATAGATTACCACTAAAGTAGAAGAATATCTTAAATATTTTACGCAATAATACTGTGTTAATTTACAAGAAGCTGTTGAAAGGTAATTTTTGTTATGTTAATTAACCATCAATAGTGTTATCTTAAGATATGTTTAAAAATAACACGCTCAAACAACATTAAAATTCAATAATATCACAAGCAAAAGTAACTTTCTTTCACCGTACATAAATCTGAGTACTTCAGGTTTATTCACTCCTTTTATGACTGCAACTCCTAGAACCCTATGCAACTCCTCTACAATAAAATTTACTCCTTAGGCTATTATCAACCAACACCCTCTCGTGAATATGACTTCTTAAGGCTTACTTACTCATTTTTTTTACTGTAACTCCCAGAACCATATGTACTTCCTCAAGAAAAAAGACTCTTTAAGGTATTATCAACCGTCATTCGTCCATGATTATGACTCTTCAAGGTTTACTCACTCATTTTTTGACAATAACTCATAGAACCATATTTACCCTCTCGTCAAAAATGACTCTTTGGGGCCTGCTCAGTATACATATTTCTATGAGTACAACACCATATGTCCATCTTGCCTGCTGCATGAAACATGTAGTTTTTTTTATAAACCTGTCCTCTTTAACATAAATTTCTGAGAACTAGGTTACTCAACAATACGTACTCATCGTGACTATAACTAGGTTACTCAACACTACGTACTCATCGTGACTATAACTAGGTTACTCAACACTAGGTACTCATCGTGACTATAACTAGGTTAATCAACACTAGGTACTCATCGTGACTATAACTAGGTTACTCAACACTAGGTACTCATCGTGACTATAACTAGGTTACTCAACACTAGGTACTCATCGTGACTATAACTAGGTTACTCAACACTACGTACTCATCGTGACTATAACTAGGTTACTCAACACTACGTACTCATCGTGACTATAACTAGGTTACTCAACACTAGGTACTCATCGTGACTATAACTAGGTTACTCAACACTAGGTACCCATCGTGACTATAACTAGGTTACTCAACACTAGGTACTCATCGTGACTATAACTAGGTTACTCAACACTAGGTACTCATCGTGACTATAACTAGGTTACTCAACACTAGGTACTCATCGTGACTATAACTAGGTTACTCAACACTAGGTACTCATCGTGACTATAACTAGGTTACTCAACACTAGGTACTCATTGTGACTATAACTAGGTTACTCAACACTAGGTACTCATCGTGACTATAACTAGGTTACTCAACACTAGGTACTCATCGTGACTATAACTAGGTTACTCAACACTAGGTACTCATCGTGACTATAACTAGGTTACTCAACACTAGGTACTCATCGTGACTATAACTAGGTTACTCAACACTAGGTACTCATCGTGACTATAACTAGGTTACTCAACACTAGGTACTCAACGTGACTATAACTAGGTTACTCAACACTAGGTACTCATCGTGACTATAACTAGGTTACTCAACACTACGTACTCATCGTGACTATAACTAGGTTACTCAACACTACGTACTCATCGTGACTATAACTAGGTTACTCAACACTAGGTACTCATCGTGACTATAACTAGGTTACTCAACACTAGGTACTCATCGTGACTATAACTAGGTTACTCAACACTAGGTACTCATCGTGACTATAACTAGGTTACTCAACACTACGTACTCATCGTGACTATAACTAGGTTACTCAACACTAGGTACTCATCGTGACTATAACTAGGTTACTCAACACTACGTACTCATCGTGACTATAACTAGGTTACTCAACACTAGGTACTTATCGTGACTATAACTAGGTTACTCAACACTAGGTACTCATCGTGACTATAACTAGGTTACTCAACACTAGGTACTCATCGTGACTATAACTAGGTTACTCAACACTACGTACTCATCGTGACTATAACTAGGTTACTCAACACTAGGTACTCATCGTGACTATAACTAGGTTACTCAACACTACGTACTCATCGTGACTATAACTAGGTTACTCAACACTACGTACTCATCGTGACTATAACTAGGTTACTCAACACTAGGTACTCATCGTGACTATAACTAGGTTACTCAACACTACGTACTCATCGTGACTATAACTAGGTTACTCAACACTAGGTACTCATCGTGACTATAATTAGGTTACTCAACACTACGTACTCATCGTGACTATAACTAGGTTACTCAACACTAGGTACTCATCGTGACTATAACTAGGTTACTCAACACTAGGTACTCAACACTAGGTACTCAACACTAGGTACTCAACACTAGGTACTCATCGTGACTAGAACCCCTTTTCATGAGAACGAATCCTTATCACTTACCTATCCCTTTCAAAACTCGATTCCTTCTATCCTCCTCAAAGGATGTGATTCCATGACTCTACTCACCCTCCTTATGAATATGGCACTCTGAGGCTTAGGCATATTCTACAGACATATGATTACATACAACAATCCAAATGTAACTTCTCCATAATTATGGCAATATCGAATCAACTCACCATCAACACAAATATGGCTGATTGATGCTCGCCGAATTAATGATAGATGCTTTAAGGCATCCTTAGGGATGTCTATGTTTTTGAATTTTTGTGCCTTACTTACCCACTATTCGACTCCTTTATTCCCTTCATACTCATACTTTGATTTTTTCTGTTAGCCTGCTTACCTTTCCTTTATTTATGACTCATTGTGTCGTATTCACTCCGCTTATGAATTCTATGAATTCATTATAATCTTTACTTTTAATTGATTTTAATTTATACTTTATAATGAATTCATAATATAACAACACATCCTTTCGACTAACGTGACGACTAATCCTCTCCATGAATGAGTCCTCTCCACCTGTCTTTTTCCACAAAGATTCTTTAGTCTCTCCTTTAGTACACATTTCCATTTCACTGAAACTTTCGACCATTGTAATATTTGGTTGTTTATATTCATTCTTTCTATGAATATGTCCGCTTCAGTTGTTCCTGTCCTTTCTATCCAAGTTTGTTTATGATTCTATGAAGTTTATAATTTTTAATTAAGTTAGTAAGGCTCAAAACGGCCTTAATTTCTAGATAGCCGAATAAAACTTATATAAGCTACTCCGCAAATTTTGATAAAAGTCCAAATTACGTTGACAGCAATCATGTTATTTGCTTTATTCATTTTGTGTTACTTTTGTTATTTCTTTATTTAATCTTTAAAATGGGGGTGTATTTTATGGTGATTTCTCAATTTCAACGGTTAACAGGTAAAAGAGGTTAAGACGAAGCTCCTTCATTCACAACCAATTAATTAAGGGATTAATAAAAGTGATTTTCCAACTCTACTTAGTGGTAATTGATGCGATTTTTCGCTTAATTTAAATGTCGCCATCTTTATAGACAGGGGATTTTGTCTACTAACTTACGCGTTTTATTGAAGGGCATATTGTCTTCCTGCGCATTTACTCTCAGAATAATGCAAAATGGTACTTACTATGATTACTTTAACGATTGTGAATAAAATGCTCCCTCCTAACATGCTCTGTGGCATTTTGGGGAAATAATTCTAATGCATCTACGTTCATTTTTAATTTGAATATTTTAAATAGCTAAGAGAGCAGATTATTGGGAACCGGTATGATTTTCATTTAGGTATTTTTCAAAAATAACAATATTTAAATTTTTCTTTCTGTTTCCTTTCTTGTTGCATTTTGAGTAAAATACTTTGTGTGTGATACAATTTACGCATAATAAACTTCATTGTTTCTTACTATCTTCAGAAATATAAATACCTACAAGGCGACCTATTTTTTTTTTTTTTTTTTTAAGAATATATTTTAGTGTTCGGTTATATTTTTTATAACATGAAGTAGTTTATCATTTAAATGTTTATAAATACGCTTAAACGTATATCGCTAGTTCACATGGGACTGCCTTTATTAACGAATGTCAAACTTCCGACCTCGTTGGGCTCAGTTACGGATTCGAACGTTGGACCTTCGTTGGACAGTCCAAAGCCTTAGCCACTGATAAACCACGCCTGAACGCAATGTTTATTACGGTTAAATGCCCCAACCGATTATTATCTTAACCTTCGATATAATGTACATTTTCCATTTACTTATCTTTAAGACGGTGATCATCAAGATGGGAGATGAATTAGTGTCCTGAGTGTATATTGTAGAAGAACGAGTGAAGTTCTTGTTCTAAGATCTACTAATCCTCAGAAACGGCCATTGTTTCTGGTATTTAGTTATTTTTTTCAAATTCCCAGTAGGTATAACTATCAAGGTTCTATATATTATATTATGGAATCTGAACCACATAGTCATATTATCGTCGACCTAATGACGTGTGTTATTCTCATCTGTCTCCCCTGGTGGCCGCTTATTGAACAACCTAATCTCTACAGTCAAGTTCAAGCCAATCACAGCCTTTTAGTGGATGGCATGTTGGTATTATAGACACTGAAAACAAAACTTATCACCCATACTGTCTACAACACTTATATCAATTAAGTCAATGGGTTGTTATTATCATTTATAAAAATCGAATACAAATGTTGTGGATTTTGGAAAGTTACTCATTAATCTTGCTAACCTACCGTGGTTTCATCATTTAAATAAAACAATAAGCATAATTCCTTTTATATACCGAGTGTCCCAAAAGTCTTAGAACTTCGTTATAATGTCTTTATTATGAAATATAAAACTTAGGCGTTTCGTCATTGGAATTGTTTGCTACGTTATGACACTTTTTTCAGTTATTCCACCTAACGGTAGGGGGGGGGGGGCGTCCCGTGGAGGAAGTCGTGACAATGTCAAATGAAAGCCTACGTTGAGTAGCATCTCATTTTAAAGGTCTTACGTTTTAAAATGCAACTTCAAAATGTTCACGCATTCAAAAATGGCAGCCCTATCAAGTTTTGTTTTATTTAAGCTAATTATTAAAGCTGTAACGGATATTTTGTTTTTTTCTTCAAGGAATAAAATGAAAATTCATAAGTACTAAAAAGTGTTATTTTTTTCAATTATTAGGACGGTTTTAGACACCTGCTACGATGTGCAAAATTATACCAAGTAAAACCGTTAATAAAATTACAAAACTTAAAAACACCACCATTTTTTACTGTCGAATTTTTGGCATTGTATTCTAAATCTAAAACCAAAGACCTTCAAAATGAGGTGCTACTAGATCTAGGCTTATTTTTTAAATTGTCACGACTTCCCGCACGGGACGTCCCCTCGTTAGGCGGAATGACTGGAAAATGTGTCATAACGTAGCAAACAATACCAATGACGAAACACTAAAGTTTCGTAGTTCTACATTTAATAATAAAGAAACTATAACAAAGTTCTGCGACCTTTGGAACACCCGGTATAGTTAAAGTCTATATTGAAAATTATCGGGTTACTTAAATATTATTCTACGAGTGCTGTAATTATGATGTAGTAATATAACTGATATTAACAATATATTAGAAGCTAAACATATTTACAACATTTAGATGATCTTATCTGTTCATTGTTTATAAATTAGTTTGATATGAATCTCACAGGGAGAATTTAATCGACCACTAGTATGTGGGATCTAGTGATTGATATCGTTGATTTATCGATACATAAACACATTAATGATACGATTTGCCATCGGCTTTATGACGTGATGAGCCGTAACCGATCTCAAGGACAAGGTCAAAGATGAGGAAATCTCATCTTTGTACTGCAACTAATCCTACGCAGGGAAATCCGTATGCACACAAACCTACGTTGGTAATTATTAGAAGGCGTTTTAATTGTTCAAACATTGTGATATTGTATTTTTTTTAACTTATAAATAGTTGATCTTTAAAGTCAATAATTACTATGAAAATCTGTTATATGAACTTATAGGAGACATTTCATATGTTAAATTAATGTTGATTAAAAATATTTTTAACTCTAAAAGGGTTAGGTTTCAAGGTCGGTAACTAAAGATATCTCATTTACAAAACTAACTAATCTTATGCAGGAACGGCGGTCAACATATAAACCTGCTACGTTTGGTAAAACAATATAGGCTCAGTACTCATTAGTCGATAAATCAGGCAGTATCGCTTAATGTTTACAGAGTGGTTTGTAAGATATTAATGATTGATACAAATGACTACAGAAATAAATATGTGATTAAGTCAGTCATAATAATTTATGTCCATGTACTGTTTTAAGAGTATGTAGTGGTTAAATTTGTCTTTTGTAATAATAAATAACAGTGTAATTATTTTATATGAGGTTGTACAAAAGATATTAATAAATAGGTAATGACCATAAAAACAACAAATTATGCATCGAGTAAAAATAAATTATTCAAATCAAAACTGTTTTTATTAAACTTCACTCGCCAGTACATATGGACCTAAGGCCTGTGCGAGAACTTTATTTGACAAGTTAAGTACTAACGTTAGCTCAGTTGGGTATCGAACCTAGTAACTTGCTCTCTGTAATCCGAAGCCATAGCCACTGAGCAACCACGTTAACACGGTGTATGGGTGAGCAGGTGGTCAATACCACTGTAGTGTATGGGTGGGTGGTTGGGTTAATTCCACTGTACGTATATGGGTGACCAGGTGGTCAGTACCACTATGCGTGTATGGGATGACCAGGTGTCCAATACCACTGTACGTGAATGGGTAGGCGAGTGGGTCAATACCACTGTACTTGTGTTGGTGACCAGGTGGTCAATACCACTATGCGTGTATAGGATGACCAGGTGTCCAATACCACTGTACGTGAATGGGTAGGCGAGTGGGTCAATACCACTGTACGTGTGTTGGTGACCAGGTGGTCAATACCACTGTCCGTGTATGGGTGGGTGGTTGGGTTAATACTACTGTAAGTGTATGGGTGGGCGGTTGGGTCAATACCACACTGTAAGTGTATGGGTGGGTGGTTGGGTCAACACCACTGTACGTGTATGAGTGACCAGGTGATCAATACCACTGTAAGTGTATGGGTGGGTGGTTGGGTCAATACCACTGTACGTGTATGAGTGACCAGGTGATCAATACCATTGTAAGTGTATGGGTGGGTGGTTGGGTCAATACCACTGTACGTGTATGGGTGGGTGGTATGGTCAATACCACTGTACGTATGAGGGTGACAAATTGATCAATAACACTGGGTGTGTATGGGATTACAGGTGGTCAATACCACTGTCCGTGTATGGGTGGGCAGGTGGGTTAATACCATTGTACGTGTACGGGCGGGCGGGTGGGTTAATACCATTTACGTGTATAGGTGGGCGGGTGGGTTAATACCACTGTACGTGTCTGTCAGGGTAGGTGGACCAATACCACTGTAGATGCATGGGTGGGCAGGTGGGTTAGTACCACTGTACGTGTATAGGTGAGAAGGTGGGTCAATACTACTGTACGTGTATGAGTGACCCGGTGATCAATACCATTGTAAGTGTATGGGTGGGTGGTTGGGTTAATACCACTGTACGTGTATGGGTGGGTGGTATGGTCAATACCACTGTACGTATGAGGGTGACCAATTTATCAATAACACTGTGTGTGTATGGGATTACAGGTGGTCAATACCACTGTCCGTGTATGGGTGGGCAGGTGGGTTAATACCATTGTACGTGTATAGGTGAGCGGGTGGGTTAATACCACTGTAGATGCATGAGTGGACAGGTGGGTTAGTACCACTGTACGTGTATGGGTGGGAAGGTGTGTCAATACGACTGTACGTGTATGGGCGGGAAGGTGGGTCAATACCACTGTACGTGTATGGGTGGGCCAATGTGTCAATTCCACTATACGTGTATGGGCGGGAAGGTGTGTCAATACCACTGTACGTGTATGGGTGGGAAGGTGGGTTAATACCACTGTACGTGTATGGGTGGGAAGGTGGGTCAATACCACTGTACGTGTATGGGTGGGCCGGTGTGTCAATTCCACTATACGTGTATGTCAGGGTAGGTGGACTAATACCACTGTAGATGCATGGGTGGGCAGGTGGGTTAGTACCACTGTACGTGTATGGGTGGGAAGGTGTGTCAATACGACTGTACGTGTATGGGCGGGAAGGTGGATCAATACCACTGTACGTGTATGGGTGGGCCGGTGTGTCAATTCCACTATACGTGTATGGGCGGGAAGGTGTGTCAATACCACTGTACGTGTATGGGTGGGAAGGTGGGTCAATACCACTGTACGTGTATGGGTGGGAAGGTGGGTCAATACCACTGTACGTGTATGGGTGGGCCGGTGTGTCAATTCCACTATACGTGTATGGGCGGAAATGTGTGTCAATACCACTGTACGTGTATGGGCGGGAAGGTGGGTCAATACCACTCTACGTGTATGGGTGGGCAGGTGGGTCAATTCCACTGTACGTGTATGGGCTACCGCACCATTGTCTTTCTCTTTAAGTGTACTTCAGGACATGTGCATTTATAATTTATAAATGTATTAAGAGCTCTAATAATTTTTATCGTAATTGGAAAAAAATGTTTATCGCAATTTTAACGAGTTTTCACAGTACATTAAGTTTACTACATTATTACACACAAAATCATGTTTATAAATTTTGGTATTTTAATTTTTTAGCAAAAAAGTTCTTATCTATTCCCTATAACACTGTTTTCCTGGCTTCTAGAGATCGTAATAGTAATTGCTTGGCCTTGTTGTAATCTATGACATGTGTAGCTACAATAGGCTGCTTTTATTTGTGTAAATAAATGCAGTGACGATTCAAATCGATTAAAAATAAGTAGATATTGATACATTTAAATTGATTAAAATAAATATAAAATCATTGCATTTACTTATACATATGAAAGGAATGTATCGTAACTTTACATGTCATAAGGATTACAAGAAGACCAAGTAATCTTATTTACGACTCCTAAATGCCAAGTAAACAATCTTTCAGGTGATTGAAAAGAACTCTTTTTGTCGAATAAAAAAATTCTAAAATTTATAAAACTTATAGAAAACATTCAATTAAATCAATTATTAAACTATAATTGCGATACATTAATGAGCTTTTCTGTAATAAAGGTGTAAATTTGATATACATTGAAAACTAGTTAAAATTTCGGTAACTTTTTGTTCCAGCTAAGATAATTAATTGATTATAAATATTAATTATAATTAATTAAACCTGTAATAAATAAAACAATTTATATTTAATAACTTACAACTATACGAGAAACACAATGGTGTGATAAGATTGTTCGTAGGTCTCTTAGTTCCTCAGAAAACGAGGTTCAAACTCGGGTGCACACAATATCTGCGCCGACTGTAAGAAACGTCTTTGCACGACTGCACCATTCCATTTCTTTTTCTGCAACTTTCTAATAACCCTATTTATCGAATATGTTAATTTGTGTGAAAGTAAATAATTTATGATCGTGAATTTTTATATTGTTTACATTGTTTTCTATATATATTTGTTTTTTATTGTGTATATATTGTTAAATATTGACGTACATAGTGTACTCTTGGCAATACAGTGTTTCAGAGCTTCACTCAAGTGCCAATAAGCGCGCTCATATCAAGTCGGGACATTCTTTAAATTTACAAAATAGTGATGACCTAATTAGTAGGTTTAATTTCAAAAGAACGATTCCTTTATATGATCTTCCTCAAGGAAAACTCGCTGTTATCACAGTGACGACAGTCTCCGTTAAGTTACAAACATGTGACCGTTATGTCATGGGATAGGCCTACACCTTGTAGGTAACGTTGTCACAGATACGCGTTTATGTGATAACAGTGACAGTTTTATCAGGCCAGTGACCTCCAGCTGTCTCTACATCTGTGCCTAATTAGCCAACAGTCCTCGCAACACCAGATGTTATTTAATAAATGAAAAGTCATACATTTTTGTACTTTGAAAGTCATGTTTTAATAAAAGTTCACAAATTTAATTCTTAATCAAAAGCACTTTTGGTGGCTAAGGCATCTTTCGTATATGTATTACATCACTTTAAATGTACAATCTAACAAACTACCATCAAGCATATACAGCAGAAAAAATACAACATTTTTGTTTTCTTTTTCACTAACATTACTATTAAGGTCTGAAATATCATATATGAGCTAGAAACAGCACAGGTTCGATTCCTTACCTTGACTGGAAGTTTATTTCTAATGTTTATATTGTACTGTATTGGTTCTCACGTTTACTCTGTGTCAGTAAGTTTCGCGAAAATAACAAAAATGTTGATGTATATTTTAACAATTATGTTCTTTATAATAATCATATTGTAACACTTGAAGTGACTTGAAAAAAAAAACCTATTGTAGTAGACTAAAGGTAGATTTTGCAAAAAATTTAGTTTTTTATCCTTTGTCGTGGTTAAATATGTGAGACTGTATATGTCATTCTTCAACATTTTACATTAAAAAACACATGATATAAACTTATAGTCAACTAGAATGGACCTTTAATAATCATAAAGCGTTCACTAAAACACATAATAATTAACATTAAAATAGTAATAATAGAGATGAAATAGAAAAGCATGTTTTGGCCCACTGAATGTAAAATTACATCACTACTTAGTCAATAATTAATACAATATTGGCAATATATTAGAAGACTTGGGTTTAAATTTATTTTCTGATTACAATTGAAAATGATTACACAATATCCCACCCAAGAATAAAACAGTAAAATATAATTCCACCCGAACAAATGACCAACCATGAATTATTATATTTCTCCTTCAGTTTGTTTACAAAAAAAAAAACAGATAGATTCGGCCTTTAGCCTAATTAATTCTGTTTACACGTATGAATGACTTTATAAATAGTTTTATTTGTCATAATTTCTCAAAATTGTCTACTAAAACACGCTTATAGTATGTAAATATCTTTTTTAAATACAAAATTGTTCAATGCAACCTTATAATATTTCGTTTAAATTTTTGAAAATATCGACAAAACTAATTAAAACCTATTTAATGGCCTACTTAATGAAGATTGGTGATTTAAACAGTTTATTTATAACAATTAATCATAGAGGACTCAGAGATAACAATTATGTTTTCATAAGTGTTACAATCCAGTTGATGCTAATAGCATTGTCAAAAACTATAGAGTTAGCCAAGTATGTGTATGGGTGGGTAGGAGAGTCATTAATTTTGTACATGTATGGGTAGGTGTGAGGGCCATTACATCTGTACATGTATGGCTGGATGGGAGGGCCATTACATCTGTACATGTGTGGGTGGAAGGGCTATTACATTTGTACATATATGGGTGGATGGGAGGGCCATTACATTTGTAAATGTATGGGTGGATGGGAGGGCCATTACATCTGTACATATATAGGTGGATGGGAGGGCCATTACATCTGTACATATATGGGTTGGTGGAAGGGCCATTACATCTGTACATGTATGAGTGGGTCGGAGTGCCATTACATTTCTACATGTGTGGGTGGGAGGGCCATTACATTTGTAAATGTATGGGTGGATGGAAGGGCCATTACATCTGTATATATATGGGCGGGTGAGAGGGCCATTACATCTGTACATGTATAGGTGGATGGGAGGGCCATTACATCTGTACATATATGAGTGGGTGGGAGGGCCATTACATCTGTACATATATAGGTGGGTGGGAGGGCCATTACATCTGTACATGTATGGGTGGATGGGAGGGCCATTACATCTGTACATATATGAGTGGGTGGGAGGGCCATTACATCTGTACATATATAGGTGGGTGGGAGGGCCATTACATCTGTACATGTATGGGTGGATGGGAGGGCCATTTCATCTGTACATATATGGGTGGGTGGGAGGGCGGTGGGATGGCCATTACATTTGTAAATGTAGGGGTGGATGGAAAGGCCATTACATCTGTATATATATATATATATATATATATATATATATATATATATATATATATATATATATGGGTGGGTGAGAGGGCCATTACATCTGTACATGTATGGGTGGATGGGAGGGCCATTACATCTGTACATGTGTGAGTGGGTCGGAGTGCCATTACATTTGTACATGTGTGGGTGGGAGGGCCATTACATTTTTAAATGTATGGGTGGATGGAAGGGCCATTACATCTGTATATATATATATATATATATATATATATATATATATATATATATATATATATATATATATATATATATATATATATATATATATATATATATATGGGTGGGTGAGAGGGCCATTACATCTGTACATGTATGGGTGGATGGGAGGGCCATTACATCTGTACATATATGGGTGAATGGGAGGGCTATGGGTGGGTGGGATGGCCATTATATCTGTACATGTATGGGTGGATTGGAGGGACATTACTTCTGTACATATATGGGTGGGTGAGAGGGCTATTACATTTGTACATGTATGGTTGGATGGGAGGGCCATTATATATGTACATGTATTGGTGGATGGGAGGGCTATTACATATGTATATGTATGGGTAGGTAGGAGGGAACCTATACACCACCTCTGGAAGGCTCTAAACAACGTAAATCACGATTTAAATATATCATTTGAAATGACTTAAACGTTTACTAAATATTTTTAAATAGAAACAACAATGAAACCTTTAAGTGTTTTTAATTTATTTTTTACTAGAACCTCACCTCATCGACAATAAATGAAATGTATCATTATAACAAATTTAATAGGGCACTAAAGTGAAATTCGAAAAAAAATGTCAATGAAAATAGTTACTTTATACTACATACATATTTTTAATTGTGGTGTGCTGTAATTAATATTTGTTATACGATTAAATGGTAGTGAAGGCTTCGAAGTGGATTTGGAGCTAATTATCATTGTATCGCCACTTCAATAATTTAGACATTTACTAATTACCAACTTTGATTTATACAAAGTGCAGCCGCATAAGCAATTACACTGTTGCAGTCATTACGTAACTCTTGAAACGGAACGGCGCGCCAGTTTTAATTGGGAAATACACATCATAAAATTCATCCTCTATTAAAAAGCACTTTATTTATTGAAGAGTTAATTATAATCAGTGATTAAACTGGTTAAATAAATAGCTCTACATCAATTAATTGCAGCTTTTTGCTGTACAACTCAACTCAAACACCATTCACTGGTTATAACACTATGTATTTTAATGATACTATTAGTGTTTATAAAGACGAGAACATATTATTTAACACTGAAGCCCATTTATTATACTCTGATACTTATGTGTCATAACATGATGGTTTATAGTGCTTGGTGAGCATTGCAGATAAATATTGTTCATAGTACGTAGGATTGGTTGAAAGAACAATTTGGACAATGAATGTATACTCGGTGTTTCACAATCCTCGCTACTTTGGGTAGAGTTCCATGGACCAAAACGAGCCAAAATATAATAGCAAATAATGGTCAATCTCTATTTTTTTTACTGCTTGTCTATATGTTAATTTTTTGTAAATTTAATTTCCTAAAATACTTCAACAAATTTAACTAGACCTCATTAAACTCTTTATATTACATATATATATATATATATATATATATATATATATATATATATATATATATATATATATATATATATATATATATATTAGAATGGCAAATATGAACAAAATAATTTCCAAATTGCAGCCGTTTCAAACAATTAAATTGAAATAAAAAAGAGGTAATTACACTAAAAAGTCGAACAGGTTTTTTATTTATAATATTTTAAACAATATATTATAAATGTAATATTTCAGTTTATGAGATCGGATATAAAATGTCTAGCATGCAGGTTAAGTCAGTTCGAGCATATCTTGAATTTCTCCATAATGAACTAATATGGACAACGATGCAACAAGTTACAGTGGACAGATTATGTTAATTCATTAATTTATTTATTATAAAACTGTTGTATATGTTATTAAGTATTATTTTACAAACTTTTATCGCTATCTTGAAAAAAAATATATTTAAGATTCGCCAAATTACTTT
The DNA here is from genome assembly GCA_035578905.1 of Stictocephala bisonia. Taxonomy (NCBI): domain Eukaryota; kingdom Metazoa; phylum Arthropoda; class Insecta; order Hemiptera; family Membracidae; genus Stictocephala; species Stictocephala bisonia. The sequence goes on along the minus strand of JAQJVL010000138.1, from coordinate 816,758 downwards.
GAAAAATCTTTTGATAATCACATCCTACAATGCGTATTATTATTTTTTTATTATTACTAATTTTTCTTTTAGTTAGTTGATAGGTCTGACAAATAATCGTAAATAGATATTTTAGAGTTAAATATAACTAAAATCAGCTGTTTTACTTAAAAACCTCATTAATTATTAGAAATTCTAAACAAAATAAAGAGTAAATAGATTTATGCTTGTTTCTTGTGATTTGATGAACTGTTCTGATCAATAAATGTATCATTATGAATAATTTAACAATAGACTAATATTGCTATATTTATTTTTCGTATCGCGTAGAAGAGGTAATGCCACAGAAACAAATAAAGTCAATCATATATATATATATATATATATATATATATATATATATATATATATATATATATATATATATGACTTGCCCAGTACCCGTCCTTCGTACAGGGTTTACGTTGATTTATGTTGTTCTATTGCATTCAGTAATACAAAACATGTACCTACTGTTATATTTGCCATCTGTATAATGCAAAAGTGCGTTGTGGTTACGGTACCCCTGGGAAAGAAGACGGTAGGTATCCCGCGCATCTCCTATGGCTCGTAGGTATCATCAATTCACATGGGCGAAATGGCAACAACAAACAAAAAAATACTGTTTTAATTCCCGTAGTTTACCATTCCAGCTGATAAGTGGTTAATAACTTGACTACTATTTAGCTGAATTCTTTCATGCGATTCGTAGATTTAGTTACCAGTATTTTATCTAATAATCAAACCAGGTGACTTCACCCATGTGACGTCAAAGTCTACTGCGCAGCGTCGACTTGATACCCACTGTATTTTCTAGTTACCGTTGTTGTGGTTAGTTTAGGTCCGGTATTAACTCAAAACTATGTAAGTTGTTTATTTATTCCAACAGCTGATTAATGAAACTAAACAATTAATTGTCGAATTGATATTGCCATAGAGGTTGCTTTGATACTTCTTAGAACCTCTCAGGAGGTTTCCGGATGGAATTTCAAAACAAAGATAAGCCTATGTGCTAACCAGATACCCTAAGAATGTTCATGCAAAATTTAAGATGAATGGGTTCAGTAGTTTTTGCGTGAGTAATACACGCTCAGATACCATTGGATTTTTATATAACGTTTTATGTTAGTTGAATGATCCGGCCAGAAACGAGAGTACAAATCAATGATGGTGGGTCTCTTAAACATGTTCTGCCTACATTGGTTGTATGTAAGATTAAATATGTCAGTAGCCACCAAAAGGCTGAGAGTTCATCGAATAGTTGAGTGGGCAAGAGATCTGCTATCAATGGTGAGAGAAGATCTATTGTCATTGTGCACTTTGTATACAAATCGCTGAAAGTAATACGAATTTCTCAACATTGATATGTAAAACGTACCCCTAGTCTACTTTTATTTCAATATAAATATATTTACATAGTTTATAAACCACCACTACAAATGATTTATTTTTTGTTTAAATGTCCACTTTTTTTACTACTGATGACAATGAAATAAATTATAAATTCCAGATAAGCCTCTACAATGAAGGAGTGTAAAGTGATATACAAAAATCATTAGTAGATTAAAATATTGTTAATAAATATTATATACCTAAATTAACTCACACTCTTACACATGCCTCATGTGCCTGTTTTATGATCTGTCTATAATGTATCAAATGTGCCTGAATCACCAACTGAAATCAAATCTATTCTGCTAAAAAAAATATTAAAATTCAACAAAATATCAAGGGATAAAAGTTTGTTTGCAAATATCAAATAGAGAATATTATTTTTGATGATTGATTACTTATTGCAAATCTCAATAATATTGTGTACCAATCTCAGATTAATTATTCTGCCAGTTAATTATTTAGAACACGAATATTCATTAATATTCGTAATTGCTAATTTAACGTAGATTAAAATAATCACGAAATTGTTTACTTTTTACAAAGAGTTTGGTAATTTATGATATGCAAACACTCTGATTTAAAATGTTGTAACATTCTCTAACTCATAGTATACTAAACCTTAATGAATACTTAATGTGTAAAAACTTCGTTTACCAATGAATGTTAATGTGAAACCATAGTTATTTTTATACGTTTATAGCACTTTATATAAGTGAACTAGACCGGTTTTAAAGCACAACGATCCAACCTCCTTTGGTAAATAATTATTATTATGAGGAATTGACCTGTCACCATCTGCAGTGGAGGCAGAAGTGCAATACGTATCTCGATATGTCTCGATACTAATACTATCAACACTAAAACTAATCGTCAATATAGTGTTTGATATTATTTTATTGAACAGCAACTTGATTAGTACAGTGTAAGTCAGATTATTGTAGACTAAATTTGATTGCAATAAATAATAATATTTTGTAATATCTGACTGGAATTATATTATAAAATTACAGTTTATTTTATAATAATCTTATGAAATTTATTCGATTATCATATGTTAGTGGTTAGTAAATCGTTTCAAAATTACTGCCATTACTCACCACCATGCAGTTTCAAAATTACTGTCATTACTCACCACCATGCAGTTTCAAAATTACTGTCATTACTCACCACCACGCAGTTTCAAAGATACTGTCATTACTCACGACTATGCAGTTTCAAAGTTACTGTCATTACTCACCACCATGCAGTTTCAAAGTTACTGTCATTACTCACCACCATGCAGTTTCAAAGTTATTGTCATTACTCACCACCACGCAGTTTCAAAGTTACTGTCTTTACTCACCACCATGCATTTTCAAAGTTACTGTCATTACTCACCACCATGCAGTTTCAAAGTTACTGTCATTACTCACAATCATGCAGTTTCAAAGTTACTGTCATTACTCTTCACTACGCAGTTTCAAAGTTACTGTCATTACTCACCACCACGCCGTTTCAAAGTTACTGTCATTACTCACCATCATGCAGTTTCAAAGTTACTGTCATTACTCATCACCATGCAGTTTCAAAATTACTGCCATTACTCACCACCACGCATTTCAAAGTTACTGTCATTACTCACCATCATGCAGTTTCAAAGTTACTGTCAATAATCACCACCATGCAGTTTCAAAGTTACTGCCATAACTCACCACCGTGCAGTTTCAAAGTTATTGTCATTACTCACCACCATGCAGTTTCCAAGTTACTGTCATTACTCACCACCATGCAGTTTCAAAGTTACTGTCATTACTCACAATCATGCAGTTTCAAAGTTATTGTCATTACTCACCACCATGCAGTTTCAAAGTTATTGTCATTACTCACCACCACATGCAGTTTCAAAGTTACTGTCATTACTCACCACCATGCAGTTTCAAAATTACTGTCATTACTCACCACCATGCAGTTTCAAAGTTACTGTCATTACTCACCACCATGCAGTTTCAAAGTTACTGTCATTACTCACCATCATGCAGTTTCAAAGTTACTGTCATTACTCACCACCATGCAGTTTCAAAATTACTGTCATTACTCACCACCATGCAGTTACAAGACACATTCAAATCCCTCTATTTAACTAGCCGTAGTTCATTTTTGTTTAAGAAGTCATAGTTTTCCTGTAAATTTTGTCGAATCTTGTTTATTGCATAAAATAGAGTCTTATTCCCAGATAATACTACTTACCAGAATTGTGAAATTGCAATTTAGTGATTAGTTGTTTCCACACATACCAGTTCCTAAAGGCAAAGTTAGTGCCAAGCCTCCAAAATATTTCTTAGAGCTTAGTTTAAGGAAAATTTATTGACACTCTCATTTTGATCAAATATTATAATGTTCTTGATGAGTGATTTTTGTTAAAGAGGGGAAAGGGAGGAATTCATTCTTTTTATTTATGAAATATATAAATTATTATACTCCGCGGATTATATTATACTTGAATGCACAAAATAAATATTTTCACAGCTTTAAAATAATAACAATAGTAATAGAAACCTCTACAACCTCACTCTTGTAGAATGTTTATGTGATTGAGAAAATTACCTTTATCATGTGAGAAAATTACTATTTTGAAATTTTCTAATGGAAATGCTGCTATTATTTATAACTTATTAACAGATTACATTTATGAAATTACGTAAATATAGTTTTGACCTTTCCTATAGTATAATAGTAAAAGTTTACATAAATTTACGACATAAGTATTTTTTCCAATACAATTTATCTAAATTAAAAAAATTAAATTGTTTTTCCAGATTGTATGACTTTCTACAAAATCATTGTCTTAAAAATATCCCCTTCAAATATTTTTGAATAAACTACGTAATGACTAGACATTTTTTGTGTTTTTATGAATAGTTAATTTATTTAGAGTGTATGGTTTCTATCAGCTCCCATTTATTTACTTAAACAAGAAGCATTATTAGACATTTGGAACAAGATACTAAAGTCTTAAAATAAAGATGTTTATTTATTGATAAAAATAACAAAGTGATGTTCTGTCAAAAAGCTAAGTACAAACCATCAAGCCATTTAAGACCTGCTTCACTAAATATATTTATGCTAGCTAATCCTTGTGTAAAAGGAAGCAGAATACACTTTGTAGCTATGTGATCCATTGTTTGGATATACTCCCCGTAATCACACGACTGATCTAATGTCAATCCCCATTTATATTTCCAGTAGTTACATCTGCCCACACCAGTTCGGTAGCGAATCATCAGTGTACATTACCTACGAGGGAGGCTCATCCCAACTACAGGTATTGACGGATCGTTAATAAGGAACTTGTTTCGTCCATCAGAGCCATTACATGCTATGGCCCAGCTAGTATTGGGCGAGGAATTTGATCTGCTGGAGAACCAAGAAAGCAGTACGTATAGGTGGGCTTCAATATTTTAGGCTACCATTCTGACGTAGGATATCGTTTTTAAGGGGAGCTACGTTCAAGATCTTACTTATGACTTTAAATAGTGCCTCCACAGTGATGTCTTTCTCTGTATGAGCTATATGAAACAGCACTGTGAGGCAAGGAATTGAAGTTGACGCTTATAGCTATCATGACCCTATTAAGTTGAACATGAATCACTTTCGTATACACGCTATTTAGCCATACGGGAGCACTGTATTCAGCAGCTGAATAAACCAGTGACAAATTGTACACAGGACGTGAGCGTTGGCTTTCCTAGTTGTTCCAGTGATATGATGTAGTACATTTGCCCTGGTTTAAATAATTAAAAATTATTTTAGCTGATGTTTTTTGAAGATGGTTTTTAAAAGTCAGTGATCGATCTTGTATTACTCCCAGGTACCCTGGGTGATTATTATGATGGAGTTTTACACAATTTATAAAGATGGGAAGTTTTTTTATTAGCTAGTCAATTACTTAGGGGGAATCAGGCCATTTCTGTATTTTATGGATTAGAATTCAGCTTACAGGTTCTAAAATATTATTCAAGGGTTTCAAGGTCACTTGGGGGTGTTTCTCCAGTAGCTATAAGGTCCTTGTCTTGATAAGCTAAAGCAATATTATCAGCATAAATAAATATGCTAGTCTTTGTGATTGTGATGTTAGCGGTATACACGTCGAACGGAATTGGATCAAGTACAGGTCCTTGTGGCACACAATCCTTCGGCTATCTAAAAGAACTATTACGACTTCTTATCTAAATTAACTTTCCTTACGACCCAGATAAACTTTTATTTGTCTGGCACTAAGCATTTGACTCCAAGAGCCGTAAGAAAACTTTACAGGAGAGGAGACTATAGAACACAAACCTTTACTCTACATTGTGGCATGAGCCACATAAGGCCATCAAAATCTGAATATGTTTTCAACTTATTTTCAAGCCCATCATCGGTAAATTATGTCAGAGCTAGAATCTGATTACTACAACTTCGGCCAGGGCAAAAACCAGCCTGCTCAACTGGGACATTAAATCAATAATGGATGAAATTCAGTTGTATACCAGCCTTACCAGCAACTTATAACAAATACTAAGATGATGTATAGGCTTTCATAAACATCATGGAAAGATGATATAACTTTCCACCCGATCGGGATCTCTACCAGATGGTAGCTGTATTGTCACGAAGTTGTCATGGAAGCCAACTCAAAAATTAATATTTAGTAATTTTTACATTAAATATCAGAATTCAAGGCTTTTGCATAGTGTCGGTTCAAAAAAACCTCTAAGATCTCATGAATGTGCATTATACTCGATTTATTGAATATCCCACTCCACTGGCATTCAAAAATCTACCTATAGTGAGACGGTATTAGCCAGACGTATACATAGCAATGCCTCAACTTTTTCATAGTGTTTATGTTTTTCATTTATGTTTATGTTATACTATACATTTAGATTTTTTTTTTCATTTATAGGTGGTGATTATTGCTCAAGCACCACCAAAGTGCGTCCATGTAATGTCAGGAGATTCCATAACTCGAGTACAATTGTGATTTTTATCAACCATGAATGGATTTTGGTTAAGTGTTAGAGAGGAATTTACAGTCCTACCTTCACCCCTTTAATAAATGCATTTTTCATTTCATTTCAATGGATTGTCCCATTATATAGAATATAAATTTTAGTTTATCTTTTCTGGCTTGTATGGAAGTGAAAGAAATATTGATGTCTTATCCAAGGTTTTGCTTTTCATACATCAAGATTAAAGTTCTGTTTAGTAAACGTAAACGAACAAATTTCATGATTTCGTTAAAATATGAACCTATTGTATTATCCAGTGGATAAAAAATAAGAATTCCACTGGTTGGATTTTCTTTTATCTCGTTGGATTTATTATATACTCATTTGTATAAATTCCATACAGGTTGGAAAAAAAATATAAAACACTTTCACAGCTTTATTATGACTTCACTTGCAAAATTGAAATCTTTTACCTTATCATGGTTACAAAAAACATACTTTTTGACGTCATTGGTGGTATTTTATCTTTTCATGGGGGTGGCCTACGAGGAGTTGAACAAAAATCTTCAACGTAAGCCTAGGTCGAGTTTGGTATCAAATGAAAGGTCTATTCAAGAGAAATTAATCGCTGCAAATCAGTTTATACGTTCTAGATTAGCGGTCATTTGAATTTCCAAGAAACTAACTTAAACGATACTACTTCTGAACTATTCTGGTCAAAAATTATACTTTATGGAAAACAATTAATACAAAAGTTAATTTATAAAATTATCTATGGAAAAAATAACGTTGTTGGAAAGCGTTTCCGTATATTTTCCACCTTGTATAAGACGCAGGTCGACTATCCAGTATCCACTCATAAAAACCCGATAACAGTCCTAAAACAGTTTATCGGCCCTTTTTTATAACCGTGGAATATGTCCTGGCTTTACGATGGCTTCGGGAATAAAACGTGACATATTCCATTGTCCGTGAAACGTCGTAATCCACCTCAACCATGAACTTAATGAAGTTTATATTTATGAGATCATATACACTCGTAATAATTGACTATCAAATGTTCCATTTTTGAAGAAATTTTAATGTAAACAATAAATGTTTACTTTTTCATATGTGATAACCCACTGCCCAGTTTAAATTAGCCACAAACGTCAAACTCCTTTTTTATTCAACTTTATTTTTGTTATATTTTTTATTCAATCCTTTTATTATACAACTTTATTCAACAAGAGAGAACCGACCATCAGATCAGTGGGGATTCCAACCCTGGACAACGGACCCAAAGCCACCACGCCATCAAACCTAAACCATTCTTACCATGATAATATTTACCTGTATAAAACTAGCCATAATATAAATACAATTTTAATAACTATATAGTTTGGAGCTGAAATAGTGAAACAATCTTATGTTGTAGCTGATATAAAAGAATAGGATAGTGTTTATCAACTGAAAAACAACCTAAAAAGAGTTATATCAAGTAAATTATTTGTATTTGAAAAAAATCTAATATCAAAACCACAAATATTTAACATCTGCAAAACAATTTCCAGAGTATTATTTTGATTGTGGTTTGTTACATTAACGAAAATAAATTTCCTAGTTACCCAAACATGAAAAACATCGAAATGTTCGTTGAAGATCATAATTAATTTTTGTTTTATCTTAATATACTCGTTTGTATACAATTACAATAAATACATGTTTTTTTTTCACTTCTTGTTTCACGAGGAATCGTCGTGTAAAAGGAGCGTGTCCAAACATTTTGTATGCGTTTTGGAACCGAACCTTTTTTTGGATTACGCAGAGAAATATAACATCGAACTGCATTACTGTAATAATAAAAAAAATTCCCCACAGTTCAATGTCGTCCCAAATATTCTGCCACAACCCCTCTTGTAACTTGACCTTCTTTTCAGAAGCTGGATAAAGAAACCTATTGTTCCACTCAATTAATTACGTTTCGAAACTTGGAATATTCGGCCAAAATAATCTGCCACTTGTGGGGCTCTATGTTCAATCTATATTTACCTTCTGGTTATCGCTAATTTTTCAATTTTTTATGATATGTAACAATATGTAGCTAAGTAAGTATATTATTAAACCTTTCTATGTTATCGACAAATGTTTTTCTTAGAGTATGAGCCAGTGAGTGAAAAAGTGGGTCAGTGAGTCAATCAGTAAGTGAGCAGTAGCTCTTATATCATCCTAAGGTTCCTAAACATAACCCCTCCCATTCCTTATTTTTGGATTTAGGCTAGTAAGTTTTGAGTTGGGCAATTAAAAACGTTTAAAATATAATTGGCTCACCAAAATAATATTCTCTAATACGCTATGTTAAAAAAGCTCTAATAGGCTATGTTGGTTTTAGTTTTATCACAGTATATTCCATAATTTCCCATATTTTTGTGACTTCTGATTTATTTATATTCACGTGAAGAATAATTTTAAATTTTTATCTCAATTTATTGTGCTAGTTTATTAATAAATAAGTTTATACATTCAAACAAAATTTTTTGCTTGATCCACAACAATTTTTTTAAATGTTTAATGCCTCAAGTTTTACAGTATCTGAGGTACTCGATTTTGACGTCTAATGGTGAATTTTTAAGTTTAAAGTTCTAGTTTTGGCTAAGAAAACGCTTGTTTTTCAAAGAGTTGTCAAAGTACAAATTTTATTCGTGTTTCTCCCCTATCCTATAACCAATATTTTTATAGATTAAACTTTTATAACGGATTAAGGCATACTCCATATAGCTGTAGTTCCCAATTTTTTTTGTAAATATCTCAAAATTGTCAATGTAAGATAACATAGTGAAGGAATGAAGAGAGTTCGCATTCAATAGTGTGCTGAATGTTTGTCGGGGAATTATTTCTTTAGATTTCCATACGATTGGTAGGACCAGCATCTTGTTAGTCCATCCCTTAATAATCCTAAATTCTCAAGAATAATAATTGTAGAAATTATTAGTTATGTATGAAAATGTACATTAGTTAAAACCTTTTTATAACCACCATTTAGGCGTTCGCTGCGGCCATAAGGAAGGGTCTACGTTTCTTTCTACTCCGAATAGTTTAATAATCGATGTATCTATACAAAATGCTAATTGGGTTAGCATATTTACGTGCTGTTTAAACAATAGACAAAAAATGGGCAATGTAGTTGTATTTAAATCCAATCTATATAAAAACGAATTTATGTTTGTTCTTTTATGGAATACCAAAGCACTCATCAGATGGCCATGAAACTTTGGGAAGTTGTAGAATTCACTCTCCGGAAGGTTTCTGGTATGGTTTTATTCACATCTCTAGGTCTCCGCCTCACTGCCCTTTACAGTTTCAATTTTATTCGTATGTGGGAAAATCACAAAAAATTTAGTATTATTTACAAAAAAATATAGGAATACAACGTATCAAATGCCACCTTATGTATCTGGATTTCACCAAACTAAAAATATCAGGTATCGGGGGCCCAACATTTTTTATTTTTTTTTTTTTTTTTTATTTTTAACTGCGGCACTCACTTGTCTATCTTTTATATTAAGAATTCTTCCATTAAACAATTCAGTAGCAATGAAGTATTTTCTACTACCTCAAAAAAAAATAGAGGGTTGTAATTGGGAAATAATAATCCAATAAAAAATAGCAAGAAACTTGATTTTAAAAATATAGCGAAAGACTAATAAGACAACGAATACCAACTGAAGTTTTAAATGGGTTAGTTATGTACACAGCTGTCTTTTATGTCGTGTTTTTATCACGGTTCGACATTAAACCTATTTCAGGACAAAGTTTATTCAGTAAAATCTCTTTGTTCACATCACCGACTTACTCTTCCACCAGATGGTAAACAAGGCAACACCGCTCGTGTTTACTTTATGTAAGGTATTTTTTAAATACCCACTTTGAAAGGATCATTATTTATATCTTTTTATATTTTACAGCTTTTACCTTTGATATTTTGTTTGACGTGTTTTTAATCTTTGTAGTTTTTTGAGATAGTTATATTTTGTAACTATGTTTAAAGTAAAGGTAAATTATAAACTATTTTTTATCTTAAGAGTTTGTTGTTTTAATATGTTTTAAGCTTAGCAAATAAATCTCAATAACATATTTTTTTACTTAGGCACATATTATAGGGTTTTTATAAACTAAGAAAGTTTGTAAATCACATTCAAAAACACAGATGAGATATTTTTTGGGTATAGAAGTTGGTTGGGATTTACAATTGAAATACTTGTTATGCAGGTCTAAGTTCAATATGATTTTATATATTATTTTTTTAACATTTTCCCTAACAATATACGGTACTATTTTTAATTAATTTTTATAGTATCTCATATCTTCACCTTGTTTAAACAATAAGAGGAATACTGGTTAAATTACCTTTTTTTCCTGTCAACAGTTCTTCAAACATAATCTGCTATGTACATTTCGAAGCATAGAGCTTCATCATCAGGCTTTCCAAAAACGTCACTATTTACATTACACTACGCTTTTTGGAAAGCCTGATGATGAAGCTCTATGCTTCGAAATGTACATAGCAGATTATGTTTGAAGAACTGTTGACAGGAAAAAAAGGTAATTTAACCAGTATTATTTCTATAATATAACAGTTCTGGAGGCTAATAAAACAAAATGAATAAATAAGAGGAATGTTTTCATTTATTCATTAGTTTAAAGTAATACCTTCAATGTTTTGGACAATTTAGAGCTTACAAATGAGTTTATAGTTTACAAATAAAAGATTTAAACAAACAAACTAATTCTTATTATGTTGAAGATGGAGCTGTATTGGTTTTCTTTATATAATTGTTAAAATTACATATACAAACAAATATAGAAAAAAGTAAATTTACTTTTTGTATATTTATTTGTAATGTGTCTGACGATGATAGCCTTGCTATCGAAAGGCCTCACTAATAAAGTTTTTATTGGTTTAAATTGTCTTATTTTAACAATTATAGTTCTTATTAATTTAAATAAATGGTTCCAAAGAATTTGGACAAGGTTTCCTCCATATTAAAAACTAAAAAATCTAAACTTTGAAAATGTCCAGTTTGATTCTCAATTATGTTTTTTGCCATAACAAAAAACTAATCAAGTTAGAGACATTCGGTTTGTACTAAAATATTTTCAATTGTAATTCATATCTTTTATGAAAATTTAAATAAAAATCGTTACGGCCGTTTTTGAAAAAAAATCCATTTTCTGTGTTTTTTGTCCATAAAAATAAAAAAAACTTAAATTTCAAAAAGTGAAAAAAATGATCTGGAGATATTGGCTAAATACAACTACAAACCAAATTGCATATAAAAAAATAATACGTTTGGCCTCCAGCAAACTGCACATACACACAGACAGACACATATACGGACAGCCACCAAAATTTTTCTTTTCGAAAAAAACACTGTTTTGGGTTTAGGAGACCCTAAAATGGATTATTAGGTCAACTTGTAATTTTTTTCTGACGATCACAATACTTAAATAAATTAAAAATGTGTTATTCATTCATATAGTGCATATTTAAAATAAAAAAATGAGCTAAAATAAACAAAAAACCACAAGTGAAACACCATATAATATATCACGAAAAAAGTGAAAATATTACGATTTCGATTAATCCTGTTTAACATCATTAGACTACAGCTACTATGAAAGAAATTACATTACGTGGCTTACTATAATACATCATTGAAATGTTTGAACATTCTAGTAATTATGCTTTATTAAAATAGCTTAATGAGAGGTGTTGAGTTTTTTTCTTGAACTTAAGTTAATGCTAATGAAAATAAAATGTAGGAACTTTTTATGATTATTAAGTTGCAATAACAAGTGAACGGTTAGGTTAGGTTAGGTTAGGTTAGGTTATATTTAATAAAACTACTCATTAACTGTTTATTTTAATTTGAAATGTATTACTAGTACTATTTCCAGGCTCAATATAAATATCACTTTATTATTATTATTAGATATGAGACGTCGAAACAAGTTTGTGCTTATTTTAAAGTGAATATTAAAGATTACATTAGTGTAGGTTGGCGTGGGTGACCTGTGTAGTCTGGTTACTAACTGAGTTCTACTTATGCTCAGAAAGGGCAATTTATTTAATAGCCCAGCCAGGGTAACTAAGGAACCTACAGCCTTACATGTAATCTGAACCACGTATTGTTGGTCTGATTTTCTGCTAATTAACAAGCCTCATGCTCAGTTATCTCCCCTATACAACACCCGGACACAGACCACCACCCAATATGGACACCTCAAGCAGTTCTGTGTCAATAGGTGAATAGCTAATGACACATCTAAAAAAAGTCAGATTTATTCTCATTGAAACTGACATTTGCTCAACCACACTCAATTCACGGTTTTCCTTCATATTTATGATTAGTGCCTTAATTTATTTTTTTACTTTATTTCACTTTACTCGCTTGCTTACATGAGCCTACAGGCTTGGGCGTGACATTTATTCAATGAGTAAAATACCAACCAATATCTCAGTAGGGAACAGAACCTTGGACATAGCCCTCCGAAGTCCACAATCTTAGCCAGAGACTTTGGCAGTAAATAAATTTAAACATTTACAAAAAAAAGTCTATCCCTTGTCTTGTAAATGTAAACTATACATGTCTTTCCACTATGCTAACAGACTTATGAATTCAATTTAATTCTTGGTGAGTAACAATAAATAATTGAATGATCAATCAAATGTCCTGCACTTGCAGGTCTTGAACTTGTGCAAGAGCAAAGTTCTATTCAAGAACTTTGTGCTTATACACTTAGTGCCTGTATTGTTGTCGTAACGAGGGCTATAGTTAGAGCTCCCTATATATACCAAGTATGTGTTGAGCTTGTTAAAGTTTCTAAAACTTCCAACTAATGGCCATTCATCTGTGCTTGACAAGTTTTACTTAAAGTAGCTTACAGACTCTAAATGGATGAAAATAAACAAAAGACGAGTATTTTATGTACTGCTTTGTAAAAACCTAATGACTGACTTTTTTTAGAACATATCATTATTCAGTTTTGTATTTTTCTCTTTCTACAAAAACTGTTTTGGGTCTCTTACAAATTTTACATTTTAGGCTAATTGTTCTAATTTTGTGTGTTGATATAGGCCTATAAAATTTGTTTTAATAAAATATGTTATATTTAAGTTTGTTTATTTTCAACTATATTAAAACTGATTTCACTTAAAGGGGTAAGAAAATTAAATACCCTTGCATATTTGCACAAACTATTCTAAAAAATCCAAACAATCAGAGATAATTTTGGTTTCAATTTCATATATTTCTTGGGGTTACATTCAGAACGTATGGAACTATTGACAGCATCCTCATTTCCGGTGATTCTGATCCTCAAGTCCACATTGTTTACAAATCGATAGTTTAATTCGTAACAACAGGTATGAGGTTGAGCGCGCATGCGTCGCCATCGTCCAACGTGGACCGCGCGAGCAACTCGCCGTGTAGTCGTTCGCTGGTCTGTCACTGGGGCGCTGGTGTCGCGCCATTGTCACACACGTGAGTCCACCGGCGATTTCCATTCTAGATGTTTGTTTACTTCCTTTCCGGAACTAAGAAGGAGTCAAGTTTGTAAAATGAAGTCGACCTAGTGCGGTCCGTTTTGTTGCAACTGTAGTAAGACCAGCTATTACGTACGCACGATATATTGTTTTAAATAGATATGGTGTTTAAATTTTTTTTTACCAAAAGTAACCTTCTCTCTAAATAAATAAAAAGTTGTGATTATATTCTGTAAAATATTTTAGTGTCGAGATGGATGTTGCGTGTATAGTTATTGACTAATGAAAAGTGGTAAAGTGTTGTGCGTCGTTATCATTTTGTTGTTACGTAATAGGTATATAAAAATATTAGTTACTAAATATCACGTATTAGGTTGTATGTTGAACATGGTTTATCTATATAATATTATTCAACAGTTTTAGTAACAATTATAATAATACTATCGTAATTAAAAGTGTTGACAGGGGTGGGATTTTTATTGTACTATTTGTTGCGCGTGATTAGTTTCAAAACTGTCCAAATTTTACAGTAAATATAAACTTCTACGTACGAACGACCTACAATTTACATCTTAAAATGTAGTTATTGCACTTGATGTATGTATGATAATAAAGTAAATAAATTAAATTCAGGATTAAAAAATTGTAGGAATATATCAGAAAATGTGAAGATAGAAGAAATACGTTAGTTTACATTGAATCTTGAAAGAAACATTTTTTATTCATATTATGACGTGTAACGAGGCCTATTCATGATAATTTTTCCCTTGCAAGTTCAAATGAGTTATTTGTTAAATAAATATTTTTTTATCGGGCATGAATAAACTTAGCTTGATACGTATCATGCTATGAAACCTCGATCCATTAGTTATTATTATTATTGGACGCGTTTTCCCTTGTAGGAAAAATAAAGAAATAGAATTACAATTTACAGCTCAGTATTGAGCTCCATTTGTCATTTAGTATCCATAATTTAGATTATATTATTTTCCTGTTTTAAAATCGTTGCGATAGTCTATTATTGATTTCTTGCCATGATTATCATTGTTATTGTCTCAGCTTCGTTTAGTATACATCTACAAGTTAAATGTACAGGTCGGAGAATTGTTTATTTTCATGAAGTTGATAAAGTTAATCCAGCGTGTTTTGTTATGTAGTAATTTTATTTTATTTGACCGAATACCTTTATTTATTCTTAAGGCCTGTATTATTCTTTATCAAACTGAAGGTAACTAGAGGTGAAATATTGTTTTCAACGTTGGCAAAACTGCTTGGATCATTGACCAATCACAGACATAAGCTTGCCAATCACAAAAACCAAATATAGCTTGAATTCACCCCCGTTGATGGCAGCACAAAGACCGATATTGAGTGTTGTTACCGCCACCACATTCCACTTTCCAATCCTCTGTTTGATTGGTTTGCTCTCTCCAAACCTTTTCACGCGTTATTAAAAAAGTAATACCTGTAATCTTTTTCAATTTTGTACTTACAGTATTCATGAAAATTTAATAACCTTTCAGAAGAATCCCTATAGATAATACGATAAGTCGTTTTTGGTGAACGCAACTCCTCCATTGATTATTGACACATTTCAACGGTTGAGGTAACAATAATCAATAAGGTCTTGAGTGTTCAATATTCCCACCCTGAAAGGCACGGGAAGCCGTCAAAGAACGTATTTTAGCCCTAAGAGTATTATTAAGGGTAAGAATAATGTTATTATGGTGGGATTAAATTAATAAAAAATAACAGCTGTTCGATTTTATTTAAAAAAATATTTAAATATACTTTAAAATACTTAAATAAGTATTTATAATATTTTAAAGGCTGTTAGTATGTAAATACTGAATTCTATACTATCCAGGAGGTTATAGGGCTTTTACACTGATATAACGAGTAGAGTTAGTATTGGCTATGTATGCGAATACTTTGGAAATAGGCTAACTGAAACAGTGAGTGTTTATATCAATAAATATATAGCAACACAAGTGCAGAGAAGTTTCTACAGCAAATAAATGTTCATATTATGGTTTTTACTTGGTATATTGTTCTTAGTGATAATTGAAGTCAAAAGACACAGACCGAGGCCGAAGGCCGAGGTTTTATGAGCGTAGTGAGTGACTGGGTTGGTATGCTAAGCGTGCAGGAGTGTCCCCTAATGTGTTGTGATTCAATGTATGGGATTCTTCCGATTAATTATTTTTTTTAATTTAAAAGTGTAATTTTAAAAAAATGGCATTTACCGTCTAAACTGCGACATCTTTGATAAAATAGTATAAAAGTGAAAAGCAATAAAATTACCAATAACACTAATTGGATAGAAAATAATCAGCAATACACACTATCCTGAAAACTTACTTTTTGGGGTTGAAATTCTTGTAGTAGAAGAGTCTAAGTGATTTTGGAGAAGTTATCCTTTGGTATGAAAGCCTTATACTTTTCCAATAATCTAGGAATTAAATGTCTTTTGAGGATGAGAAATACTATAACTTCATTTTCGATCTGAATAAAAAGAAATATTAAAATCTCATTTGTAGGCTAAAAGGATTGTCCTTTTCATGTTGTTATTTGATTGATTACAAATCTGTTTTCCTCCTTCTGTCCCTAAACATAGAACAGCTCTCATTAAGTAGTGCAAAATGATTAGTAATTAGGACGAATAATGAACATTCAGTTAAATAATAATATATCTTTTAGCAATTCATGTTTATTGTTAGCTTAGTTTATTATTATTAAAATGTTTATCATTTTATAAATGATGCATCTTTGGTCAAACAAAATATTAAGCTTACACACTTTTTTCAATATTAAATAATTATTAAAATATTTACTGTACCGAAATACAAAAATTTTTGTGACGTAATACATCTTGCCTACTCTATTCATAAAAATTCTGTAAATAATACATCAACAGGGATTAATCGTTGTTGACGGTCTGTATGTTGTTAAAAAGTAATCGGAAAATAGGATTATACATATATATATTTTTTCAAAATTGTAATTATTATTGTTTCTCTTTTTTATATCACAAAGTTATAATGATTAGTAATCAATCATACTATTCTGTTGATAATTCTGTACAATCAGTCAATTGACTTCTATTTTTTTTTTTTTTTTTAATAATATCTTACAATATAAGACTTATCACATAGAAAATTACTATATTATTTTAACTGTCAGAAAACCTAACATATTTCTATAAAAAATTTTGCTCGTCTGTTACCGATCTTTATGGTGGATATATATATATATATATATATATAGGACAAATGCTCCAAACAAACCATTCAACATTGAGTACGGTCATAAAATAAAACGCGTGTCTCAATTTTAAAGAGAATTTCTATTTCTTATTAAATGGAATCGCATGTGAACACAATGTCGTGTTAGAAAGTAACATTAGTTCTAGACAGTTAGATTGGGATTTTTTACTTCAACAGTATTTTACTTTCACTACTACTGAAATATTTCCAGATATGTAAAAATTTAAAATTTGACATGTTATGGGCCTATACAAAATTTTCTAGACACAATATTACATTTGAATTCGTAAAAACTTGCCATATTTAATTACTACTATTTAATTACTACAATTCAAAATCAATAAAACTTGTTCAGTAAATTATTTTTATATTAGAAATATTAGTTTCTCACCCACTGAGATTTTTAATTAAAATATCCAGCGTGTCTTTTGATATGTGCGTAATCATGTAATTTCATCCTTCTCACAGCCAATGAAAGAAGAGATGATTAAACGCGGAAAACATTAAGCGGTCATTATAATGTAAAGAACAAACCTCTTTTGTTATACGAAGCGTAGCTTTATTACCAGCAATTTGTGCAACTGTATATGAAAAGGCTGTCCGACCTCTAAACGTGGCCCATCAACAGCCAAATTACTCTCTTCCTAATTACATCGTGGTTGACCGCCTGACGTCACGGCCCGATAGCAGGGCATTATGACGGTCAACCACGTCTTCTCACTGCGTCATAACGTTGAAACCTTACTCAATGTGTGAGTGTGTTGACGTCACAGCCCAACGGCAGGACATTATGACGGTCAACCACGTCTTCTCACTGCGTCATAACGTTGAAACCTTGCTCAATGTGTGACTGTGTTGACGTCACAGCCCAACGGCAGTACATTATGACGGTCAACTTCGTCTTCTCACTGCGTCATAACGTTGAAACCTTGCTTAATATGTGAGTGTGTTGATGTCACAGTCCAACAAAAGGACATTGTGATGGTCAACCACATCTTCTCACTGCGTCATAATATTGACACCTTGCTTAACATGTGAGTGTGTTGACATCACAGTCCAACAACAGGACATTATGCCGATCAACCGCGTCTTCTCACTGCGTCATAATATTGACACCTAGCTTAATATGTGATTGTGTTCACATCACTGTCCAACAACAGGACATTATGCCGATCAACCGCGTCTTCTCACTGCGTCATAATATTGACACCTAGCTTAATATGTGATTGTGTTCACATCACTGTCCAACAACAGGACATTATGACGGTCAACCATGTCTTCTCACCGTGTCATAATATTGACACATTGCTTAATATGTGAGTGTGTTCACATCACTGTACCACAACAGGATATTATGACGGTCAATCGCGTCTTATCGCTGCGTCACTATATTGACACCTAGCTTAATATGTGAGTGTGTTCACATCACTGTCTAACAACACGACATTATGACGGTCAACCGTGTCTTCTCACTTAGTCACAATATTGACACCTTGCTTGATATGTGAGTGTGTTCACATCACTGTCCAACAACAGGACACTATGACGGTCAACCGCGTCTTTTAATTGCGTAATAACGTTGAAAACTTGCTCAATGTGTGAATGTGTTGACGTCATATACCACATGTAACACATTTTGACGGTCAAAAACGTTTTCTCATTTCGTCATAATCTTGCCACCTTACTTACTGATCCATTCAATAGTAAAATACTTTTTAAAAGAATCGACTGTCCTCAAGGCAAATGAGCCGAGTTTAATTTTCCTGCGTTGATTAATTAAGGTATTTTGAACATTCAATGAATGATTCACCTGTATTCAGCCATCTCTATATACGGGGTGGGAAAATATATGGAAACGCTATCACAAAAACGTTATTTTTTCCATATATAGTTTGATTTTTTTTAAATAATTCCCTAAAGTATAATTTTTTATCAGAACGATTTACTTAAAACCATTACATAGCAGAGAAATGTTATTTTCAAATTAGTTACTTTGACATTCAAATGGTCGTTACTCTGGAAAGAATAAACCTTCCGGAGTCCAGTTTGCGGCAGTTAATTTATCTTGAATATACCTTTCATTTAATAGCAAACTCACCCTATGCTAAAGTTGAAGATTTCGTTCAAATCCTCGTGGGCCGCCTCCCTGAAAATATGGGACATCACTAATGGCGTCAAAAAGTATGTTCTTCTTAACCATAATCATGTACACGATTTCACTTTTACAAATGTTTCCATATTTGTTTTCCCCCGCCATGTATAACTTTATAGGCTACAGTCATGCAAGTGGATATTATTGTTTTTAGAATACTAGTGTTTTACATATATCTTATCAGATTTAAGTTAAAAGAAAGTACTGGCATGTGCATAGTTTTACACGTTTCTTGAGAATAACACAGTGAAAAGGAAGTATTTTCGGCACTGTGTCGCCTGAACAACGTTCAGCAGTCGTTTACTTCAGTGAACAGTCGGTCAGTCAACACGCTGAGAGCTCTGCATTAGATGTTGAACCTTCATCGATCCCTAGGGCTAACAAAACAGCTCTTTCTTGTAGCTTGTTTGCCCTCCCATGTCCTCTTATTTAATCTCTTCTTAAGTGCTCCATTTTCCCAGACTAAATTTGTATTTTTACTTAGAATATTAAAAACCATGCACACATACATTCAAATGGTGTATTAACAGTTTATTACATAAAAGTTATAAAAAATATTCTGACATTACCTCTTAATAATTTATTGGTGATAATGCCGTTACATACCAAACGAAAGATTGCATTACTATTTAGGGAAATAAAACTTCCAATTAATTTAAGAATGACCAGTCATTTGAATGTTTATGTAAACCTACATTATTTTAATTGGCTATTGTTCAAACGGCCGATACTCTGGAGTAAAAAGGGTTTTAATATAGGTACTTTTAAATGACAATTACCTTTTAGAAACAAACATTTTATTTTATTAAATTAGTATCTATACTTTAATAGGAACATTTGTAATTTGGAATGATAATCGCGGATTTCTATTATCCATGCTCTTGTATAATTAGGATTTTAATATTACAAAGTAGGAGTTTATTTCTTGACTGACTTTCCAAAGACACGGTCTGACTAGTTTGTAATAATCCTGATCAAAATTCTAACTATCCATTTCATTAATTCTGTATTTAGCGTACGTTGACATTTCAGAGTTACTTGCATTGTAATACTTTATTAAGTGTGCACTTAATTTTTAAAATGTTACATAATACTCAAATTCAAAAAAGCAATAGTTTTATTAGCCCTTTCAAAAATTGTATATTGAAGTTTTAATATTTAGGCCTTATTACGATGTTGTATGTACTTTAACCTTATTAGAAAAGGCTATATTAACTGTCCACCCATCACTCTGCTCTCTCTCCAGTCATAAATCCACACAACCAAAAATTTACCATGGTTCGAATACCTACACTACACAAGTATATCTGCCATACTTTTAAACTCAACATTCAAATACACTCTCTCCACAGATTTGTCCACCAATATAGGCACTCATAATTCAAACACCCACAGTAAACAACTGTGTCTAACATACAATGGCACTCATCAGTCAAATACACTCTCTCCACAGATTTGTCCACCAATACATGCACTCATCATTCGAATGACCACAGTATTCCATACAATGGCACTCATTATTCAAACAAACTCTCCACAGATTTGTTCATTTAAACATGGACTCGTAATTCGAATATTCTCAGTAAATAACATTCTCAGCCATACATCGGCATTTATCAGTCAAATACACTCTCTCCACAGATTTCTCCACTAGTACACGTACTCATCATTCGAATACCCACAGTAAACAACCGTGTCTACCATACATCGGCACTCAATTTTTCCACCAATACATGCACTCAGAATCCTAATACCCACAGTAAACAACCATGCCCTACATTGGCACTCATCAGTCAAATACCCACTCTACACATATTTATTTACGCATCTATCTCTATTAATTATTAAAAGCTCGCAATGTACACAGTTTTCCACGCATGCATCTACACTTACCTGTAGAGTACTCACATTTCACAAATTCGTAAGCTCATCATCTATATGCATTCATTAATAAAACACATATTTCTCAGACTACTTACTTAATGATGACGCAGTGGGTCACATTTCACGTTGTTTTCTACATTATACTGATTCAATGAATTCGTGACATGTAAAAACCCACATCTTTCGATAATAATTGATAGTAATTATAGGTAAATACATCCACCTAATCACCGTGAAGTCTATACCTATCCACCCACCCTTACACGTACGGTGGTATTGAATTCATACGTACGGTGGTAGTGACCCACCCACCCATACACATACGGTGGTATGACCCACCCACCCACCCATACACGTACGGTGGTATTGACCCACCCACCCACACATACACGTACGGCGTAATTGTTAATATTTTTATAATTATATTAATGATTAAACCAAGAGGCAAAACTAGTTCGGACTTGTTGGCAGTTGGCAACGAAGAAACTTTTCTATTACTTTGGCCTCTCACCAACTTTTCTGTTACAGTTTGGCAAATTGCTGTGATGCAGTGTAAGAGTAGAGTTATTTATTTACGATGGTATTTGTTCGATGAATACGTATTTCTCTTCAACATCATAAAATATATTTTGCTGTTTTTAACGTACTTTGTATGGTAATTAATTTCGATCTTTACTATCTTTACAAGAATGTATAGAAAAATTAAGTGTTTATAGTAAACTAATATCAGCTAGGAATATTCCCGAAGTCATGGTTCAGTGCCTACATCTTTGAACTACTGAGTACAGGTCCAAGGTTCGAATCTCCAACCGAGCTATCGGTTGGTACTTCACTCGTTGAGTAAAGTTTACGCACAAGCCTGCAGACCCGTGTGAACTGGCAGATAGAGTTGAACAAGTTTTAATGCAGTTTCATCAAATATTTCGACAATTCCACAACAGTAAAATATAATGTAGTTTTTCCCACTAATAAGAAAAAGTTATTTTTATATCTTACCTGAATTTACAACAATATTTAGACTATTCTAACAACAGTCTCAGTAGATTATAGACAGTTACACTATAGACATAGATGTTTACTTATAATGAAAAGTCAAAACGACCCGTAAATAAAAAAATGTACTTTTTATTGGGTGTCCAGCTTCGACTGTCTCATTTATAGAGAGTTGTTTGTCAGGTCAATACAAACAAACAATGATGTATAACATGTGTCCTATCTCGATTAGTTGTCTGTCTGAGTGTTTTTTTTCTCTCAGCGTTTTTCTCAACATGTGTTTTTCTCAAAAAGCGTTTAACATACAATACTGACTTTTGGTATGAAAGTTGATCTTAAAAAGACACAGTTCAAGTAAAAAGGCTGTATATATATATATATATATATATATATATATATATATATATATATATATATATATATATAAGATTATTGATTTCTAAATGGCGGCTGTATACAAATTTCAAAGTTAAAAAAAACCCTACTCACTTTACAAAAAAATAATACAATACAAAATTCGTAGACTATTTAAAGCCGAATTCTACAATATGGCAATTCAATTTATCGGGTGATAAATTATAAAGAAAACTATTTTTTTTACTGAAAGCATTGTCATCTGGCTACTTTTTATGCACAAGTTATATGGCAATTTGCTTATATTGACCTGAGAAACAACCCTCTAAAATATGTGAAAGTCGAAGCCGGATACCCTATTTATTATATAATGTTGAGAATACTAACATTTTAAGATACTAATTTATGCACTCAACAACATTAGTATGAAACTGAAAACTAGTTCATATTTGTATAGTGATTAATCAAACATCAAAACAAGGGCCTCTTGCTAGCCTAACGGTTAGCACTCCTGACTTCAATGCAGGAGGTCGCGGGTTCAAATCCTGGGAGGTCCAACTAAATTTAGCTTGATGGGTTTGGACCCTTGTCCCATAACAACGTTAGGATAATCAATATAAAGTGCCACTGGCATTAAAATAAAAAATAAAACGTATAGTAGGCTATTGTTTGCTGTTCTATTTGTGTCACAAATTAAGTTGGTACAAAAGAAATAAACAAATAAATCTACTTTGGTTTAAATACAGTAAATAAAAATTCTAACAAAATAAAAGGGAGGAAATATCGGTACCATATGCAGTTTGATAAAACAAATGCTGTTCCATACAACAGGATGTGATGTCAGGTGCTTGAAGCATGAAATGAGCCGTTCCACGTCATTGTTCGTGCATAGCATCCGCCTTCTGTCACGGGTACCTCGTATCGGTGCATCAAGTGCCTTTTGTTTACAGTCTGGTATCCCATTCGGTGTGGAGAATAGTTTTCAACTCTGAAAATTCTATTCCTGAGGGAAACCGATCACCGAAATTAAACTTAATCCAATCAGACGAACGAAATTATTTTTATGGTTTTGGTAAAGTATAACATGTATACATAGGTGTTTAAGAATGTTCAACTCGTATCGCTTAGTGCTTACTTATGGCAACGGCAAGTAAATTGTAAATAAATGCACAATTATATCGTTGTTGAAACAGACGAGCGGTATAAAGCGTAGTCCTCAGGCCAAGTAACGAGTTTAGTTGTCAGTTAAAATCTAGCTGACCTTTTTAGAATCTAGCTGTACTTTTTACTTTCAAATACACAGTAGTACTGGCTCGAGGTAGTGCTGTGAGACTGAAATCATACAAAATTAGTTCAGGATACAAAGGGTTTTAATGTGTTAAGTTAGATGATTTAAATGGTACGTTATCTGCTGTTTACATATACATTCTGATTTAGCTGAATTGTTAGAATAAATATCTATAATCTACGATATTAAACGATAAGTTGTTTAATCCACATGATTTTCCCTTGTTGACGTTTATTGAAGGCTCACGATATTTTTCATGAATTTTCGTGATTACCTGCCTGATTTAGAAAATATTTAACAGATTTCCACTTATAACCTACTGTCATTTTGATGACATGCTTCTAATTGTTTATTATTTAGTCCTATATAAAAAGAAATGTTAATAGTAGCAGTTGGTATCACACTAGTTAATATAAAATCTAGATCATTGTAATCTTTTTTTGAGTTAGTGGGTGGGTATGCTGCTTTTGTAGGTTCTTTCATGAAGGTGTCCTATCGTAAATAATCGTGTGTGAAGGAAGGGGGTGAAGGACCAATATACAATTGTTTGACACAGCGTTGTAGGATCAAAAGGATCTTCAACTTTCTTAATTGATTTTGTATCTCATAACATTTTGAATCTCATTAAACCGGAAGTTATGGAAATAAAATGGTATTAATTTTGGTTTACTTTCTTGTCACTTCAATTATTAAAGTTTTGACTGTAGAAAGAGTAGATTATTATGTCAAATAGTTATATTAGGATATGTGTATGATTACCTGAAACTCTTGCTCCACTACATGAAAGAAAACTCTAAAGGAAAGGTCTTAAACATTAACTTGGAAATAGTAATTATTATTTTTCTTAAAGAATTTTTACTTAATTCCATATATATATATGATTTGATAAGTAGTGTGGTAGTTAAAACAATATTATTTGTTATTTTATGTAAACATATATATTTAAGGACTCCCTAAATCCAACAAAGATTTTGTGTAGTTAAAAAAATATCATATTACGTAAACTTATTTACTCTAGACGATAAACTTAGCACTTTCATTGATACTTTACGACAGGGCTACGTTTTGAAATAAAATATTTTTTTAAATTTAATCAGCTGTTAAATAATCTGTTGAATCCTTATATAAAATACGTGAAAAATTTTTTTCAACACAACTCCTCCTTTATTTCTTAACTAATTTAAACGGTTGAGTTATCAGAAAATTTGCCTCTTTTCGTAGTTGTGTAAAAAGGTTTTACTTCTTCGAATTGCTCACCCTGAAGGGCACGGGAAGCCCTCAAAGTTCGTTTTTCAGCCATAAGAATAACACGGAGAGAGATTTATATTAATCGAAAAGTAACAGCTGTTCAAATGTAAATAATTGTTTATAAAAATGTTGAACACCTTTTGAAATGAGAACAATGGAGTTTGTAATGTTGATGAGGTTCCATAATGTTAAAGCAGGAAATGTTGTAGGCATGGTTTAAATGGTAATTTAAAGCAGTTATTTTATGTATCTAATTCATGTTCACCTGTGAAACAAAAACAAATGAAATAAACACGTTTTAAATAGTCTAAGTAATATCATTGGGTGTTTAGCATAATAAATAGGTAGCAACGCAACTAATGTAAGTGAGATGATGTAAAAAAAATTTATATTGTGATTTTACGTTATATAGTTAACCTAATATTAGTTGTAGTCAAAAGTGTAAAGAGCGTAGCGAGTGATGGGGTTGGCACGCGTAGCGTGCAGGGGTGTCCCCTAGTATAAACATATTTTTATAAGTGTAACATGGTGATTACTATTGAGACCCAGAGGGGTGGATCATGAGGTCCAAGGGTGATAAGAATCTTTCCTGTTTAAGAACTTAGAACCTTTATGCAAAATTTTACTTCTTCAGCTTATCGGATGTTTTGATAACTTTTGACACAGAGTAAAAACTTTGTCTCTTATATTTAAGATGAATAATATATATTATCTTTAACAATTGTATTAAGGCAATTTGGAAGAGGAAGCTCTTACAAACCATGTTCAACATACAAAACTTAATAGCTTTATAAATCCAATTATATATGCAACTTTCGACTTTCAGCATGATAGTGTGATTTCAAACTAAAGAATATTGACGAGTTAGTGTTTGTACGATCACAAACTTCCGAATTAGTTCTTCATTGCCAGTGTCTCAGCACGCCCACTCTATGAAGAAGATACGTGGCCGATCGCTGTTCCATGCTGACGCTTGCGCTGCTGCTGTGGTCAGTGCTGCAGCACTACCTCAGTAAACCCGTCACAAGCCGCCCTCCACTACGACGTACGAAGGGTTCTTCGGCTTCACAAAACTCAGACGTTAGCACTGGGTTCAGACACCGTGATAGCAGCTCAATGACGTCAGAGGAGACTGTGTGCCACCATCGGCGGAGGTCTTCGAGCAAGACTCACGCCCGTTACTACCGTATCCGACTGCCCGTCGCTCAGCGTAGAGCCAAGAGGTACCATTGTACATATATAACTGTCTTCCGTATAACTAAGAATCTAATAAGTTGTAGAAAGTTCAAAGTAATAATTCCAATAAATAAAAATGTATATTCAACAGATTTTTGTAAAGCTTCCAGTTCAGCGTTAAATTGCTCAATTGTTTTCTTAGTCTCTTTTTGTCCATCTTTTACTATCCAGGCTGTTTGAGATATAAGTGCTGAATAGGGGAGTTTGATGTATACTGTCATATCTGACTATCATAGCTCAAATAAGTACATATATCACATGTCATAACACTATAGAGCCCCGGTCCCCTCACCCTAACATAAGAGATGACATATTTACAACTTATACTAGGCCTGCTCCTTGAAGCCTACGTTTTATTATCTATATGATGATTCGTGAAGAACCAGCATCCTTAGGTTCCATCACCATATATCCTACACTTTTGACACGACTCATTTAGAGTAACTTAACTACTTGTATCCCACCTTCTTCTTTCCCCCACTCTTATGATACGACTCATGGAGAGTTACGGAACTCCTTTGACTCCATCTCCATCTTCCCTCTACTATTACATGGTTCACGGAGAATAACATAACTCTATGGATCCCATTTCCATATTTCCCTTTCTTATGACTCAACGCATGGATGGTAAAGTTACTCATTGAACCACATATTCCTTTTTCCCTCTACTATCATATGGGATCCTGGAGTGTAATATACCTCCTTCAACCCCATCTTCCTCTTCTCCTCTACTATCATATGGATCATGTAGAGTAACATAACTCCTTGGATCCTATCTAGATCTTCTCCTCACTGTTGATACGAGTAAGATAGCATATCACGACTCCTTGGATTCCAGGCACCTCATCTTTACGATACTATCAATGGAGAAATCTATGGAGTCTTATGATACCGTCAACGCAAATACCAACTGGATAACTTACAAGTAGAACATGACAGCCATGTTTAACTTGAATTTACGAAAGTCGCTTCAGCCAGAGAGTTTAAAAGTTTCAAGAGTCCATTGTTAGAAATCACTATGGACTCTTTCATTAGCTAATCTTCGGAACAGTTTCCCTATATAGTCAAAGCATAGTAAGGAATTCTGGAGATCTGCTATATCAGTAGCAAACGACATTCACATATTCCTTAATCACATGTTCATTGTTTAAAGTGTTTTCATCAGTCAATCTTTGATGATGGATTATCTGTGAGACATTGTACGTTTTTATATTTTTAAAACAAACACAATCATGAATTCGTGCTATTTAATACGTTCATTTATTTACATGATCTTTAGGGAGGTTAAATGAACTTATTAGAAAATTCTTATATTAAAATATATATTTACATTATATATTCTACTTTCACTTTACAAAATAATATGTGAAATAGATTTTAACATTTGTCTTCAATAAAGAAGTATATTTTTTACTGTAATTTTTCAAATTTAACTAACTAAAAACTTGTAAACACACAGTTTAGCACTAGTGAATCCGGTTGTCAGTCTGTCATTCACCGAAATGACAACTGTTATGTCAGAATATAGCCTGAGGCAGTTCAAAACTAAACCCAACGTTAAAATATCATCTTTTGACAAATAAAACTGACAGGTCGTGTTATAAAATCATTTTACATAGAAAACAAGAGGAAAATGTAACATTGACTGTGAATACAATGTAACTAATATACTATTGTTATTGTTGTACAATAGTTATTAATAATTACTTTCAATACATATTGTACTTACAACATATAATAATACAATATCTTACAATAAGAAAATTAGGTATATTAAAACTAGTTTCCCAGTATTTTTTTATGTTTTTACATTTAACATATACTTCATTGAAAAAGATCATATAATTTAGTGTACCAAAAACCATATATTATTAAATTACGTTTATATGGGTATGGGTGGGTGAATCAATACAATGTAAGTGAATGGGAAGGTGGGTAGGTCAGTATTACTATACATGTTTAAGTAGCTTGAAGGGCCATTTCCACTGTACGTGTATGGGTGAGTGGGAGGGCCGTTACGACTTCGTGTATCAATGGGTGGATGGAAGGGCCGTTACTACTTCGTGTATCAATGGGTGGGTTGAAGGGCCGTTATGACTTCGTGTATCAATAGGTGGCTGGAAGGGCCGTTATCACTTCGTGTATCAATGGGTGGGTGGACGGGCATATCTTAAGGTTTGTTTATTTATGTATAAAAAATGTGTTTTAAATAACTTAAAATGTCTACTTTTTATTTAATTTTTATGCTTAAAAGATAATATTACATCGTATTTTATCGTAATTTAGTAAATAGTCAACAACTACACAATAATAAATGTATTATATAATTATGATTGATTTAAGAGTTTCAAAATTTTAAATGATCCGTAGTTTCTTTTTTCTCAAATTAAATACAAAAAATAAAGTAATTTGAAGGGTGATGTCGATGACGATTGAATGTTACGCAACAACACCTCAAACTGCACAGCTCATTATCATACATTATAGACATCGTGCTCTCAATCAGCTGACGAATGATGATTAGCTCTACCTGCCAATTTGTAACTTACATAGCTTACATTATTAACAAAGTAATTCTGCATGGCGTGTGTAAATGAAAGACACACACGCGGCAAATATCGGAAAATATTTAAAGTTATTACTAACAGTTTCTTCAAAAACTTTAACTAAAAATTGAAATACTTTATTTTTATAGTTATGATAGTTTTATTTCTTTTCAATGTAACATTTTAAGAAGGCTAACAATGCAAGGATTTTTTTGCCATTTATTTGCAACATTTCGGGCCTTACTTGGCAAATGATAACAAGTTGTGCCGGTGAAATATTCTGTTTGTGTTTATAATTATTTGAACCTCTTCCTATCCTAGTGGCTAGGATTCCTGGCTTCAATAGAAAGGGTCAAGGGTTCAAATCCTTTGATCCTTTGAGGCCCAACAAAATTTACCTTCATGGAAATTTGTAACCGAACTAAGGTGCAACGAATAATTTTCGTAAAAGTTTGACTAAAGTAGCCACATACATACACGCACGCACGCACACGTCTTGTTCCAGAATATGCACTTGAAGTTTTTTATATAAATGGGAAACGTGATTTCGATGTATCCTTAACTCTGGTGGCAGCTAACGAAGAGCACTAGAATAGTAAGCTGAAATTTAGTAGTAAGCTACACATAGCCTATTTAGAATGTAACGGATACTAGCACTAAAGTGGTGAAAAGTAGCTGCATACATATTATGCAGCCGTTCGGATTACTCATGGCTTAAAACAGATCATTTCCACGGTTCCACTCCACTTCAGGTAGCCACATTTAATAAATTCCTCAAAGACATTACTGTTGAGTTGTTCCATAAATGTCAGAACTCTCAAAGTTATTGCTATTGTTTCATTCTCGATTGTTGACATTACCACCAAGTAATGTCAGTTTTGCGTATCACTACACCACTTAAAATAAAGAATGCTTGAAAACATAATGTTCTATTGACAAAAAGAACATAAAAATGCCACCATTAAAATCGGGTAACATTTCTCTAAGTGAAATGTTTATATATGGATTATTACCATTATATGTTTCTTCATTTCGTTTACGAATTTGGTTTACCTAACATTTAAGACATCCAGGAAGAAACTCATTGAGTTTTGAACTTACTCGAGTGACTTTCTTCAATGCAATGTAATTTCTACTAGTATTATATTATGTTCATTAATTTGCTATGGCAATTTATAGTGATCGATTATTAGTCTAATAACGTATATTATGTTCAATTTACATTAATTAATTTATATTTTTTAAATGTTATATTCAGCTCACTTAAGATATACTATGCTATATTCAATTTAGTTTATTTTAATTTAGGAACAATTATTATAGGACAATTATAATTCAGCCCCAACTACATATCGTTATGAAAACAATAATTCGGACATGAGTGGGTAATGTATATGCATAAAGCAACAATTCGGCGTTAGTGGCTTAGTGTTGTAACCCAGCTACTTGGGGACAAAGTGATGTGTATATTGTAGGTTATAGGTTGTAAGCTAGGTCCTTTTAATATTAAATTGACGTCAACTCAACGATTTATATCGATTTAGACGCTTACACAGTGACCGTACTGGGTGATAGTCCGTACATCAGTCTTTGTAAAGAGGAGAATTCAGAATAGGACTTGTCAATGAGCTAAAAAGCATACCAATACTACGTGGTTCGGATTCCACATAAAACTGCAGACCCCTTACTTGCCCTGGCTATTGGACTATTTAATAAATGACTCTTTCCAAGGAACAAGTGATTTTATTTAGTAAAGATACCTAAATGCATTAATCTACGCTCATCACACTTATTCTCCTCTATTTTTCATCCATATCACTACTATCAACACCTTAAAGATGAAAAACATCCCCGTATTATTTAACCTAAACCATTTAAATTTACTAAATCTTTTCCTTTAACATTCTCGGAATTTCAGTAGTAATAAAACATAGGGTATAATACGAGGTACATATAGTAAATATGCAAATAGTTTCAGCTGTTAATTTAAATTTGCTTTTAAACAAATTAAAAGGTATTCTTTTATTAAAAACCATGATTTCTTTTTGAAGTACAAGAAGAAACATATTATATGTATGTGTAGTGGGGTTTGGTGTGGTATTCAAGAAGAAGACAAATAGCCAGCTCGAAGTGGTTGTCAACACTGCTAACAGATGATTAGGCTTTCAGCTGACTGGTCCTCACAATCAATCAGCTGTCTCATTCTTGTATTCCCCTCCTTCTCCTCCATCAACATCACCCAATGAACTTCTTTTGAAAATTTCGTGAATGACGTTTCATCAAATCTTATTATCATAAATCAACCATTTTGTCCATTTTTTGGACTAAAGCGCAACTAAAAGAATAATTCTTAAATTCATGTTTATTTTTTTAATTCCATGCGACATGAAGTAGATGCAAAGCTTTTGCCAAGGTACCTGTTCAACATCAAAATATTACAACTGTGTTTCAGTGTATTTTACAAACTAAATGATTTAAGACTTTCATTAGCTCAAGTAGCAGCTAATACTCCAAATAAGCTTTCACAAACTAAAAAAAATATATACTTATAAACTAACTCGTAGGTTAGGTCCTTATCTCCACTATGGATCTATGGTTGGGTGGGTAGGTCATCACCTCCGAAGATGTAAATGTGGTTGGGAGAGTCATCTATGTATAGGCGGGTAATCAACCTCGTATAATCTAAGAGTTATCTACGGGTGGGAAAG
This sequence comes from Stictocephala bisonia, assembly GCA_035578905.1. NCBI lineage: Eukaryota > Metazoa > Arthropoda > Insecta > Hemiptera > Membracidae > Stictocephala > Stictocephala bisonia. The sequence goes on along the minus strand of JAQJVL010000138.1, from coordinate 785,175 downwards.
ATTCATAACTGTGCAGGAGATGTGACAGTTACGTGAAGTTTTGTTCGTTTTATATTTGAGTAGAAAGGATATGTATGACTAAATAATCAATCCGTAACAGGACTAGTGGCACAGTGCTGCAACCCAGTTTACTGGAGACAAACTGATGAGGGGATTGTAGCTATACGTTCTATAAGATAGCTCTTGATGTTGAGCAATGGCTGCCATCGGCTTGGGTGTACGTTTTGGTGGTACTGAGTCTCCATGTCAGTCTGTGTAGAGAAGAGAATCCTGTATCAGGCTTGTCAATTAGCTGGAAATCATACCAATACTAAGTGGTTTTGTATTCCGCTTAAAGCTATATAAAAAGCAAATACCACTGATTCACTCACTCATTCACTCATCGCTGTAACTAAAAAAGTATTAAGCATACGAGGCTGAAATTTCGTAGAGTCAAAAAGTAGAGTCAAAGGTCTTGTGCTGTAGATGTGCAATAATAAACGATTTTGAAATGTTCTTAGTATATCGAAGATGGCAGCCTTTTTAGTGCCAAAAATGTTAAATGCCAAAAACAGCATTTCTCTAATTTGTCTGTATCAGCTAAAAGGACGGTTCTACAGCTAAACTAATATAATTTTCTGTGCCTGATTTGAGACGATCTACAACTTTGGCCCTATGACGTTTTGCTCTATCTTACATCCTCCTAAGTAGAACTAGATTTTCAGTTTGTGCGTGTAAAACAAATTGGCTAATTTAAGAGTAAACATACAGATTTTTCTAGACTGTGAACATTTGTTTTCTAGGAGAATATATTATATTCAATGGGAAAATATGCAACTTAATCTGAACACATGTATATTCAGGTCATAGGACATGGTTAAACATGGATAGAAACACGATTTTTTTACTGATTCAGTGTCAATTAGCGTACTTTGTGCCCTCTAAAAGTAGACTTACAGATTTTTCTAGACTATGAAACTTTGTTATCTAGGAAAACAAACTGTTTTCAATCGGAAAATTAACAATTCAGTTTTAAAGCAAGCATAGCCAGAACATAGAACATGGCTAAATATGGCGAGAAACACAATATTTTATTGATTCAGAGTAAAAAATAGTATTTTATGCGATCTAAAAGTAGACATACAGATTTTTATAGACTTTGTAACTTTTTTATCTAAAGGAACAAACTTATGAAAATCGGAAAATGTTTAATTTAATTTTCTATATATGAATACCATTTCCCAATCATTACTATCTTTCCAAAAATATACGTCCAATTGACTTAAAATGTTGTACATAGGTTTATCTTGGTCCCTAGAGGTCCACTAAGAAAGGATTTTCTTTTCCTACCTCAGTACTCCGTTCCATTGGTCTACAAAATTCCCATGGTATTCTTAAGGAGCTTTATTAATTAATTGATTTAATAGATTAACAGTTGTTGAAAAAAATAAATTTAAAAAATTTAATTGTGGTAGGCTAAACTTTTTAATTAAAAATAATTGAGTACACTAGTAAATTAAACCTAACATCAGCTGTTCTAAATTGGATACAGTGTAAACTGAAAGCGTGCTGCAAATTTCAATTATATAATCAAACGTAATACTATGACCGGCGAAGTGGGTGGGTACACCTACTAAAGATATAAATTTATTGGATGTTCTGGCTATTGGGATGTTAATACATGGCTCTTTCTAAGGAACAGTTGACCTTAGTAGCAATGAGTAATATCGTTCATCTACAATCATCACACACATATTCGCTCCTTGTATTCGCCTATATGACTAAAATCGACATCTTACTGATGAATAATGAATTATAATAACTGTGAAAATTTATATATATGTGTGTGTATGTATGTATGTATGTACCTCACGTCAGTCGTAAGATTTGTTTGTACTTTTGGTGTGTGAACACACACGATCGTCATCGATGATTCAGTCCCACCTCACTAACCTCACCTTACACGTTATGCAAAGGTAGTCCATCGTCAGTTAAAAATAACTACACCACCATGATTGGTAAGATTGTTGGATATTCCAACACTTCAAGAGTTTAAGAAACAACACAGCGTATATGAAGACGACAGTTTTATACCTGTCGGATAGTTGTGTTTGTTTTTAAAAACGCTTGAAGCGTTGTCCAATGACAAGAAATAACTTTCAAGCAACATATATTCGTGTTTTTAAATACTTTTGAATGACGCCGCTTATTATCAAAGATGTTTAAAACTTCTTATAGTGCTGACCAACTATGGACGAACCATAGAGAACTGCGCACATGAGCGTACTTGAAATATACTGTGTCAGCAATAGTCAAACAATCATGCTTAAAACTAGTGACCTCTTCATGCACTGCACTGTATGTGACACAGGATCGAAGCTCATTCGGCCCACTGGACCGTATGTGTTGTTGTTTGTCACCGCCCCAAATTGCCGTTCAACCGCAAAAGATACGCCTCGTACCTGTCAACGTCCCACCCATCCATCCAGAATGCTCTTTTTACGGCACACTGTCCTATTGTAACACAACTGTATTGTGATTGTGTTACTCATCAGATTTATAAACCTGTTATGGTTTATGTTTTCTAACCGAGCAGTTTTACTGTCCTGGAGTTATACATAGTGTAGTATGCTTCAGACTTCGTTCAGGTAGTTCATAACCTTAGGATATTTTTTTAACCGTAATTTACCAATATATTTGAAATATTTGTCTCGCAAAGTGCAATTAACATAGGTCGAAACTAGTTTTGATCTGGCAATGAATAGAAGTCATACAAATGTAACAAAAGCTTTACAACCCCCAATTAAGTTGTCGAGTTCATATTAAATAAATTAAATTAATTATGTGTAGATGTTATTTTATATTTTTTCTCCCTCGGACATAGATTTATCCTCTAGGTACCTAACTAATTTACATAAATGAACATAATTTCAATGAAAATTTTGATTTATTTCATATTCCAACTTACATTCATTCGTTGTGGGAGCTGGTTGCCAAGTGGTATAAAGTGTTTTCACTTTGAATCCAAATTAGAGATAGCTAAGGTTAAAATCCCGGACTAGATTGGATGTATTTGTTAATGATATTCACTTTTGCTGTAACAATTCGTACTCTAATATTGGCTGAGTACTTTCCCTAGGTATATAACCAGAAAATACCGATTTAGAGTTGTCCCTAGGCTGGAGCATTCAAGGTATGAATATGTTTTGTACTTTAAAACATAATTGTAATGTAAATGTATCATAAGTCCCAGTTCGAACATGCAAATCAGGCACGTACGTGCCTTGAATCACCTTAAGAAGCTTATGGGTAAACCGTGTGAGATGTTTAAAAATGGCTTAAGGAGTTAATAAATTAACAGTATTTCAAAAAGCCTTTTGTTTGAAAGAATTATTTCAGGAAATTTAGATTTGAAATAATACTCTACTTATTTTTAAAATTCTTTAAAATTAAAGGTTCCAGAATACTATTCAGTTTAGTCACATTTTTTTCATTTTGATAACAAAAATAATGACTACTAGTTTGAAACTAGGGGATACCCCTGCACGCTACGCGTGTCAACCCCGTCACTCTCTGGGTTCGTTATACCTCGGCCTTCGGCCTCGGCCAGTGATTTTTTACTGAAAATACTAGTAGGCTATGCAGTCCAACCAGAAATGGTCGGAAGGCCTGGTAGAGTAATATTAGACTAGACTATTGATTGAGTAATATTAGACTGTACTATTGATGACAAACACAATTCCTTTGAATTAATTATACACGGGTGCAGCTGTAAGCACAATAAACTGTAAAGCGTAAAATCCCAATACTAAATTTATTTACATAATCTCACTCACAGTACTTGTGTTGCTACCTATTTATTATCATACACACCCAATTACTATATTACTTATCCTATATCAAACATGTTTATTTCATTTTGTTTTGTTTAACAGGTAAAGATTGATTTGATGCATTAAATAAGTGCATTAAATTTCCATTAACAACCTTTCCTGGTTTAACATTATGAAAGATCTAAACTCATCAACATTACAATAGTATATTTCATAACAAGAGTGGAAAGTGGGGTTTTGCATGTTCGAGACCATATGTTTGAAGTGCGACACTTGTCGAGCACTTCAAATGGTCGAGAACATATGGAATAAAAACAGGTGTTGTTGACTGTGGAAAATTTTCGGTTGTAAACAATGTTACTTTCGGTAGTAAACAATAGACAGCTGTTGATAATATGATGTTTCGCAGGTTGTAAACACAAATTACGAAAACAGCTAAACTCATAGTAGTGTAGTGAAAACACCATTGTTTTGATTTCAAAAGGTTTTCAACATTTTTGTAAATCATTATTTACATTTGAACAGCTGTTACTTTTCGATTCATATAAATCTCTCTCCATGTTATTCTTATGGCCGAAAAACGAACTTTGAGGGCTTCCCGTGTGATTCAGGGTGAAAAATTCGAAGAAGTTAGACCTCCTTGCACAACTACGAACAGAGGCAAATTTTTTGACACCTCGACAATTTCAATTGGTTAAGAAACAAAAAACTGCTTCACGTATTATATGTAAGAATGTTTTGCATTAATAGGCTACAATGTCGTTAAATGCACGGAAAATTTATTGAAAATATTTTTTCCATATTGTAACTCTTTACGATGATCTAGTAACACACTATCGAGGAAGTAACGACAAAGAGCTTATCAGTTGATAGCTACGGCGTGTCGAACAACATGTTAACGTAGATAATGGAAATACACAAGCTTACTTTTTATCGAAACTAGAGCTCTCGGCGTAACCCAATTTCATGCAGCGACCATCCTTTATTAAGTTTCATTCCCAATTTACAAAATTGAATTTCGTAAATAAAGAGCATCACCCAGAATAAATTTTAATGGAACAGAAGTAGACACAAGCACGTTTTTTATGATGATCAATTTCTTCCTACATACTATTTAGGAAACTTATATACATTCATAAATCAAACTTCCTCATTTTTGTGTACACAAATCTCTAAAAACTCTTGAATCAGGACCCAATTGACATTCTTACACAGCATAGTGTTAACATAAAAGAGTGTTTTCATACTTTTCTAACATTGTAAATGGAAAAACGGCATTTTAGTCTTTCCCCGACCTACATAGGTTAAACAAATAATTAAATATCATTGCTGAAAAGATGCTATTGTTACCAGCTAATGTATATGTATATTACATCCAAATTATACCCTGCAGGTTCATAACTGTGACATATGGTTGTTTATTTATAAAGACAACAATAAGTTATTTTATTCAAGACATTTAAAGTAAACATTCAAACTTTATTTTCCTATCAACTGGAGTCAATGCATCCCTAATAGTTAAAAACCAGTTAAGTTGGGTTAAAAATTATGTCAATAAAATTTTTTTACAATGCGATAAATTTATACTCCTACTTAAAATCAGTTCATTGGTGTGTTATGTAAGAGGGCTATGTTCGTTTGCATTGCAACTTTACAATACACGTACAGTGGCATTGACCCACTCACCCACCTAAAAATGTACGGTGGTATTGACTCACCTACCCACCTATACACGTACAGTGGCGTTGACCCACCCACCCATCTATAGATGTACGTTGGTATTGACTCACCTACCCACCTATACACGTACAGTGGCGTTGACCCAGCCACTCACCTAAAAATGTACGGTGGTATTTACTCACCTACCCACCTATACACGTACAGTGGCGTTGACCCAGCCACCCACCTATAAATGTACGGTGGTATTTATTTACTCACCTACCCACCTTCACACGTACAGTGGCGTTGACCCAGCCACCCACCTATAAATGTACGGTGGTATTTACTCACCTACCCACCTTCACACGTACAGTGGCGTTGACCCACCCACCTATAAATGTACGGTGGTATTTCTTTACTCACCTACCCACCTATACACGTACAGTTGCGTTGACCCAGCCACCTATAAATGTACGGTGGTATTTACTCACCTACCCACCTTCACACGTACAGTGGCGTTGACCCAGCCACCTATAAATGTACGGTGGTATTTACTCACCTACCCACCTATACACGTACAGTGGCGTTGACCCACCCACCTATAAATGTACGGTGGTATTTACTCACCTACCCACCTTCACACGTACAGTGGCGTTGACCCACCCACCTATAAATGTATGGTGGTGTTTATTTACTCACCTACCCACCTATACACGTACAGTGGCGTTGACCCAGCCACCCACCTATAAATGTACGGTGGTATTTACTCACCTACCCACCTTCACACGTACAGTGGCGTTGACCCACCCACCTATAGATGTACGTTGGTATTGACCCACCTACCCACCCATACACGTGCCAGTGTATTGACCTGTGATATATTACTGTCAAATTCATAAAGGTGGGTGGATCAATCTACTATTCGATAATTTATATGTCGACAGATGATTGGTGAAGGAAAATTTCCCTTTGTTTAATTTGTAGACTAATTATACATAGCCGGGGTTAGCTTGTTAATTATAAAATTAAAATCACCCTAAAATAGTAAATCTAATCAAATAAAATCCCATTCAAAAAATTAAGAAAACAGTATCAGAGCTTATATTATAAACTTTTAAGAATATTAATAGCACAAATCAGGAGCAAAGTAAAAATATTTAAAAACATGATTTTCTCGTATGAGAGTTGGTGTTCCTGAATTTTTCCAGCAGCTTACAAAAAAAATGTGTTTTTAGTAAATGGCTATAAATTCTAGACTGTTGAGCAACGGATGTTTGTTAAGTAACACATTGCCTTGTATGCAAACATCAAGATATACAGAACACAGGTTTTGATGGCCATCCCCCCTCCCCGTCATTGTAATGACCGTTCCTGTACTATCTCTCCTTGCACTTGAAGCTACAGTGTTGAGTTATTACTCCCTAGACAATCACGTTTTGCAAGGAATCTATAAAACTTTCTTAGAATGTTGACTTGCAAACAACTGTTTATAATTTTACATTTATTATATGCTTTCTCTACATATACTTACATAATCTTTCTAACTTTTATTTATGGATTTCAACTATCAACTGGATAATTAGATTGATTTATACCCTCTAGAACCTTGCTCTATATTCAGTTTGGTCAAATTTTACTTTTATATTCAAAACACGAATTATGTTTTTAGTCAGTCTTATTTACTTTACATATCTACATGTTTATTATCCACATGCACCTCAGTATTTAAGAGGAGAGCGTATTCTCTGGGCAATACTCCTCAAACAGTTTCTGTAAAACGTATCTCCAGCCTGTTTTGATCATTTATTAATGACTAATTAATTTTTCTTTAACCCACCTCCAATTATTCCACATGGAACGGAAACATATACTATTAGGAAAGAAGAATATAAGAGATTGGAAGCAATGGAGAAGTGGGTTTGAAAAAGGTTATAGAAAATAGATGGGAAGATAGAGTGTGAAATATAAAAACACTGATTAGGGTTGATGAAGAGAAGAAAATACTGAAAACTATAAGAGGGGGAAAATTAATTGATTAGAACATGTCATAAGAGAACAGCTATAGAAGGAAAAGTTAGAGGAAAGAGTGGAAAGGAACAAAAATATTTCATATGGTGAACAGTGTAAAGCTCGGATGAAAGTATGAGACAGCAAACAGTCTTACTCAAAACATAGATGAATGGCGGAAGGCTGCAACAAAAATCAACCTTGGACTTGGCTGAGGGAAAATCAACCTTGGCGATGATGAATGGCGGAAGGCTGCAACAGGACTTGGCTGAGGGAAAATCAACCTTGGCGATGATGAATGGCGGAAGGCTGCAACCGGACTTGGCTGAGGGAAAATCAACCTTGGTGATGATGAAACTAAAAAACTTTTTTTAGTGTTGAAACAACTTTTTTTAGTGTTCTTTATTTCATAATTCTCAACTCATTTACTGTAGTGTATAGTCTTCAGATTATACTATTCATGATTTTAAATTTATTGAATCATTAACTCCAACAATTAACATATTCATATTAAATATCCAGATTTAATATCCAGCCATATTCCTACCCGTATGTCAATAATATCTAATATTGTGATTGTATTTTTGAATCAGTATTCACCAATCCCTTGTCACAAATTAACAGTTACTCAGCCAGTATGCTTTATTCTAGGCTCTTCATAAAATGTCCAATAAATAATTTCAGTCCATTCTTTGTTGTCCTTACTGAAAATGCTATTTTGCACAAAACGTCCACAGATTGCATCTCTCTATTGTGTTCCCCATAAAGTTCTCTTGCCCGTATTTTCCATTACTGTCCTCTTAGTTCATATCATTCCCAAATTTATAAGTATTATGAAAGGATACTAGTTAATCCGCATTCTTCATTTTATGCCCTAAATACGTCAGAACATCCTTGATAATATTCTCTTCCATTTATATGAGATACCCAAAGTGTAACCTTTTCTCCAATCCATATTTTTAGGCACCACTTTCCACTTAACTATACTGTTAAGTTATTCTGAAAATACTGAACAAATAATATTATTTAGTACTTACACTTCAACTCTTAATATAAATTCAAAACCTTCTACCACCTCTCAATTTACCAGCCTTATTATCCACATTTATAGGTCAATATGTTTATAATAAAATGTAAATTTCGTTCAATGAAGTATGGACTCTCCAGTACGATCTCCATACTCTAACCATATATCATACAAGTTATACTCTGTTCTAAACAATAATTAATTGTTTGCAAACTACATCCATATTGTTTTAAAGTTCTGTTTTGTTTTTTTTTCATTTTTTTCTAACCAACACATACTCTCCATGTTTATAACATCTGCTGACAAACTACATAGTTCTAACCACACTTTTCGTTTATTTCATGTATAAGATATCTAGTTCTTGCAAACTAAGCCAAAAAGTCCTGATGTTTCATACCTGATTCATGTATTATTTTGTTTCTCATCAATTGTTCTTACATGCAATCTTACTAATGAATATGTGTTCCAATTAAATTGTTTTGTTTGATCACACTAATTTTTTTTATACAGTTGATATCTCTTTAAACAGTTATGGTTCGCTTTAGAAGGTTACAGAGGTATAAAACAAGTAATATTTCTGAAGAATTTTGCTTTCATTATTAAGTGTTTTAACTGCGAAAAACTTATTATGCAATAATTTACGGTTTATAGTCTTTTCATTGAATATTGTATGTAAAATATGATATTAATATCAAATGTAACATTAGGAAATATAACTTATATGTCCTATATACTTTACCTTACTTCTTACATCTAAGAAGTTAGAGTAGAGTATTAATAAAAACATTTAACTTAACGTTTCTTTTACAGTTACTGCAACTAATATTTTTGTATTAATTTAAAATTATCTATTACAAATTTAAATTGCATATAATCTCTTTACTAATTATTTTAAGAGCTGACTAAATAGTAAGCGAGTTCACTCACAAAGATTTCTTTGTTCCATAACAATATATCAATATTAAGTAAAAATGCTAAAAGCGTTGAAAGAGTAAATGAAAAATAAAATTTTACGGCCTGTTAAGAGTTTTTGTATGGTTATAAACCCCTTTCAAAAACCATCGATAACATTACAATAACGTTCTGGACAATGATTTAAATGTATACTCTATGAATATAATGAACTTCAATTTATTTACCAACTATTAGGAAAAAATAAAAGTTAATCAAGAGGAAACTAAACTTGTCAAATTGAGGTTTTTTCAGTGTTAAATACTTACGTAATGTCAACTTATGGAACGATCATATTCCCAAGGACATCTGTACATATGCTAATTAGGGGTCCTATTAAGGTTAATGAGATGCAATTAGTCCCCAATCCACAGTTGTAGTATTGTATGTAGGGGTGTAAGTCGAGTATATTAGACGATTCAGTTATAAAATAGAATTACATTAGTTGTATAATTGATGATTACGCATAATTAAATTTTTCAGATAACTCATCAAATATGAATTGGAGCCTAATTGCATCACATTAACCGTAACTACATCCCTCCCACTCTTACACCTACAGAGGTACTGTGGCCCAACCACCCACCCATACACGTACGATGGTATTGGCCCTCCCTCCCACTCTTACGCATACAGAGGTACTGTGGCCCACCCACCATCCCATACACGTACGATGGTATTGGCCCTCCCTCCCACCCACGGAGGTAATTTGTCCTCCATATGTACAGATGTCCTTGAGGATATGATAGTTTCCATATTAAATATTATTTTTAAACCCTAAGTAATTACAAATGATTAAATTAGTAATTACATTTTATAAAATGAAAAAATGTATACATACATTTTGACAAGACATACTGGACTCTTTGTTTCATCGAACAATTTATAACAGCAAACATGAATACAGAATGCTGTTTTCGTACAGTAAAGCCAAGCACAACAAGATTTGTCAGAGACATTGAGCTTGAAAGCTTTCTGACAACATTAATAATTTCCAACTTGCCAGGATAAACGTATGTCTTTTATCTCTTCAACGAGCGTTGACTTCGGCTTGTTCAAGTGATAACTTATGAAAACAAAAATCCTATTTATTACAAGTTACTATGAGACAATTCAAGTTTTTAACTGTTTATTACTTTCTAATCTAAACATTTATTTATTCAATAAAAGTATTCAATCACATATATGAGTTTCAGTAAAGTATTAATTTTTATCACTAACTTTTGTTCTAGAAAGTGTATTAAATTAAAATATAGTCAATAGATAAACTTTAACAGAGGGTAAAATTAATTTTTCTCTTTTTTCCTCAAATCTAATGATGAAAAATTTATAAAACATCTATTAATGTGGCGAAATAAATTAAATAAATTATGTTATATCATCTTGTATTCTGTAAAAAAATTTTGAATTCTCATATTATATTTTCGTAATAAATGGTTTGATTTACTAAATTTTAGTATAATTTATTAAGTATAAAACGTTCACATCATTCGATTCATGAAAAAGACCTTTCTTATTAAGAAAATTAGACGATATTTTGAGAAGATTCTACAATCATAACTGAATCGTCTAATATACTCGACAGATAAACCCGTCAAATATGCATTGGAGCCTAACTACATGACATTAACCTTAATAGAATCCCTTATTAGCATATGTACAGATGCCCTTGAGGATACAATAGTTCCCTTAGTAGACAAATACTTAGTGTTATTTTAGTAAAGCATAAAATGATAGTAAAACAGCATTCCTGGTAATCTTACACATAAATATACTCACATATCAAAAACAGAAGTGGTTAGTGAATAATTTAGGAGCCACTGGTCCCTTCTCTAGTCTCTAAATAAAAAGTAGAAATGAGACAGTAGACCTGAAAATGTTCGCTAACCTGTTTTTTTCTTTTCTATTTATTCTGAGGGTATTGATATCTGCAGTTTAGCAGTATACTGTTTTACTTTCCTTTTGTTGCTCACTTCTAGGTCTTCTGCCCTAAGATTAACCTATTATAATTTCTGTTTAAGTTAATTTGTTATCTTGCTGGAAAATGTTTTTTGACTTCTTAATCGCAAACGGTAAAATTTTTATATAATGATATTACATGAAAGTTATTTATTAGCTCTGGATTGTTCATAATTGGTAGATACTATTTGGAGATTCGCAATGCTTCGTTTTTTAAATAACAAAGTCAGCATTTCGACATGTATAGCACTTGTCGTCTTCAGGTGTTATTACCACCTTATCCTACATTTAAAAGTAGTTTCGTTATGTTTTATTACTCCCACTTAACCCATACTAATTCAATAAAACTATATGCCTAAAGACTAAGGATGACTGTTATGAAAGTCAAGTGTTCTTAAACAAAAATAATAAAAGAACAAGTCAACATAAAAAATAAAACTAGTTCTAAAAATCGGCTAAGATAGTAAGTAGACCTGGAGACGACATGAGTTCGTTATACCTTTCGAAACTTTGGGTTTGTTTCTTAAACACTTGAAAAAAAAGTGTTGGAAATCTATTTTTTTTATTATTATTATTGCAACTTTCTTTCATCTATTTTTTAATGTATTAGGGTTATTATTATTCACGTATAAGCACAATTGGACCTCGTGAAGAACAGTCAACTATTTAGAAGGGTTCACTATTATGAAGGGTGCCCAAACTTGTTCCAATTTTTCGGAATGATGTCTCTGCCCGTCAGTAGACCTTTTCGTTCCATTTAATATTTCCTGTAAGCCTCTTAACAACTTTTCAATCAAAATCTTTTTCAGAATCTATTCCTATTTTTAAAATACATAAATAACACTTCCTCTCGTACGTACAAACAAAATCGTAAAAACTACTATCTGATACTCAGTAGGCCTAATGGTATCACATGGTAGTTCAACCAATTTTTCATACTACTTTCATGCCCAAAAGGCCCTAAAATCAATTTAATATCAGAATTTATTTTGAAAAACACAAATTTGTTTTGCATCTTAGTTGTGGATTAACATAAAATTTTGAATAAATTCGTCTTTTCACACATTTAAACTTAATATATGCTTCAAATACTTATAGTTATAAGTTGTCTCCCTACTATGTTATTTGGAATGGAAATATATTAAGATATTTAATATAAAATATTTGATAGTTAAAATAAAAATTACAAGTCTAAATTGATTAAAAAATGTATATAAAATAAAAGTAATTTTCTGAACACATCTTCAACATTTATTCATTTATTTCTAGAATCCTTAAGTAAATAATATTAATAAATTAGTGAATATATAATTAAAATACTTGTTATATTCAAAATTAATACTGATTTTTTATATATTCAATCTAGTAAAATCCGCAAAGGTTGGTTCTATATAAAATTAAAAAATGTTAAGAAATAATTTTAAAACATTATCTGGGTGTTAAATTCTAAGCATAGATCAAAGTGGTTATTTGTCATAATACATCTAAATATTTCAAAAATAAAGGATAGTACATATAAGATAAAATATTTAGTCATATACTGTTTTACTAAAAGTTTATTTATTTCAATAATGTTCTAGTAGCTTATGTAGAACTTTAATAAACTAACCACTTCTGTGCAATATTAGTTTTCTCAAATTTAATTTGAGGCGAGTAATTTCGTTTACTAATGTACATCATACTTATAGATGCAAAACTATCTTTATTAAAATATTTAAGATAAAATTTGAATTCTTTCTCTCGCACTGTTAGGTTTTTAATGTTTGTTTTGTTGCTTTTACTAAAATGTTGTTAAACCATCATTTGTTTGTTTGAGGTATTTCGCTAATCGTGGCTACCAAACTCAATTTCAAAAGTTTATCTTCAAAAGTCATTTCACGGCTAGCTTCATTTTGTTAAACCCATTAATAAAACACGGTAGCAGGTCTTTGTGTCTTTTTAGCAGTGACTCTCCAAAATTACAAATTGAATAAAATACAAAAACGTGGGACGTACGTGAAATAATTGAATATCTAAACCTACAATAAATATAACGCTAAATCTAAAATGTAATAATTATGATCATTAAAGGTCTACTGTATACCAAAACATACAGTTTTTCCTCGTGTAATGAACATTTGTCTGCCTAGTCAAATATTCTTGCATTCGTTTTAGTACTGTAGAGAATTGTAACACCACCAACAGGTACAGTACAAACTCTCGCATATTACTGTGGAAATGTTAGAATTGATAGTCCACAACAACTACTTTGAACATTTTTGCTGTCGTGGTTCGTACACATGCATGGTTTCAAAAATTCATAACCAAACGTAAAACCGTTTAATTGAAAACATTTACGATAGTACTAAATTGTTTTTCAGGACTTGGTTCTGTTTGCAACAAAGCTCAGTAATATCCTTTTTATTACTTTGATGAGTTAGTGGTTAGTTCTTTATCTTTAATATTTTTAGGATTGCCGAACATATAAATATACCAATTGAATAGATTTTATAAGAATATTTTGTTAGTGTTACCAAACATTATAAATGGTGTTATTTTGTAACACGTTTCTTTATATAACTGTAGCTAGGAATTTTGAACCATTCACAATATAGTTTAACATCTAAATAGTAAATTATAGAGAAACGTAACATTTTACGTCTTCTAATTTAGGCAAGACTTTTTGTTGTAGTAATATAACAAATTATGTTATTAAAATATCGGTATATTTGTTTATGACACACGGTAAATTTTACCAACACCATTGTATAACTATTGTAGTACATGATAACGACGACAAATTAAAATAAAATATACTTTTAACACAGTATCGCTTTCAATCATTGTTATTTATAAGTCTGCAATATAAAGTATATACCTGATTTGAATTGTATACTCAAAATAAATGACATTACAATTATTGATTGAGCTCAGTGTGACTCTTTTACGTATTCTAAATATGTATTTTTTTCTGTTTCAGGTAAGTTCACAATACCGTTCAACATGCAATGCTCTTCAAATAGAAGGTCTCAACGTACCTACTATGTATATAACATCAGTGACTCATCTTTTTTGGCGGGTAAGTAATAGATCATATAATTTTGTTTAAAAAAAAATTATTAAGTAATAAAGTACGTCCAGCAGACAATTAGTTACCGAGCCTAGGATGTAACTGTGCTATATTATTATTTTATACATTATTGTTTATTTATTTTGTATCCACGCCAGTAGCATTTTTAATATGTGTTCAAACGCTGTTGACGCACAACGGTCCAGACCTCTATGGCAAATTTAAGTGGATTTTCAGGATTTAAACTTGTGACCCTCTGAATTGGAAGCAGGAGTGCTAACCACTAAAAGCTGGCAAGTGGTCTTAAAAACCATGAATTGACAACAAAAAACATGTTCTGGATTCACGTAAAAATAATTTAGTTGAAACAAGTAGATTTTTAGGGAGTTTAAACGCAGGGGTTTGGAATCAATTAATTTTGTACCGTTATTATTTCATTTATTACCTGTATTCGTGGATTAATGAGTTAATTTGTTTTTAATATCTCTCAATCTCTTAAAATTAATATTTAGTATTGTCAGCGAATATCTTTTCTATGTTTATAAATGGTTTTAACGCGAATTTGAATGGGTTCATTATATTACAATTAGTTTGCCTTTCAAAGTATGTCAAACTGTTGCCAGTTTCACAGCATATTGTATGAAGCACACAGTTTATGCAATATGGTCCGGAAGTATTGAAGAGATATCAATTCGACAAAATCCTTTTATTGTTCGCCTACAAATAAAGCAGAATTATTAAAAACAATAAATAATCTATCTTCAAATAAGACACCAGGTCTGGATGGCATGCCATGGCATTAAAATCAGTATGTAATATAGTTTCTCCCATCTTAGCTTACTTGATCAATCTTAGTTTTCAAACAGGTGAATTTCCATCTTGTTTGAAAATAGCGATTGTAATCTCACTCCACAAAAAAGTTGCTACTTCAGATCTCAATAACTATCTACCAATATTATTAATATCAGTTCTTTCAAAATTATGAAATCACGTCTTATGAGTTACTTTGAAATTAACTGTATATATATATATATATATATATATATATATATATATATATATATATAACGGTATACTAACTATCTGACAATCAATTTGGTTTTGTTCCAAACAAATCTACTGATGATGCTTTGCTCAATTTTTGTCCATGTATTTACAACGGATTTAATGACAGTCTTTGCGTATGTGGCATTTTTATTGATATAACAAAGGCTTTTGATTCAGTCGACCATGAGATCCTTCTAGACATATTATGGAAAATTGGTGTTAGGGGTATAGCTTGGAGTTGGTTTCATAGTTGCTTGGTGGAGAAGTTTCATTGCGTGCGATTCCAAAATTCAGTTAGTTCACCTGTAACTTTAAACTGTGGTGTGCCACAGGGGTCAGGTTTAGGTCATATATTATTTTTCGTTTTTGTAAATAAATTGTGTACCGGTTTTTTGGTAAACTAACCTGTTTGCAGATGATAATGCACTTTGTTATTCGTTTAAAAATGTAATTACTATTAGGAATGAAATGCAAAATGATCTGGATCAAATTAAAAAGTGGTTTACTGTAAACGAAATTGAATTGAGTGTGAAAAGCTAACGAAATTCAAGATTTATTTTTTAAGTGTAATTGTGCTTGCTTACTAGAAATGATAGTAGTGAATTGTGTAATAAGACAGAGCAAGTTGAAAAAATTAAATTATTAGGTGTTTTGTTTGATGACAGATTTTCTTGGAAGCCACATATTACTGATTTGAAACGATTATGTATTCATCGCTAAGGAAGTTTTACTTTTTGAGGCGTATTTGTCAACTTCCGGTTTTAAGACTTTTATACTGTTCTTAGGTTGATTCAAAACTTCAATATGAAATATGTTGTTGGGGTGGTGTTTATTCTTCTATCATTAATCCTATTCTTGTTGCGGAAAAAAAATATCAAAGTTATCACCGGTGCGAAAATCAGAGATCATTCTTTCCTAATTTTTAATAGTTTGAAATTGCTCCCCTTGAGATATTTATTTGTTTACCGTGTTTTAATAGTGTTTTTTTCTAAGAGGAGGCTACTCAAGGAGTAGTGCTAACGTACATTCTGACAGATTGAGGGCTATGAATCGTGTAGCAATACCTGCACCAAAAAAAAAAAAGCTTTTAGAAGATCTTTTGTGCTCCAGAATGTTATAGTAAATTACCGATGTTTATAAGTGAAATAAATTCAATATCTCTATTTTTAAAGAAAGTAAAAATGGGGTTATTTACTATTGACGATACAGAACTATTTTTCAAATAATCTGGTTTTATTTCCATGTCCTGTATTTGATTAAGCGTTTATTACTTATTACCTATTTTGTTCGTAGTATCGTACAAATCTTAGGCACTCATGTATTCAGTATGAGTATTATTTTTTTCCTTCCACTGTTACACTTAATTTATGCATTTGTTTGGCGCCTGCCCACCCACTTTGCTCGGTAATTATTATTTTTTTTAAATATATTTTGAAGGTAACATCCACACGGCACTAGCTAAGGAGGTACCCATCCATAATGCAATCTTAAATAAAACCTAAAATATGTTTTTTAAGAGTCTGTTTAAATCATTTAAGTGTAAATAGGTTTAAGTGTTTATATTTAAGCATCGACCTTTTTTACGAAAATATGTGTTTGTGGTACGTTTGTGTACATTGCAAGTCTTGCCTTAATTTTTCCTTGTATTCTGCATTTTTATTTTGAAAGATGTTACAGTTTTTATTAATTTTAATACATGAATACATAGCATTGATGAATAATAACAATTGTTCCAAATTAATGATAGTAAAATAAGCAAGAGGTTGAATGCTATGTTCAAATGTTTGTATTTTCTTTGTGCATTGTTGAAATAATCATATTCTATTTTATTCTAATGTAGTTAAATAGGTAATATAATGACAATAGATAAATGAGACAGTATTTTTATTCAGTAATGATGACTTTGTCTTTTAATCCACTCTAAGGATGATTATTATATTTTTACTTAACCTAACTCGGCGTTTTCTAACCAAACGTTATATAACTTACCCCAACCTATTGACCCAAACCAAATCCATACAAAACTAGCCGAATCTAACCCAAATTAGTGTACCCCAACCTACCATAGCCTAACTTTACCCAACTGAGCACAACCAAAACATACCAAATGGAATCGAGTAGAATTGAATCGGCCCGAACGTTATCGAACCGAGCTTCACCTAACAAAAATGAACTTAACCTAACATTCATCCTGGATCCAGCAATGATCATTTCCCCTTAGTAAGTTTCTGTGAAACGATGGTCAAACGTTATTTCATACCTGATTTTAGTCTATCTTTCATATGTTTTCTTTGCATGTTTAAACTGTACAAATCTTTTGTAGATAAAGCTTAAAATAATCTAAAGTTAGTATGAAGTAGGCTTATCTAAGTTCAATTAATTGCTTTGAAAATTTTTCAGCATATGCTTGTAAAAAGTTGTATTGAAAACTGCATTTCCTTCCACTTAACAAGTGCTTAGTAAGTAATTGTAAAGTAGAAGGTGTGTTGGTTAGTTAAGAGTTGTATGTAATCAATTATTCCATGCAAGGGACTCACATTTATTGTGTTGGTTAGTTAAGAGTTGTATGTAATCAATTATTCCATGCAAGGGACTCACATTTACTGTGTTGGTTACTCTCTTTCCTACATTTACCTTATTCCTAGCAAAATATATGACATTAAAATGTATTGTTGTGTTTTTTTGTTGAAAAATAATTTATTTTTTAGTGAAACCCCTTTCAAAATAGTATATTTTAATTATTTTTTATTCGTCTTATATTTTTAATAGAGTTATGTAACTTGTGTAGCTCATATATCGTTAACTATATTAATTTTTAACAGCTATGATTATTAAGTTGATTTACCAAATTTGTGTTTCGATAAAGGCTCAGAATTAGTACAAGAACAATCTTAGCAAGACACAGTTAATTCAGGAAGGAGAATAAATGATTTACCCCATTACAAATCCATCCGCATTCATAATCGTCCTTGGCTACAGACAAACCCCAACAAAAACACAACCCCAATATTCGGTCGGCCACGATAGAAACACAGCCAGTGTTGGTATTGATCTCGGTGAGGCACGGCAGATACTGGCCTACCCCCTCCACCCTCAACACGGATCACCTGCAAACAGGAAGTTGGGTTCGTTGCACTAAACAAAAGTACGAGATGTGCATATTTAAACATTTTTTACCGAAAATAGTAACAGCACAAAACCTATTTGACACACAGTATTAAACATGTCTGAAAGGGATGATTCTACCAAGAAAGTCACACAATTATTTTCCAAGTGAATTGGTTGAAAGTATATGTTTAACTATTCTAGCATATGACTTTTGCAAGGTCCATTTATATCTTTAAATATGTTCAGTCATTTGTAAGGTTCAGCTTGTAATATTTTTCAAATTTCTGTTTACAAGTGACGAGCAGAGTGGTGAGAACTTCCAACAAACAGGGCCCTAACAGGGCGAAACCCCTACTTTATACCAACTTTAGAGAACTTTAAATTTTTCTTACGTAGAATCACTTGTACAGAAGAGATAAGAGCCTCGATATATTGCAGTTATTTAGGTAAACCTGGTCCATATTATCAATATTTTCACTACAGAGATCTAGTTTACAGACCTTAGAGTTCTCTTAAACACTGATTTTTGGAGAATGAATTAGTAATATTATGTTAGCCAACCCTCAACTGTCTCTAAAGACATGTTCTTGAATTTTTCCACTTTTAATCGTGCTAAATGTTATATACCTTTGAAAAACATGTAATATCAGTTATCTTTTCATTGTTCAGTTGTTACAGGAATGTCAATTGGCAATAAGCCTGATGAAATTAAAAATAAAAAGCCGTTTAAAGTGACAGAGCAAACATGAATTTAGTAACTTATTCATTTATTTCATATAATTCATGGAATAAAATAATACATGGTTTGGGTCCAAATTAAAAAATATTACTTTCTGTATTTTATGGGTTGCACATTAAACTGCTTATTAGCTATTTTTCGTTTAAAAATAAGCCCTACATACAAACTTTACGAATCGTTTCAGATATGAAAATAAAGAATAATCATTACCTGGAAAATGTACAGTGCAATTGATGATAAGCGGCTCATTTGACAGGGGTTATAGAGCTTTGAATAATTTCCATCTCTAGAGTATGATAACAATGGGCCGGTAAATATTGATATCGTTCTCTACTATTTATCGATACATCCACAATACACCTAAAGCACAAAATGTGCAAATGGATATTCAGTTTAGAGATAGATGTTTTTTTCCGTTTCATCTAACAGTCGAACTTCAACTTTACATTATTATTTAAGATATTCATTAACAATAATTACTCATTGAACAATAATCTTCAAGAAGAAAATTTCTTGAGAGTATATATGTTTTTTGTAATTTATCCTGTTAGCCATTAATCTATTTTTTTTTTTTTTTACTTTTTCACTATACAACCCCTCGACAATCTCACGAATCATCAACTATAATGGTGTAGTCTTACTTTAACATATTTTTTCTGTGTTCTAAGTAAAATGTAAAATAAAAATACCCGTCCTTTTGAGCTTTAGCCAGCATTACAACAATCGTATGTTTTGGCAGATGTGGCCAATGCCTACATTGAAAAATTAATAGTAATATAGTAATAGAATTACTAGAACCTTTCACATGACCTACCCATTTTAAAGTTCATCGTACACTAGAAAAAGACAGACAAACCATTAATACGATTATGTATCATCTTTATATATCCATGAAGTATTTCCAACTGATACATGGTTGTTATTTAATATTCTTTTGTTGTCTGTTTTATACATGTTGTAATCCTACATTGAACAGAGATTTTCCAAATTTACAATACAAACTTTTGGATATTGTATTTGGATAAATATAAACGTAAAATATACTACAATTAGACTCTCCCGTTTGTTATTTGTTCACAAAAATAGCATCTTTTCAATTTGAGTTTGACCAATCAACCAAAATGTTAGCGATCTTCTTCCTTATATTTCCTCTTTTCATGGTAAATTTGAATTCTTAAACTATGTCGTTTTAAAATTAGTGGCCATTCATAATTTTCTACCTCTAATATCTAATAATTCGATACAAAAATGTACAAAAATATTTTTAACTGACTTACAAGAAAACTTTACTTTATAAAATGTAATCACAGACCAAAATACATCAGTGCTTGAGAACAGATTTAAAACTATTGAACGACATAGTTTTTTTCTACACTTTCACTATTCTTTTCATGTCGTGTTTCAGCTTGACAATATTTGGTTTAAGTAATATTATTAAATTTTCTACCCTTCTATACTATAAAAACCGAAGAAAACCTATTTAGTTTCCCACTAGCATTGTTTTTATTGTAGGCTAAATTCAGAACACAAAGTGATGGAAAAGTTATGAAGATGTATTTTTTAACAGCTGACAATCAACTGATAAGTAAGCTATAAAATTTTCTCCGAAATTAATTTTTGCAAAATATTGTGCTCACTAAATATTACTATTTGAATAACAAATCTAAACAAGATCCTTTATTAGTAATACAAATTTTAAATGAGATATTATAAGGACTTGATTGTTATAAAAACAGCTGCTTTAAGGCAAATATAAACAGCTGAACTGTTAGTTAATAGTCAGCTGTTAACAAACGTATCAAATCCTTCCTTAAACCAGATTTAAAGTATGTTTTAACGTTTTCAAGCTTTTGCATGAAACAGTAAATAATGGGTGAGACACAACTATAGAGGTCAGTGGATTGTAACCAGACTTCAGAAATTAAGGGCACATTAGGTTTTGTTATTAAACTGGCTAATGTAATTTGCTCTTGTAAATGTATATAAAAAAATGATAGACTTTTATAGATTTTTAAGATAGAAAACTTTAAACTGTTACCATAATTTAACTGAATATAAGTACTGATAGTTTGGTGATTTAGATTAGTTTCCAAAATGTAACTAACGAAAATAAAAGTGTTTAGGTAAACTTTAAGTAAATTTGGTCGTCATATAAAATATTTAAATTTTTTTGTGAAAACCACATGTAGAGAGGAATACATTAACGAAAATAGATCAAACACCCAGTTATATTATTAGCATACAACACATTTATTTTCACAAAAGAAAAAAATATTCTAAAAATTTTATTCTGAATTCGGGACCATGCATAAATGGAACTCACAGTTAAAACTAAACCTAAACACGTTTAATTTAAAGTAAACCATGTTAAATGTTATAATTTTTTCTTATAACATTAATACGTTATAAATGACAAATGTATATTATTTTCAATTCACATATACATTAACTAAATTAATATAAAGTGTACTAAAACAATTAACTAACTGTTGTCATAAATAATTAAATATATTAATTTCAAGGTTTTTTTTCAAGAAGATATTCGCATCATAAACGTTTATTTTGTAACGTACATAAGCGTTGTATCATATATGATAATAAAACTGTATTGCTGGAAATTTACAACAATCCTCTGTAGTAAAATGAATGTGTACAGTACAAAAAAGTGTTTTATGTTTAAAAATATTTAACTGGAAAATATACGTCACAGTTCCCATTATTTTTCGGAAAGGGTGATCAGGCAATTGATGAGCGGAAAGAAGATGATTTTTGGAGCTTTGAATTTGTAATAGCATCTTCTTTTTATCAAAAACACTTCTTTCTTGGTAACTCTTAACAATTTTTGTATATCTTAAAGGAGAATCCGATCTTCCTTTTAACCTTGCACTGCCCATTCCCACTAAATATCGATCTGTGTGGGCATCTCATTCAGACAAAAGAAGAGTAGAACCAGTTCAGTAAAAGATGAATGTTACGATAAAATCTTCCTGTCAATGCCAGGATTCATCCTGAACTATCTCTAACTCAGGTTCAAAGGTCTTATGCCTCAGACCGTTCAGACATAGACCGTTACAAAACTATATTTACTCTTTTACTTTGTTATTATTTATAGCTTAGTCAAATATTTCAATATTGCCTTAAATTTTTTTCATTTAAGACCATTTTCTGACTTTTAATATCGAAAAACTCTGCAATATATTAAAAATAAATAATGTATTCTATATGTAGATTCAATGTTTATGAAGCATGGCTTTTTCGTATAGATTCTGGAATGATTTATGTAGATTGAATGATTTATGATTAATATGACTTATCGGGTTCCATAGAGCTTTTATCAGTGATGCAGCTTACCTCACTCATAGAAGTGTTAATCAGTTTGTATCTGCTAAAGTAATAACACGGCACTTATGTAATAACAACATTTACAGTTGAGTTAGGTAATTAGCAATCATAAAACACACAAACTAATGATACATACATACTAGGTAAATAAATACGCTGAAAATGAAATTTAAAGAGTTAAAATTGTGTTTTGAAGATATTACTTTTAATTTAAGGCGTTAGAATACGTGGCAGACGGTGCTATTTTTTCATTAACTTAATGTCTGTGTAATTGCTTAGAGCTGTATTTTGATCAAAAAATAAATTAATTAAAAACCCTGTGTGATTTTCGAAAAATTATTATTATGACAGTGCATATACAAATAAATGTATTAAATTTAGGTAATTCCTTAAAGTATTCCTGAGGTGTTGCAAACAACACCTAACAAAGGACTTCAGAATCGGTCCCTGGCGCCATTCAACCATTGTACTCTAATGGATTGATATCTGACAATGTTGAACTAGGGAATACGACAGAGATAAGAAGCTAAAGAACTCAGAATCATCAAATTAGATTTTTTTTTTTAATAAAAGATTTAAATAAACTTATATTTAAAGTAATATTGACATTATCATAAGTAACTAATACAATAGTTTATTGTATTGTATGAACGACGTGAATATTTTCAATTACCACTAGTTTGAATTGTAAAAGTCTGCCAACTTTTAACGCATTGGTACGTACATGGGTAGTTAGGACGACTGTTACATCGTGCTTGCATATGTGGGTAGGAGGGTCGTTGTACATGTATGGTTGGTAGGAGGACTTTGTAATCGTAAGCGCGTGTGAGGATAGTAGGGTGGTTACATCGTACGTGGACAAATTATATGGTTGCTTTGTGCATTATTTTAACTTTGTCTCTATTTAAAGTCATATATTGTGATCCTACGCAAGAACGTATTTGTGATTTTCATGCGTGATATAAATGCATTAAATATATAAATGTTGTGATTGTAAAAGGAGGGAACCTTTCATACACTGAGACATAGTTTATGTGTAGTTCTCAGTTTATTATTGCTTTTGGATCTGGAGTGAAAGTTTTATTTAGCATACTACTGTCTAAATACATCACATAAGATACATAACACGATATATAATTAATTGGATTAAACAAGGTCCTAGACTGCCATGTGATAGAATATCACACAGTGGTTTTATGTAATACAACGTGTGATCTCCTTCAGGAAATCTCCTAACCTCAACACTTTCTTCCTTCATCTCCCAATGCTTGATAATAATCTAATTAAAACAAATGATTTTTATATCATAAAACTGTTATTTATATGGACAATTACTTACATTTGTGATATTATTTTAATAAACCGACTGAATTTATGTCAGTACAAAAACAATGTTTTGATTCGGAACGTCGCCCAGTTTGGGGGGGAGAAGTTAGAAAGTGCAGACACTCCAACACGACAGCGTCGTGTCCAAAATGGCTATTACTACCACGAACTTACGTTGACGTGTTTTAGACGGAGAATCAGCTACCACACTCACTCCATGAAACTTGGGAGTGAACTTAACTTTGATGCCGGAAGTTGTTCCCGAAACGTTGAATAGTGAAGTTGTAAACTTGTGTAACTGTTTCCTGAATCAGTAGCTTTACTTACAGAACGTGATTTGCCATATCAGCTGTAATCTAATACTTTTGTAAAGTAACTTAATCAAAAAATGTGGTGTAACACTTTGTTGTAGAAAGTAAAAAATATTGTTTATCAATTTATTGTTGGGCCACCCATACCTCTACAATTACGTTCCCCAATCCAACCCCATCACACATGTTCGTTGCTATTGCTTCTTATAGAGAAAGTTCCAGATGCCAAGGAGTCCTATTAGGGAAGCCCCAAAGGAGTGCGTTTATAGAGGTGGTCTCATGGGGTGGTGTGTCAGTAGATTTAAAACGTAGGATTTTATACTTCGACTTATGATTGAACCAGAAAGCAGGAATGGCATTCTAATTGAATATTTTTGTTTATTGACATTATAATATTCCAGATACCTAGGAATACAATATCTTAAGAACTTGGCAATCATGATGGAATGTCGTATATCCTGCTTCATAGTTTTTAATAACAGCTTATCTTTCTAACTGTCTAGTAATAAAATATGTAAAATAACTTGGCTAACAACATGGAATGGCTTATATTTTATATAGCAATAAAACATACCCTTGGATTTTAATTGATGTTGAAACTTTCCTGATATTTGCCTTGCTAGGTAAATACGAATTTTATTTTAGTATGTTTAGAAGGAACCTATCTGTGGAATTAGGTAGTTATACAGTATCTTGCCACCTTACAAAATAGGAAATATTTGCTCTAAATGGGTCTAGAATTGGCTGTATTTTCACGAGATATGCTTTTTACTCCACAGAAATCACGTATTTTAGCGAAAAATACGAAAATAACAATGTCACACTTTAGATATTTTTGACATATTTTTATTAGTTTAAAAGGTATTTTTATCTTCTGTTTCATTATTATATGTTTTTTTTTTTTTTTTTTTTTTTTTTTTTTTTTTTTAACACGAATTTGAAAACTATTTTGCTCCATAGAAATTATTTCTCGAGATACAATGGAAAACCTACTTTCGCAGCGAATCGCGAATAGCGGCTATTACGCGATCATTATATACAACAACTAATAATCAGACAAATCGAGTCACCCATATTCTTGTCGGAGTGACGGCCGTAAGGCCGTCAGCCAGATACCCGACTTACGAATTTTTGTTGAGTAGACAATTAGGACAAGTTAAGTGATGTTTGGTTAGGTAAGTAAGAAATGCATTTTCCGGGCTGGCAAAATAGCTTTACTGAAAACCAATTATATGTTCATATTCAGCATGAAAAACATGTTAAATTAAACCAATTTTTGTTGAAAAATAACGATTTAGAAAAAAATGTTTTTTCACTATTAGTTAAAAAACTAGTTTTTCAATTTTTCGGTAAAAATGAGTTTTCCTCGGTGGAAATTAACCTTCTCAAGATATAAACTCATATTTCACTAGTTTTTCAACATAAACTTGTATAATTACCCGGCATTGTTTTAACAATCAAGCAAATAATTTGGATCTGAAAACGTTTACAGTAAATGGTAATGTCGACATCACATACAGATCCTGGTGAGGGGTAAGTCAGAGTAAAGTGGGGTGCTACTGGTCATGTTCCCATTAGCTGACATTTAGTTCCGGTAACTGGGATCTTCCATCAACCATTGACCGGGAAGTGGGGTACAGTTACAAAAGAGAGAGGTGGGCGCTAGGTAAAAATTTAAGAATAATATTTTTTCAATATTTACTTTGCTTAGCAGCTACGTAAAACTTGATTTTTTTCATAAAACAATTTATTATATATTTGTTGTTTTCTTTACGATTATTACAACACTTGGTAAACGGGTTTATGTTAGAGGGTAGTTTGTAATAAAAATATTTTAGGAATTATCATTTTCAAAAATGGCAGCCATTTTTATTTATTTTAACAAATATCTAAAAAAAAACTTTCTATACTTTTATAGAAATTTAGTAGGACACAAAACAGTGTTTAAACAACTTTCCCTTTCCAATTATACCTAATTTTTTTAGAAACGCTTTAGACATAACTATTTTATGAAGTAACGTTAATTAGTTGACATACTGTTCAAATATTGTCAAATTAGTGGCCATTTAGTTTTCATGTGAGATTATTTCGTAAAATAATGATTTTTTAAAGCGAATTTTACAAAAATTAGAGCGAGGAGAGGGAAAGTTGTTTAAAAACGTTTTTTGTGACTTACACAATTTTTATATAACCTGTGTTTTTTCTTTTTTAAATAATTGTTAAAATAAAAATAAAATGACCACCAATTTGATAATGGTGAAGATAATTTTAATAAAATAAAAATAAAATGACCACCATTTTGATAATGATGAAGATAATTTTAGAATATTTTTACTACATACTTTCTTTTATTAAAAACCCGTTTACCGAGTTTTGTAACAATCGTATGGATAAAAACAAATTTATAAATTGTTTTATTGAAAAACGAAATGGCGTCTAGCTGCTAAACAAAGAAAAATATTATTATTTGTTTTTATCTTAGTTAGCATTTCATAGTCAGCACAACTTTTGTCACACCCTGAATATGATTTTACTAAACTTGTCCTAAAATCAGATCATTCAGACCGAATTGAAATTTGTCATAAATTATTGTATTAACTATTCTATAATATTTTATAGTCTTTATATTTCGTTATATAACAAATATCAAGGGTATGCAGAATTATATTTTCCAATATACCTTATATTGCAATATACACTCTATAAAGTACGTGAAATTAATTTTCGTAATTTCTTGATCTGTATTCTATTGTATTAGTTTATTATTTAACGATTTCTTGGTAGAGTATAAATTATATTTACATAAAGAAATATTTGTCTGGAAATATTTACCAACAATGATCTATTTTAGTATTAATTGTGCTGTCGATTATTTACGTTATTTAGCTGATTAAACTTCTGTCTCAGAGGACGTCCTTGAAGTAGACAAGTATTGTTCTCTAATGGATTGCTGGATATTGTGGCAAGTTACCTATAGGGATTGAAAAAAATTCAATCTAAATGATAGAAGAATAGTAGCATTTTATTATATTTGATATTTCTACTTTACAAACAGACCTTACAAATAATTAATCTGGTTAATAGTTCCCTTCCATTCCCTGTATTTAAAAAAACTAATTCTTTATTTTCATTGTTGTGGAATAGTTTTGTTTTCAAGTGAGTAATGATTCAATTCAATTCAAAATCATTTATTATTTCCTAAATTGATATTACATTGCAGTGTTTTTTTAATCTCTCTAGCATATAGCTGTTTGAGAAATCAACTAATTTTATCAAAATGAAATATCTTTAATATATGATTAATCTTAAAGTAACTAACACACAAAACAAAAATAAATAAACAAATCAACAAACACCAAGGAAACATAGTTAAAGGAAACCAAACAACATTTGTTATTTATTATAAAAGTCAATGTTTTTTTTTCAAAAATATAATTTTTGTATCAGTAATCCTAATTTTTATTTTATTTTGGAGTTTATCTCAATTAATTGTTTGATTCATTGTTTATATTATATTTTTCAAAAATATGTTCACTCAAGTTTAAAAGCAAAAGATTAATTGACCTTGAAACAAATAATACGTTATATATATATCGATATTTATAAAGATTATTCTAAGATGTAGATAACAGGCAACTAAATGGAAACTTAGTCAGCCAACTATAATTCACAACTCTGTAAAACTTATCATTCCTTAAAGCTGTTGATGACGAAATTCGACAGGTTTTTTTTTTCTTTTTTTATATAGAAAAGGAGAGGCTGATCTTCTTACCCTCACCCTGCCCATTCCCCAGAGCTAATCTTTTCTGAACATATTAGTCGGAAAAACAAGAAGAAATAGTACAGGACAAGGTGAGTATTACTGATAAAAACTAACAGGCAATGCCAGCATTCGAACTAGCGTTATCAGTAACTCGGGGATAAATCCTGTCGCCTTAGACCGGTAGGCCACCGGGTCCCCCAAGAAATTTTGAATTCCTCAATTTTCAAAAACTGGAATGTTCACTAACAAAATACATCCTATAGTTGGTTTCACTACTATAGGGTGGAACAAGCTCAGTTAAAGTTCACTACACACCAGCAATACCGAATGGGTCTTATTCTAACAATAACTAATGCATAGCCCTTGTATTTATTCGATTAAGCACTCTTCCCTCTTTAACATTTTCTTTCTTAAAACTGTTTTTTTCTGATAATAAAGCTTTTTTAGGATGAAAATATATGTTTTTCACATGGTATTATTTCAAAAAAATAGTCTTGTAAAAAATCAATAAGAAAGCAAGAATAGTAAAACTGTTTTATTCAATTTGCTACATTTAGACTATTATTTTGTGAGTGATAAAAATTGAAAAACATAGGTGGTTTTCTAAAAATTTGTTCTTATTATCGGAAACAACGTCAATGGTAAAGTTTTTATACTGGTTAGGAAGTTTAGAAAATCTAGCCAAATGAGATGCACTAAGGGTTATGAATCGGGTATTTTTTATAATAAAACTAAACCGGTTCCCATTTTGTCTTAAGTCAGTCTCTTATAGCTTATAATTATAGACTTTGGACTGAGAAATGGTAGCACTCTCTTTTATAATAATAGTAATAATTTATTTGTCCTTAACAAAATTTTCATTGCAGCAAACATATAATAAATAATACGTACAATATATAACGTAAACCTCGACACAGTGTATATAAATAATATGACTGTATATATAAAAATGTAATAGTAGTATGAAATTACATTGTAAGGAAATCTTCAAACTTTGAATTTTATTTCATATAATAAAAATGTATTTCAATTTCTTCTTAAAATATTACATGTATTTTCCTTTTCTTATATGTTGGTAATCTGTTGTGTATTTTTATTCTATTGGAATCGATATGTTTTTTGTTTTAAATGGACCTATGGTATAGCATTTTAAGGTTACATTGAAAACAAAGATTTGTTAGTTTTGGTTTTTGAAAATTTGATCAATTGTTATTATTTCATATACTCAACAAATAAATGTTATTTCATACATTAAATAGTCATGGTATTATCATTTTCTAAACGGTTGTTTACAAGACATATTTTTCTTTTGTTTGAATACCATTCATTCATTCAGAATTAATTTTTCCAAAATTTAAATGCCATTTATTAAAAGTCACTTGTTAAAGGCCGTAATAAAATCAAGCCACCGGTCAGGTCGTCTGACAGTTTCGGCTATATTACCCAACTGTCAGTCGAACCTTGGTATGTCCACAGATTGACAGTCTATTTATATATCGTTCAGGTGACTTGATACCTCATAAGCATGATAAGATTTCCTTGTCAGTTTTCATTCTAAAATTAAACAGACTTTTCGGTTTTTAACATTTTACTTTTGGTGGGACGTGGTACGTTCGTTTGGTTCGAGTTTGACAATGCGCATTTTCAAACTAACCTCCTGATTCACATATCACCTATCTCTTTTCTTCTTTTGATACATGTTCTTCTGTACCGCAGGCACTTTATATATTTACATGGTTTAGTGAGGTATTCAATTATTTTGAAATGAGGTAACTGTGAATGTATATAATTAAAAAACGATGTATTAAATCTCTGGATCACGAAATCTCTGGAACCACTGAATGAGAATGATCTGGAATCACCATATTTTGATGAATTTTGGAGGGAAATTAGATTTTGTATCATAGACACTCACTAAGAAATGATTTCGTGAAATTCTATTCTTAAGGAGTGGAAACTCTATACAACTTAATTCTCATTCAAATTGATGTCAAATTGTGCACTGAAATAGCTCTCCTATTATATTTGAACGTAAAGAATACTTTCAAAGTCAACTATTAACACAACACTTTGAGGTGTTGATTAATATTCCAGGAGTATATTTTTTCTATACCCCCTACAATGAGTTGATTATTCGTTCACTTCATTGCTCTGGATCTTGCCAAATCTTCTGGTACAAACAAAGTTTATGGGAGAAATAAAAACTAGACAGTGTCCCGTCAGTTGGTATGACAGGTCACTTGAAGAGTGTGTTCGGGAATCAGTTTTTGCCTCATCTGTGTTCACAAACTATCAGGATAGGAGGATTCAAAAATGTATTTGATAATCAATAACATAGGAACAAAAACTTAATCGAGTAAAATCTTTATATGTGTTGTAAATAAAAGTTTTATATCCGATATAATGTTATATTCAGCTCGATTGAAAAAAATCTCTTTGATGTTTCTTTTATCTTTCTGGTATTTTAACATGATTATTTCTTATTGGGCTGGCGTTGTTTTTAAAACATCTTTGAACGTCTTATAAAAGACAAGATATCGTAAAATATTTAATATTCCTGTTGAAGCTGCAAATATTTTACCCAGGATATTAAGTAAACATTATATGCACGACTAAACATGGATTAAGTTTAAATATTTGTACATACAATTGTGTATCATTAATTATATAACTATCGTATTAAAAGCAGATGTTTAGCTTCTTATTTCTCTTCAATAAAATCTGTGTCGTTCTCCTGAGTAATCAAATATGTTCACACTGCTAGTAAAATTTATAAACTTATTTTCAATTATTTACTGTGGTAAATACAGTGGTTATCATTCAAAATACTATCAATGAACTATTCCAGAACACACTACTGTATGTAGTCCTTGCTTCAAAGCCCTCTTTAATGAACAGATTAATCATAAAAGCAATTTCAGTTTGCGCAAATTCGTAATTTGATAGAGAAAACGATTGTTCCTCTAACTACTTACATAATTCAACTGCCAGTAAACAGTGTTCCTGTGTAGCTGTCAGTCTGTGTGTTGATTAAACAGACGTCCCTTGTGACACCATCCGTACACCTGATGTGTTCGAAATTGGAGGGGATTATTTATATGCGTCTTTCAATCATGAGTAACTGCAATACATAATTAGTGTTCAACATTAGAACGTACTAAAGGTTCGTAGTTTTTTATATATAATCTTATCTATTTACACTTATCGTAGCTTCAAGACAAAAATATTTTTATTTTTTAAATAGGTCGATCTTTATATTTTTCATGTAACATAACTTTATTTTATTTACATTTTTAATTCTAATTTATTTTTCACTACACTACTATGAGTTTAGCTGTTTTCGTTATGTGTTTACAACCTGCGAAACATCATATTTTCAACAGCTGTCAATTTTGTTTACTACCGAAAGTAACATTGTTTACAACCGAAAATTTTCCACAGTCAACAACACCTGTTTTTATTCCGTAGTGTAGTGAAATAGTATATTTCATAACAAGAGTGGAAAGTGGGGTTTTGCATGTTCGAGACCATATGTTTGAAGTGCGAGACTTGTCGAGCACTTTGAATGGTCGAGAACATACAAAACACTTTCACTCGAGTTTTGAACAATACTTTTCACTACACTACGGAATAAAAACAGGTGTTGTTGACTGTGGAAAATTTTCGGTTGTAAACAATGTTACTTTCGGTAGTAAACAATAGACAGCTGTTGAAAATATGATGTTTCGCAGGTTGTAAACACATATCGAAAACAGCTGAACTCATAGTAGTGTAGTGAAAAGTATCGTTCAAAACTCGAGTGAAAGTGTTTTGTATGTTCTCGACCAATTGAAGTGCTCGACAAGTCTCGCACTTCAAACATATGGTCTCGAACATGCAAAACCCCACTTTCCACTCTTGTTATGAAATATACTATTAACACTATCCAAAATAATTATTACTAGGAATAGTTACATCCTGAAATGAATCTCATTTATTACTTAGGGGTTCCAATTCTATTATTTCCAGCTACCGTAGACTCTTTTAGAAAAATAAACCTAAATTAAACTACTTCATGCAAAGCTCACTCTGTATTTTGATGAAGTCAATAAATAATGTCGTTAATAATGTCAATAAATAATCCTGGAAACTAGTGCTAGAATTTAGATAGCACTCATATGATTTTGATTGAAATTAGCCTTTTAATTTGAAATAAGAGATTATTGGATAGTATACCCATTTTCTTTTCTCATATACCTGTAAAAATGTAACAAATAAAGGCTAGGGTTCATCGGAAATAATTCACGTCGGTTTCCTGTCGAAGTCAGTAAAGATGTATTTCTTACTTTTAT
This sequence comes from Stictocephala bisonia, assembly GCA_035578905.1. Taxonomy (NCBI): domain Eukaryota; kingdom Metazoa; phylum Arthropoda; class Insecta; order Hemiptera; family Membracidae; genus Stictocephala; species Stictocephala bisonia. Next base: position 752,744 of record JAQJVL010000138.1, on the reverse strand, counting down.
AATTGTACTGTTTTATTCTTACACGTATTATACAAAAAAGAAATAAATAGCTTTTTGTATGATGCTATCAAGCAGGAAGATTTAAAGAAGGTATTTTCGGTTAATTGCTTTCCATCAACGTAACTGTACACAGGATTCATAGAAAGCGTTCAAATTAAAACAATAAACATATAATTGCTGCATCCATAGTATAAATAATTTATGTCATAGATTTTTGACATTTTTTTCGTTTACTGATAATTTTTAACAGATGCTTCAAACCTTCCTTCGAGTGTTTAAAAATTGTCTCATTTAGCATCTACAAGTAAAGTGCTTAAAATTTTTCAAATGGTTTTTAACACTATATTACGTGTGTAGATTATCTTAGGTATGGTTATGGTAGTTAGTTAATGGAAAAGATCCGAAAAATGAATTGGTTAGGACACATGTTGAGAGAATATGTTAAGAGCAGCTATAGAACGAAAAGTTAGAGGAAAGAAGAAGACATCAGGTGGTGACTGTGTAAGGACCGGAGTGAAGTATGAGAAATCAAAACTAGTTGCTCAAAACAGAGATTTGGCGAAGACTACAGCAGGACGGGCCTGAGGACTGAACACCCTTGGTGATGATAATGTCAGAGTAGGGCTTTACTGGTTTAGTATGGCAGTGGGCAGAAAGCCAATATAACAAAGCACCCGAGAATGTATATTATAGGAGATAATAAAATAGATTGAACCTTTATTGCTTCGGTCTATTCTCAGGAACATAATAAAAGGCAATAAAGCCTTATGTAACGCAATTACGGATATATATTATGGCTAGGAACAATCAATGAAATTGATGTACCATAATACGCACTAAGTAACATAATCCTTATCTCTTGGAATGAATCTCCGATAAGTTCATCAATCATTTAGTAGAAGATCTGAAATATTTATTACAAAACGTACTTAAAATTTATTGTTTAAAAGTCATTTAATTTCGGATACATTTTCCTCGACCATTAAAGGAAGGGAACTGGCTAAAAGGAGAGGAAGTAAATTTGGCACTCGCGATCAATAACTCGCGCACCTGGGACACAACTGGAAGGCTTACCTGATAGAATTGAGGGTGTTCAGAGGGAGGACATTGCCTGTAAGTGAGATTGTACTACGTAAATAAAAAAAATACATGTATTAAATGCTAAAGTGTGTTATAACCTGTCTGGAATAGTTTTATGAAGGAATAGATTTCTTTTAATTTCTTTTGAAAATGCAGTTGAATATGAGGGTATACTTAAAACGTTCAACTGTTTAATAGTTTACAAATATGTTATAATTTGTCTTAAATTTTACTGGGTATTTATTTGAGGGTCCTGTTATTTAATCATGAAATAATATTGTTCATAATATTACGAACTGTTATTGAAACCTACAAAGATATAAAAGATCTTCAAGTGAAATATCATGGCCCTTAAACCCAGCTTCTTGCATTGAGACATGTCAGTAAATAAATATCTTAGACATATTTTCAACTATCAAATAGTTTTTATAATTGATCTAACGACTCAATAATCCTGGTAACTTAATTTACACTCTAATGGTGTATCAAAATTAGTTTCTCTACTTAACATGCAACGTTTATTCATTTTTTTAAGGCAATTTAATTGCTCTATGTAAAAGAATCTAAAATAAATACTACTCTACAAATGGTACTATAAAACAGCACCAACTACACTAAAGACAAATTTAAATAGATTGGTTATCACAATTAACTACTTTCATACGAGTTTTTTGAATAGGTTATCTGCCGAATTTGATGTCATTTGTCGAGTCTATTTGGTTTATTTACTACAAAATATACTATTAACCGTATTTTTTAAATATATTAAAAGCAGTGAAAAAGTTATTATCAATGATGTTCAATGATTTCGTATCCTATCTACAGAACAAAATGTATGATTATGCAGTGTGATTGATGATTTTAATGTTTTATGATTACATGAAACTTCTTTTGAGTAGCAAAAATCAAAAATGTATACCATATTTATTTATTTCCTTACAAGCAAGTATTAAATGTCATGCAGCAATCATGTAAATTTTAAAATAATAAGTGAATTCCCAAAATATTCGGATATACATTCGTACTCGATTTGGTTAAACAGTAGTAATTTACCCACAACAAGTCTAACTTTTAACTTACAAAAAATAAATTTCACAAAGATATATGCGTTAATAATACCATCAAAAATGACTTGGTACGCTTAGTTTACTCTTGTAGATTCTGAGTTTAGTCAAGAAAACTTAAGTTTCTAACGAAATTACCCTTAAAACCAAAATGTGAGTGGTGTTTGAAATGTTCGACCGATTTAAGTCTAAAAGCTACGTACTTAGTGCAAAGTTTATATTCTACTATTTCTGAATTACGTAACGTAGAATTCGTATAAGACAATCTTCAATTAATCAAAACAGCATTTTACCGAAAACGCGTGTAATACTTGAGTTTCAAATCAGGAGAAACACGAGAAAATTACTCTGTTACAAAGTCACAAACTATTCGTTAACGTATACTCATATCAATATTTACATATTATTTTATAAAAATATAAATACTGATTATGAAAACACCACAAAAGTCTCTCAAGCCATTTTTTTACTTAGACTTCATCTAGAGAAAAGTGTAAACCCCATCTTATTGCTCTACAATTCATAAATAATTGAGAGTTGTATTGTTATATTTTTCCTATAATCAATACCTCATTCGCAGAAGGCCTGCCTGCCACTAGCACTCTAGTTGCAGGTTGACCAACTAACATCCCTTAGTGGCTTTTGTCCTGTTTGTCTTTCTTTGTTTTCCCGTATCGATTGCATCGACAGACCCAGGTGGTTCGTTTCCCAAAAGGCACAGCATCGAACCAAAATAAGTTCTAATATTTCAGCAGTGCACAAAACAATATTTTTAACGTACTGATACTAAAAAATTTTAACCAAAATATGTCAATTAAAATGCTATGCGTAGTTTTTATAAAGTCTACCTAGGATGTGCCATAAACAAATTGATAGTTACATCCACAATTATGTTGGGAAACAAACGATTTTTTAGTATGTCATTTATCGTTGAATTTTTCGTGGTTTCCATTAACACAGACAGCTATTTTTGATTTGTTATGCTATGATCACAAACATTATCCACTCTTACAACAATGCAGAGTTTTGGTGCCTCCGAAGAGTTTTGAGTTTGACCAGACATTCGACTTGTAACAAAATTCTTAAACTCTTCCCACAGCCCAGCCCTGATCTCCTAAGCTCACTGTAAACCTAATTCACATGCTTGGTACAGTTTTTAATATAGATGTATAGAAACATAATTAGTTCTAAAACCTGTTGCATGTTTCTTTATTTTATATATAGTTTACATAATTTAAATGAAGGTGAACATTTTGACTGTAGCTGTATTCTAGGTATCTTTTGTTTAACCAAATATAAGTTTAACAATAGTCTAATTATTAAATGTGTCAGTTAATTTCTTAATTTAACATCAGTTCTTAATAAATGTTTAATTCACGTAGAGAAATGTCACTTTCAATAGTATATGCTATATTACCCCTTCTACTGGAAATGCGTGAAATAACTTTGGAGAACCAGTGGCCGAGTGATCTAAGGCGTGAGGACCTCGTACCTGAGTTAGAGATAGTGCAGGTTTCAATACTGGGCTACTGTTATATTTTATCTGTAAAAGTCACCTTGTACTAAACAGTATATCTCCCTTAGGCCTACTCTGATAACTGTATTACTCATGTCAATATTCTATCGGGAGTGGGTATGGTAAGGGGTATAGAGAAGATCAACCTATCTTTAATAAAAAAAACGTATACTTTTCATTTAATAATCGATTATTGTTGATTTTATTAGTTTAATAGTAAGTTTTATTATATATTAAATGTGTTTAATAATATTTTATTTGTGATATAATATTCAATATTTTTCATAAATAACTGTGGTTTGATATGTGTTCTGTAATAATAGTGTATAATAAAACACCGAGAAAGAGAAACATAAAAGGGATAAGAGAAATGGCATTTCTTGTGGTTGATTGGCACAACACGTAAATACCCTATTACGTGATATATTGAGGATACGCAGTCGTAAGTCTGTCACGTTAACGTCACAATGTTTGAGTGACAGTAAATATATTTGTCTTAATCGAGTCACTTTATCTTGTAATATATGTAAGTATGCGGAATATGTCTTGATAAATGAAAAAATAAAAACCAGGCTGAATATATGGGAGATGGCTACAAACTCCAGAATGTGAAATGAAATGAAATTGGATCTATTTATATAAAAGTAATAAGCAGTCAGCCCTCGTCCTGGAGAAACGGCCCAGAGTGATAGAGAGGGGAAGTGTACAGAGAGGTAGGTATATGTTGTTTTATGTCAAACTCAGCATCAGAGTAGAAGAATGTTTTATATTTAAATGTTGTTTTAAAAGATTTGTACCTGTTGAAAAGCAGTATTTTAAAAGTCTAATTACCTTTAAACTATATAAATTGGCACCCTGTTATCGGGTTAATCTATGTAATGACAAAGTTTATATATGGTTAGGGTTAACTCACTCTTAGTTTCAAAGGTACCTAAAGAATGTAGGCATCTAATAAAAAATTACGATTGGATGGATTACGACCTATATTTGAAGTGAGCAAATCGTTACTACATCGATAAAATCAAGTGTAAATTATTTATTAAGGTTTTTTTTATTTATTTATTTTTTTTTTTTTTATTTAGATTTCTAATTATGTCAATGTAAGTTATTTTGTGATAATAAAACAACCATAAAACGGTATCTCCTATAAAATTAAATTTAAAAAATGACATTTTCTTAAGCTTTAAATCAGACGCGCGAATTTAAAATTATAAATAATAAAATAAATAAAAAGGCCTTTATTGTGCAAGCGTATTTCAGTTTGAACAACTGTTTTTCAAATCAACTACTGTCAATCTTAAATTAATAATAAAATTAATAACAATAGTTACACAGCAGCAAAAATACTTTACTTATCTATGTAGCTGCCTTTTTTATACTAGACATATCGTTTAAAATCAATGAGGCGCCTACTTTTTTTTTTTATTTTGTATTTTTATCACTTTAGCTTTGATTAAATACAAAATTCTGACCGTAAGTCTTCCTTGGATTATCAAATTTTACAATCCCAGTAAACCTTGCTAGTGAAAAAATTATCTGAATTATTTATAAAAATGAATGTTGAAGCATTTCAAGCAACAAAATAATATTTTACCCATACAATTTCATTACAATTAAATGTTGTTTAACATTTTTACACATAGTTCCGTATACTAACTTTGAAAATGATTGTTTGTTGCTACCATTATACTGTAGTTGGACTAGTGATTATAAATTCCTTCATGCTGCCTGTCTATCAATTGCCATATACATTGCTTTACAAGACACAAGAATAGTCATGCTTATCTCAGATATAGTAACTCAACTTATAGATATAGTAACTTTTTTTTAAGGAGAGACCGATATCTTTTTTAGCCCTACTATTCTTACTCCCCATAATCTGTTGCTCTATTTGGGGAATTTATTCAAACAAATTAAAGGAATGAACGACCACATTGCAAGCCATGCTTATCTCAGATATAAGTTTAGTAACCCACCAGCTTGCGTGTTACAGGTTTTAAGTTACAGTTAAAGGACGTATAATTTTAAAAAACGTAGTTAGGGCTAAAAAGCCCTCTCTAACACCTAGGACTAACGACTTCCGCGGCTGACTTCCGAACCACCACCTAGAACCGGTAAGGTGGGCTGCGTGGTGCACGGACTGTATCGCTCTGGGTGAAAACATAGTGAAACGGTGAGACTAGAGTCAAGCTGCTCGTGAATCGACATGGATTTTGACTCGCCGCTCGGGAATTCACCAACGATTTCATTGAAGCGCTTTTCATAGACTTGACTCGTTGCTTTTTTCCAATAGGTCCTATTTCCACTATGAACATTGAAACACCTGTGTTGTCAATCAGGGACCGTGAACCTATGTGAAAAATTACTCTAAATGACGATTTGCTGTTTTATCAGTCGTCTGCCTCATTTTGGCGTCTGCCATATATAAACAATGGCGTCGATAGATTATTTTACTGAGATAATCTACAAAATATAGTGATAAAATATGCCTATTCACTTGGGAAAAATGATTTATCCTCCCCCGATGAGTCCATCAAAAGTTTTAATTGGAAGTGCTGGAGGCACAAGAACGTCAACACACTATAAGGAGATGTTGGAAATATCCTTGAATTATAAAAGTGAAATCCAACTGATTTGTCATCAATTTAATTAGCTCAAACATTGAATCGAATAGAATTTAAAACAGTAGTTTAAAAACCTGTCGTTTTTAACTATGTGAAAATTGCTATTTTGTAAAAACGCGTGAACAGTACACTACTTCTGGTATAAAAAATACGTGACATTTTAGAGATTAATTTTAATTAGTTACTTATTTTTAATTTAAGCTGAAATTTTACCGACTAAGGACACTTTCTCACCCCCGAGTGGCACTCGTGACTCGCAGCTCCACTGTGTAAACATATTGCTTTACCAAACTTGCAGCTCTAGATGTTAGCATCTTAGCTCGCCGCTTGACTCTGGACTCGCCGCACCACTATGTTTTCACCTTCAAACATTCACCCACCCAATGAACAACCAGGCCTGGTTTTGCTTGACACTGTTATCTTTCGATACAGTCGGAACCCTCCGTTCAAATATTAGTTCTGAAATATTTGTTAATGAACTATAGTCAGAATTTATCAAATGAATTACTATTATATGACTTAATTTATTATCCTTAAGTACGTCAAAATCTGATAATGGCTGTCTTGACAATAGTTACATAACATTATTTGAAGAATACCTTGGTTTTCTTGTCTGGGCGTAAATATTTTTGTTCGTTGCTTTTTAAAACCAATCATAACAAAGTTGTTTTATTAAAGTAGTACTTGGAAATAACAAGTTACATTGCAAGCTGCAAGTTATGATGGATGTCTAATAAGATCAGCAGACAGTAATTGGCCCTTAACTCTGACAGAATTGGAGAGGTCTGATCATCCACATGGGAAACTTGTCACGAGGTAATAGGGTGATCCAGTAATTATCTCTGTGTAATCAGTGGGATTGCTCTTGTGTTGTACATCCGAGTTTTAAATTAAAGATTTGCAATTTAAGTTTAGGGCATCTACAGCTAAGCGAGTAATGTTAGCTACCTACTCAAATATATGACTATTTCCGCGTGTAGATATATAGTTGTCACCACAGACCTGATTCTGTGGTAGGGACGTTCCTGTTATTATATTAAAATTACAAAATAAAATTTGGCACGTCTAATCAAATGAACTGTGTAAAGTAGGAATTGTGAACTTATCCAGCCTAAAGTCGTAAGAAAGTTTGGTTAATTTAATAACTGAATTAGAAGTTGATGATTTCGACCCATCCACCATCCTATAGATATTCAGTGCTAATGACCCACCCGCCTCCCTAAACACGTACCACCCTTCAATACCACCCGAAAAAAAATAATCCCAACCTGATCTCTCATGCACGCACTATAATATTGACCCACCCGCTCACCAACACATGTTTGGTGGATCGACCCACCCACCTGTGGGTGGTTGTGTAAGGAGTGAAATTACCTCGATGAAAAAGATTTTGTACAATCTGCCCATACAATTTGTATCAATTATACTATCAAATAAATGTACAGCAAAATTCAAATCATATTATATTTCTTAGACTAGGGGACACCCCTACACACTACACATGCCAACCCCGTCACTCGCTACTCTCGTGGAGTAGCTCCGCCTACAGCCTCGCCAAGGCGCTCTGCTACAAACTCCTTAGTGGAACTTGGCCTACGGCCTCACCAAGGCACTCTGCTAAAGTCCCATTAGTAGATCACGGCATGTCACCTTATGAGGAGGATCGGCTTATGGGCATTTTAGGGTTTTTAAGCAGTGCACCATGAATTTTGGTTTTTGGTGCAGTGTAGCCTATAAACATAGTATTTTCCAAAATGTCATGGTATTTTAGTAGTTAAGAGAACAATCTCTAATTTGATACCCACTTGGGTGTAATAGTTTAAAATTATCCAATTTTGGGTTTTATAGCATGTTCTTTTTTTAAGGGGGGTGAAAGCCCTTAAACGTTGTCTCGTCAAAAATGTAATAGTATAATGTGATTTAGGACATAAATACCTAAAGTTTGATACCCCATTTGGCTGTTTTATTTTAGTATTACCCTTTTTGTGTTTTAGGAAATCTTTTTTGTTTTGGGGATATATACCCCCCTAAAAATCTTATGAAATATTTAGAATGAGGATAAAAACAGCCGTAATTTGGTACCCTACTTGATTAGATAACAGTAGTATTAAAAATTTATATTTTCGAAAATTCTAGTTTTTGGGCTCCCAATACACAAAATTTTTCAGTTTTAGGATGAAATTCATATATAAGGTGCGCGTTTGTAACGTGTGTAGAACTGTGAAGATTTGAACATTTTACTAAAGCTTTTCTTCAAGTTAGGTCTTAAAAACTAAATTTTTACGATTTTCTCATTAGAAATACATTGGGGCAATTTTGGGGTAAAAAAGGGCCACCAACTTGTTTATGACTGAAAAATGTCAACTTTTGTGACTTTTCCTTGAGGTTTCGGACCGAAAGACTCAATTCAAGTATACACTTTATGGTGGTAGGACGTCGGGAAGTGACTCAACATTTATATCAGTCAGTGAATGAGTTAGTGAGTAATCCTAATCCAGCTTTATTTATTGTATGAAAACATTGTTTATAATTTATATTTGCATTGAATTAACGTTTATCTTTTCTGTTTTGAGGGTGGAGAACGAAATGTAGACGACAGTTTGGTTTGAGGGTGGTGAACGAAATGTATACGACAGTTTGGTTTGAGGGTGGTGAACGAAATGTAGACGACTGTTTGGTTTGAGGGTGGTGAACGAAATGTAGACGACTGTTTGGTTTGAGGGTGGTGAACGAAATGTAGACGACTGTTTGGTTTGAGGGTGGTGAACGAAATGTAGACGACTGTTTGGTTTGAGGGTGGTGAACGAAATGTAGACGACTGTTTGGTTTGAGGGTGGTGAACGATATGTAGACGACTGTTTGGTTTGAGGGTGGTGAACGAAATGTAGACGACTGTTTGGTTTGAGGATGGTGAACGAAATGTAGACGAATGTTTGGTTTGAGGTTTCCTATTGATTGTTCCCGGGTAATCAACCCCCGACTCCTAGTGTTTCACAGATATCACTCTGCCAACTATTTATTTACACCACTACTGTTTTCTTTTACAACGAAGCACAATAGGCTTTCACATCAGAGTATTGTATTCTTATGGACAAGTTATTGTTCAATGTTTTTCGTAATAATGATGGCTGACATTTGTATGTATTGTACCTAGTAACAGGGAGTATATACAGTATACACTGGTCGCCATTCTTATTAAATATGTTGTTTTCCCCCACCTTTTCTATTGTTGCTATGCTATAAATATATAATAGTCAGTCCACGAATACCAAAATATTATAATTATTTTCAATAGACAGTCTCTAAAATTCATGTTTTTAGTTCTAGCAGACTTTAATTGAAACTGATAACCACACTGTTTGTATGAAATGTCTTTCATTTATGAATTTGTATTGCAAAGAATTATTAAACCCTGAAATGTTATTGAAACTTCAGTTCCTTAGCTAGTCAGTGACTAACAGAAGGTTTTAGTCACTTCAAATTCCTCCGCTGAGTGACCACTGCAAGGATTATTTTTTCAACATATTTCGTTTCTTCAGAGCGTAATTCAGTCGGTGGTCAGGCCGGTACAAAGTGCGTTGGGTGAGTTAATGGCGTTTCATGTCAAAAATATAGTAACAAGTCTACTTTTTTAATATAATAATTTTTGAATCGCCTTCACATTCGTTGTGCTCACATTGACACTTTAGGGACACGGAATACTGAGATTTTACGATTGTTTATAGGCCACTTAGACAGTTACCAACTGAAAGCACATGTGCGAGAGAGATGCACTGGTTAGTAGAAAATATATAGAGAACTTTTGTCCCCCCACTGTGACATTAAAAAAAAAATAAATTAAATGCAACTAGGTAGACGGTATGTTAGGGGCTGTCAGCATAGTATCAAGCCCCATCCACTGTGTCATTAGCAGCCGTGACATTTAGTTGGATCAATTCACACTTACGAATAGAGCTAGAATGATTAAACTAAATCATTATTGACTATTCAAATAACGATCAATAATAACACGTTTAATATTAATGTAAATAATAAAAAGCAATTAAACTTGAACAGTTAATCATAGTTATTTTGGTCAACTAAACACTGTTGTGGAAGTAGAACACTTGTTTTGGGAGTTAGTCACGTCTGTGAAGTATAGCGGCTCAGCGGTGGAACGATGCCCTCCACTTTTTAAACTCCTTTAAGCACTGAACAAAACATACAGAGCACTTTCCGGTTGGCCCAATTATAAGAAAAGAACCATTAAAAAAGGTGTGTTTATTAAGAAAGTGTTGTGAATTAACAGTATTGTTTTAGAAATTGTCATTGGTTTAGCAATTAGTCAGCAATATTATTGAAGGTGACGAGAAATAGGTCCGTATGAGAAACAGCTATCAGTCACTTTACTACGTTAAACATATTTATAGAAATTAATATATATTCTTGTTTTGAGTATTGTAGGCCATCCACTTGATTGTGACAAGAATCGACGGTCCAGTGATAAGTTTTATCATTATGACTGATTCCTTCTTCCTCAACATAATTTACAATTTTTTTTCTATTTAGTGTTGGAAGCCAATGATAGATAAAAGCTGATTATTTGATATTAACTTTGTAAAATGACCTTTTGTCAAAGTTTCATTGAATAAAATACTAAAAATAAATATAAAATTGAACGAGAAACTTGTCCTCCATTTGGCTATGGTTATATACGTATTTATACGTCCTCATAACGTAGTATTCATGAGTACAATGCAGTAAATGAACATCTCATGACGATATTTGTTACATTGATGAGTTTGCATATACGTAGAAACTGTAACTTAACTCATGACAGTCTTACATTTAAATATTAAGTTCACATTAAAAGTATTATGATTCATGTAAAAATTTTATCAGCCATTAAAAGTTTAATAAAAATTAATGCTTTAATAAACGAATGGCAATTATATTATTTTCCAAAAACCTTCCTTAAATTGCGTAATTTTTATTTATTTACTCTCGAGACACCGATTATTATGATATTTTAATTCATAATTATTTGTAATTATTGTTATTTTAAGTAATAATTTCATGATTTACATAGTTGTAATTATAATGATGAGAAGTCGATATGTATGACAATATTCTAAGGGGATTTTCAATATTAGGACTTAATGATCTTGACAATGTTTTTGGTTGCCATATTAGTTTAATTTGGGTATTTTAATTCATTTTTAACAATTATAATTGTTTGGTTTTTCTTCTATCTTTTGAAATTCCCTTTTCTGCGCTAATTTTAAAGTTACCTAGGCTTAAGTTATTTTAGGATAAGCTAGCTTAGGTTATATAATGCTAACCTCATACTGAGTAAATGACACATAAATTCCATAAGTATAAACATATCAAGGTTCTTAAAATTACTAAAGATAACTTATCTTTGATGCTGATCTTTGATGATCGAATTTCAGATGCATTTAAATTTACTCACATTTGTACGTCCTTTTCCAAAACTATTGGACAAAAATTCCTTTAATAGTAGAAATATTTTGGAAACAATAAAAAATAAAAACTAATGTAAGTGTGTTTCAGAAAAAAAGTTTTTTACATATGGTTAGATATAAATTAGTAATTAATTAAACCTTTAATAAGAGCATTCTCGTACATAAACATTACCTTTCGTTGTAAGTGGCAGCAAGCAATAACGTCTTACTATTGAAATGTTTCATCGTTTTAATTAGCGGGTCTCTCAAGTGGTTTGATGTCTCGATTAAAATCTTCAACTAATTGAAATCACTGATGTAAGTACTAAATTAATGAAGCACTTGTTTACATTACTTATGTTTATTACTATTTAAGTGAAATTAGTGATTGAATGGTCAGGCAAAGTTATTGAGATGTGGAGAATGTTAACTTAATGTTCTATTGACGATAGTTATGATACGTGGAGATAGATATGTACGTAATAACTCTTAGAAATTATACCAAGTAATACAACGCCACAACGATACTATAAGAATGAACAGTCAGTCTGATAATGCCCATTCCCCTTAATACTGGCCCGGTTACCACACAGTGGTTGCCGTCAACGTGGACACCAATAGAGAAGTCTGGAGTATTCATGTTGGGTGGTAGTTATGAGCCTGATACTATGTGTGGAAGATAACTGAGTATTATGGTTGTCAGCCGTAAATATGACTAATTCTACGTGGTTCGGATCCTACGTAAAGCTGTAGGTCCTTTAGTTGGCCTTTTTAATTGATATTGGGATTATAAAAATACCTCTTTTTAGGGTACAGACAGCCTTATTTAGTAACAACGACTACATCTAAACTCATTCACGTCTTCTATTCGCCCATTAATCTACAATCTACGTTGTAATAATGAGTAACAATGAATCGCTGACATTGTTATTTAAAATGTATAATTAATAATAATTCGTATTAAAAAGCATCTCATATTGACTAATTAAGAAATAATTACGGTTAACTTAATGGGGTTTGACAGCTGAAATATTCGCACAGGACCTTCGATGCGCATATTTTCAATCCCCCTTGCCAACATATTTCAAGTAAAAATACATTTCCAGTTATATTAAACAAGTAGGTCTACTTCAAAATAATAGTTCAAATCGTCTATAAATTAGATTTTAAAGTATGTGATGCTTTTATCCAAACCCATCGCATATCGCATCGCACGTAACACGCGGTCCTAATATATTAAACTGTTTTTTATATTAGGAGTCAAAGCTACGATTTGACTTTATATACTCATTCTCCTTTTTAATTAATAAAATCCCCTTTGAAGCTGGTGTGTTGGTTCAGTGGCTAACGCTTTATTCAGTCTGTGGAGTCCAATTTCGAAGGCTTGAATCCTCAATTAACTGGGCTGATGGTACCTCAATCGTTTATACAGCTCACGCGAAAACCTGCGGCCCAAATTAACTGGGGAGTAAACTTTTATACTATAAAAAAACTAGATAAACTAGCGAACTCAGTCATATTTTAAATCTACTAAAATAATTTTATATGATTGTTTAAACCATATTATTACTGAGCATAATATATAAAAATAAATATGAATCCACCACCTAAGAGTGTTTTAAATCTGTACTGAGTGTTTTCAGAGAGAGGATAGAAAAATTGGTCGCATCCAATAGTTCACTGAATGTGTGTTGCGTTAGGATGTCAAATAGTTGTTTCTTCAGTTTTCATGCTAATGTCAGAGCCAGCACCTTGTCAGCGCCTTCCTCATTTCTCTCAAATCCTCAAGAATAAACGTAATAATTATTACTAAAGATGTATAAAGATCTGTGGTAGTTGTAATATATCTAGAAATCTAACAGTAGTGTTCGCTACTACCATAATCAGGTAACCTCTGTTTTTTTTCTCTGTGGTGTTTCATATTCACATTAACGACACTATAATGGTTTAATAATGTATTTTGTTTATTTATAAATCTTAACTCTATTTGAATATAGAATTATTTTACATAAGTTCAATACAATTAAAATTTAAGTTCGATAAACTTAAATTTTAATCGTGCAATTAAACTTTAAGTAATACAATTCACCTTCATAATAGTTTTGCCTCTCTTGACCTAAATTATTTTTTTTAATGTTGGTCTATAAACTTTAATATATTTCTTTGACATTAACATCAAAGTCATTCGCTTTTGAGATTTTTTATTAACATTGACGTGATTCACTCTATAATTTTGATAGTTACATTGATTTGATTCGCTCCTTAGTGTAGACAATAATATTGATGTAATTCGCTCTCTAGTGTCGACAGTAAAATCGGTGTGATTTGCCCTCTAATCTTGACAGTAACACTAACGTTAATCGCTCATTAAATATGACAATAACAAGGACGTAATTCGCTCTCTAGTGTTGACAGTAACACTGGTGTGATTCAATGTGATTTAATGATGAATCAAATAATTAACTCGGCCCACCGAGGGAGTATGAAGAGGCACCGGACTCAAGAGGACAGAAAATAGAAAAACACAAGTTTACGGCCAAAATAAAAATTAAATCACTGTCAGCAGAAATAGTAAATTAAATTGAAAGTGAAAATCAGGCTTTTGTCCGTTTGTTAGTTAAATGATAAGTTGAAAATTTGTGTTATAAGACTTATGAAAGTAAAATATAAACCATAACAATAATAATAATGTGAAAAATAAATGCTAACAAAATACAAGAATAAGTAACAAAACACACATGAATAAATAGTAACAATAAACACACTAAACAATTAAATATACGTATACAGTTATAACAACAAAATGACAAACGAAAAGTTACATTTTTACCAGCCCATAAAATCTCCAGTGTCTCGGGAATGAAAATATAGAGGTCCGTTAATTTGGAAAAGTTACAAAAAAATACAAAAAATGTAAGTTATAAATAAATCGAGTTCTGCGGGTGAGACAGGGTGGCTCTAATGGGGATTCTAAAACATCAGTTCTCGAGCACCCCGCTATTTAAGGAAAATACCCAATCCGTGCCGACAAAAATAAAATTACAAAATATAAAATAAACGTTAACGATACTCTCCTATTATTACCAGAAAACACCACCCTTAAACATAAGTCCACACGTTACAACTGTCCCACCCTAATGAAAAAGAAGAAAACAATGAAACTTCACAGAACTGCAAAGATAAATGTTCTAAGAGAAACGTTAACATTCCAGTGGGGCTAAAAGGGCTAAGAATTAAAAAGGATGGGAGGTCACCTGCATGCCGAGGACTTGTCCTGGAGGAAGATGGCACACAGTGGAGTGGCTGCTCCCTCTGGGCCGCATAGAAGCAAGACAGGCCCAGCTCGAAAGTCCCACAACCGTGCCTCCAGGCACCATCAAGCAGAAGAGTGCAATCAGGGGACTATCCGTCTCCCTCCGGAACCCTTTAGCAGAAGACCAATTATTTCATTAGCCCCACATAATGTTGACGATGACTTGATGGTCAAATGAAAAATGAAGAAGAGAAGAAATAAAGACGAACAGGACAGACAGAACGAACCAAGACAATGAAACACAAACAAAAACATATAGGAAGGCGTGGATATCCCAGAGATGATCGAAAACTGTGCCATGACACATGTTTATTTGATTCGCTCCATGGTGTTAAAAATAACATTAATGTGATTAGTTCTTAGATCTGATAATAAAATTCACGGAATTCACTCTTTAGGTTTGATAGCAAAATTGATGTTATTTGCTGTTAATTTTGACAATAACATTCACGTTATTCACTCTCAACATTTGACAATTATATTTTGTATAATCTGTCTCTGGTTTGAGTAATTCACAATGCGTAATTCACCGTCTATGATTTACAATAACAGTGGCATAACTCTCTATCTATCTCTTTAGTTTTGATATTGATCACTCTTAGTTCTGAAAGTAAAGATATAAACGCCCTTCCTGACATCTCTTTAGTTTTGATATTGATCACTCTTAGTTCTGAAAGTAAAGATATAAACGCCCTTCCTGACATATTTACAATAACAGTGGCATAACTCTCTATCTATCTCTTTAGTTTTGATATTGATCACTCTTAGTTCTGAAAGTAAAGATATAAACGCCCTTCCTGACATATTTACAATAACAGTGGCATAACTCTCTATCTATATCTTTAGTTTTGATATTGATCACTCTTAGTTCTGAAAGTAAAGATATAAACGCCCTTCCTGACATATTTACAATAACAGTGGCATAACTCTCTATCTATCTCTTTAGTTTTGATATTGATCACTCTTAGTTCTGAAAGTAAAGATATAAACGCCCTTCCTGACATATTTACAATAACAGTGGCATAACTCTCTATCTATCTCTTTAGTTTTGATATTGATCACTCTTAGTTCTGAAAGTAAAGATATAAACGCCCTTCCTGACATATTTACAATAACAGTGGCATAACTCTCTATCTATCTCTTTAGTTTTGATATTGATCACTCTTAGTTCTGAAAGTAAAGATATAAACGCCCTTCCTGACATATTTCAGTCACGTTGCAGTGATATTGTTGGGTGTATTGTCAGTTGCGACGCATCAGGAATAATCTGATGGCTTTTATTTACTAAGCATGTGCCTGGGTACGTACGTGATTTAACCTTTAGTAATTGTATTTTACTGAATAATGTATTGAATTTAGTGTTTAAATTAAATACATTGTGTATGATAAGTCTTTAATGCTTAAATATTATTTATACTCTAAAGGAAATGTATACAACAAATACAAACAGATTAAGGTACTTTATGGATAGTTTATCGACGATGTATTGAATCCCGTT
This sequence comes from Stictocephala bisonia, assembly GCA_035578905.1. Lineage (NCBI taxonomy): Eukaryota > Metazoa > Arthropoda > Insecta > Hemiptera > Membracidae > Stictocephala > Stictocephala bisonia. Next base: position 736,205 of record JAQJVL010000138.1, on the reverse strand, counting down.
TATTAATTAATCCAGACAGAGTTAGGGTACGAACCAGTATAGTAAACGGTGAATATTACTGATAAATCTTCCAGTTTAGGCCGGATTCGAATCAGCACTTTAACCAAAGCTCAAAGTCCTAACGCCTTAGACCACTCAGCCACCTGCTCGCTCATTTAAGTAACAACAATACTTATTTAAGGCCTACGAAATACTTTATAAGGGCCTCTTTTATTATATTTTAATGTACGTCCATGACATTTATCATAGATATTATTTCATTCTTTTCTTGAATGAATTCAGAATCATGGATCTGCATAAACAGGACCTTATATAACAATGGGTTAGGCGTGTTCATATACTGTATACTCATATATGTATAAAGGATGGAAAAAAACGTTCACAGCTTTTCTATGACTTCCCTTGTAAAAGTGAAATCTTGAACATCATCATGGTACAAAAAACATACTTTTTGAGCCCATTAGCCACATTTCATCTTTTCAGAGGGACGGCCCACGAGGAGTTAAACAAAAATCTTCAATGTAAGCCTAAGTGGAGTTCTTTATATTCAAGAGAAATTAATTGCCACAAATCGGACTTTAAAAGGTTTATCCTTTCCAGAGTAGTGGTCATTTGAAGGTATTTATTTTGTACAATATTATTTCTCCATTATTTAACGGTTTCAAGTAAATTATTCTGATTAGAAATTATACTTTATGGAATAAAGTTATCTAAAAAATCTATTATTAAATTATTTATGGAAAAATAACTTTGTTGTGAGAGCGTTTCCATATTTTTTCCACCCTGTACTTTTAACCGTACGTATTCAAGAGAATACGTAAGGATAAAAACTTAGTTAGTTTGTAGTGTTGACGTTACTTATTTTATTAAAAAATTCCAAGTAATTTGGATAATTATTTATTATGATTCCAAATAGTTTGAGGTACTCTAAAAAGGTCCCTCAAGATCAACCACTCGACGGCAGATTGGTCATATTACTCCAAGTGGTTCAGTTATCCGAACAAAGAGGACATTGATTACAGCCCGGCAGCAGCCCCTTATTACTGCAACCACGGGGGTGGAATTGATTCAATTGTGTTTTTGTGTTCAAACACAAAACACGTATTCCGCTGGAGTCCTCACGGCTTCTGTGCTGGAAGCCTAATAAGAGATTTCAACAAAGCTTTGTGTATGTACTCTTCTTCATATGGTTTTCTTCAATGTAGCTCACAATTATATTTATCATTTGGTTTTTGAATATTCCTCAGTCTAAAGGAAGAATGATATTTCAATTTGATATATTGAAAATATAATCAATGTTTTTTACGTTAAGAATCAAAATATTCCAATTTAAATTAGCAATAGTTAAAAATTCATTTAATTTTCAACGTTAACTTGTAGTAAAGAAAAATCTAATGTTTCATGAACTACTATTTGGCTTAATTCCCAAATGTTTGTAATGAGTCCTAAACGCAATTTAAGTGAAAAGCTTGTTAGTAAAAAACCCTACCCTATAACATCCAACTCGCTTTTGGTGAGATGGATGATAATATTAGATTAAGGAAGGAGTTTCATTTTACGTAATAAAAGCTAAAAACGTTGGTTTCTATTTCAGAGATTCGATCCTTAATAATGATCTTATCGTATAACTTCAAGTCATTTGATAGTGGGAGAAATGATCTAGTGAACCATGTCATTGTTTTTTTGTTTTTTTTTTCTTGAAAATCAGTATTTTAAAGTTGTTTATAGTTCGAAATGTAAACTCTGCACCACTTTCAATTAAGAAACTCATAATATTAACTTCTAATCTACAAATTGGACCTTTGATCATTATGGCCTCTCACTCTAATATTATAATAATTAACACCAGCAGTTCAGTTGAAATAGAAAAGCATGTTTTTAGCCCGTTGACGGTAATATTGTACTATTTTTGGCTGGCAATATTCTAACTTGGCAGATCGGAAAAAACATTAATGGTAATAGCGATACGTTGTAAACTTTTACGTTATAGGTAAAAATCGAGAAATCTGATGAAATAGAAGACATCAAATAATACTGGAGGAAAGGGGTTCCTCTTCTACTAAAATTTAAACACATAACACATGTAGGATCCTCCTCAGACTCTAAATACACTAAAAACTGACGAAATCTTTGGTTTTTTTTTTTTTTTTTTTTTTTTTTTTAAGAGAATGCATTGAATGATCCTGCTTGTACTTTAAATACATTACAAACTAACAAAAATCTTCCTTTAATGGTTCTTCCTTTAAAGATTTTCATTGCACCTTGGATATATTTTAGAATTAAATACCTTTCTTTTAGCGAATAACACCAAAACGATTCTCCCTCCATCTTAGATACAATATAGACTACAAATTGTCTCCCATCATTAAACGCAACTAGAAGGATTCTACCTCCAATTTAGATACATTATAGACTAAATAGATCATTTTTTCATCAAACCCCACTAGCATGTTCCTTCATCTCCCCTAAATACATTACTGACCAGATAAATGATTCTTTCACTAAACTACAATAGAAGGACATACATTAGACATTACACAGTTCTTATTGTTATCCAACGCCGCTCAATGGGTTGTCCTTCCATCCTACATTACAAGATACTATAAGGGTATCCCCTCCACCAATCCTAATAACTAGTTAGCTATATAACTAGTTCGCCGTCACTTAGTTACATAAGGATACGTTTAACATAAGGAACCAAAACGCCTACATTGTGACATATTTTTTGTGCATCAAGTTGTGGGCAATCTCCATAGTTACGATACCTCTGTATTGAATTCATCCCTTGGAATATTCTTTTGTATGATTACCATGTAGCTATGAGCCAGTGTTAGTAAAAAAAGGCATATCCACATAATGTACATATATCTTAATATTATACCTTTTGTATGTTGTTAGCACAAAACACTATGATTAAATTATTCCTTATTTTCTTTATTTTGATTTAATGTTTGGTCATTGTTTAAACGTACGATTTACTTACGATTTTTATTTCCATAAAATGATGTACGTTCATTAGATCAAACCTTCGGTTTTATTAAATATTCCAAAAAACGTATTGTGTATTTTTCAATACCTAACCAAAATAACGAAACAATTTTAGTTGTAAATTTTCTGTGGCTGTATTACCAATTAAAGAGTAATGTATTTGTGGAACGTCATTCTGATTACATTAATTATTCTTAATGGTCCAAAGCATAGGTAAATTGGTTAAATCCAGTTTAGCAAATGGCGTGAAACCGAGCATTTGGCATGCACCCTTTCAACAGGAGCACATTAAATTTCCCACGAGTTGTCTATATAATTAACAGTTTGTTATTCGGTACTCGAATCAACTAAACTGAATTGCAATTCGTACTTGTTATCATCAACAAATATAGTGACTCAATTTTGAAAACACTAAATCTGCTGTAGTTTATTGTAAGTATGTTAGGTGGAAAGCGTTAACAGTTCTTTGTAACCTAGATAAGATCACCAATATAGTCGGCGATTCACGAGAAGTCCTCTGAACTTCATGCCTTTGTGATATTGAAGGTGCTGTTCCAATGGATATCAGCACCTTAAATATCACAGAGGCATGAAGTTCAGAGGACTTCCCGTGACTCGTCGACAGTGTTACTTAATAAGCTGAGGAGATGTAGTGAGACGGTGCCGTTGTGTAGAAGGGGATTCATGTACGATTGAGTAAACGTACAGTCGGAGAGACGCACTTGTAGAGGTATGGTGGAGGAGATACCCTTTAGTATCTTGTAATGTAGGACAGGAGGACGACCCATTACCGTTTCATAACAGTAAGAACCATGTAGCCTCTAATGTAATGTATATCCTACTATTGTTGTTTAGTGAAAGAAACATGTTTACCTGGTCTGTTGTGGATCTAGGATAGAAGAAGTAACATGCTAATATGGTTTTTAGTTTATTTAGGGTACAAGGAAGATCCTACATGTGTTTTTTTTATTATTAAAGGAAGACCCTTTTAGTCTGTAATGTATCTAGCTTGGAACCATTTTAATACACTTTGATGAAAAGATTTCTTCAATTATAATTTATTTAAGGTGAAGGGACGATCCTTCTGGAGTAGTTTGATTAAAAGAAGATCCTTTTAGTCAGTAATGTATCTAAGGTGAAAACATGAACCTTTCTATAAAATTTGTGAAAAGAAGATTTATTCAGTTTGTAATTTATTTAAGTTTAAACTAGCATCCTCCACTTGTTGTTCAGTTAAGGAAGATCGTTTTAATCTACAATGCATCTAAGGTACAGGCAAGATCATTTTTTCCAGATTGATAAAAAGAAAACTCTTCAGTCTGTAATGTATTTAAGAAAAAAAAGGATCCTTCCGATGTCATTCGGTGATAAGAAGATCTCTTTATCCGGTAATATACCTAGGGTGGAGGGAACCTCATCCTGTTTTCGTATAATGGAAAGAATACCTATATATTCTTTAATGCCTTTAAGGTGGAGAGGAGATATTTATAATGTTACGTAATTTGTTGAAGAACCTGTATTGAAGTTGTTATATAGATTATTTTCCTAAGCATGAATGGTAGGAAATACAATGGTGATTTTTGATTATAGGGGTAATGAACATTTTAACCTCTGGCATATGTATGAAGAAATTAGTCACCTACTGTGGATTTCGATCTTACAACAAAGTTAATTTATTAATAATACAAACACTTATCGAACACAAACAGATCGAAACTACTTAAATAAGACATATTTCTATTTCGTGAATTATTGGATTTTTTTAAATGAGTATGAATATATCAGGACAATCCATAAGTGTATATATAAATTGCTGATAATTTTGTCGTTTTGTAGAAATATTTTGTCCTGTGTGTTTATTACAGCAAGATCTAAAGTTTGATGAATAGAATTTAACTCTTACATTTTCATCATGTAAAGTTTTCATCGTCATGAAAACACCGAAGGGGCTATTGCATGTAGGAATGTAATTGTTTGATTAACAATTACATGAACTTTGCATTGTATAATAGTATGTCATGATTACTTGATGTAACGTATTATACCTAATTACATACTTTCATTTACGTGATTAAGCCCAGAGGATCGCATCATGACACCATCAAGGCTCTCCAAACCTCTCTGTATTGTATCCCCATGCTAAGGCTGAATCACAAGAAAATGTTTTGGCAGTCTATCCATCCATCTCTTTTCAGGTCTCCTCAGTGGTCGTTTTCCTTCAAGCTTCATGTCTAAAGCTATCCTCCTTTCTGCATCCCGGCTACATGTCCTCCCCACACTACTTTTTCAGCTTTTGAAACACCCACAACATTCGACTCCTTATAAATTTCTTACGACTTGAAAGTACGGCGGGTTCTCAATTTTCATGTGATTTCGGTCTAAAAATCTGTGTAAGAACGTTTCTTTTAAATATAAGTAAGCTAATTGCTTTATTCCTTTCCTACTTTTGTTCCATGCTTGGTACTCATATTAAAGTACTGGAAGGATCTTTTGCTTATATGGCCATAATTTAAGCTCTTTTAAATATTTCTTACAATGAATAACTCACTTAAGGGAAAGAAACATATATTTACCAATTGTTAACTAACTCTGATATCCATTTCACTGGAGGTGATCAGTGTGAGAAATTTACCCTGATCCTTTTTAAACTGCCTTCCTTGTTAAAACTCGTAATTAATTACAGTGATTTCTTCATTGTAATTCCTTCATTATCTGTAATCGTCATCTTGCCCTCCATTGGTCTCTTAAACTAAATAAAACTTCGTTCGAGTAATAAGTACAGTGTTATCTGCATACGCCAAAAAAGAAATTTCTACACCTCAAATATAAATTCCATTAAAATTCTTTTTCAAGACTCAGACTTCCCTTTTGATCTTTTCTATGACCAACATCCCTACCTTAGTCCTGTACTTGATAACAATTCTTCTGTACCCTTCTTACCGATTTTGATATTCTATTCTCTAGGCAATTTTCACTAAGACTCAATAACTTTCTTGCTATGTTTAACTCTGTCACGATATTTAAGTAGTTTATTGTACTGTACATTACATTACTAATATATACATTACTAATACATTACTAAACATATGTCATTAACTAAAATGTTTATCCACTTTACTCTGTAATTGTGTAATCCAGAAACCAATCAGCAAAGACAGCTTTACTGTGTTGCTGTCAGTTTGGTGGTTTATTAGGTAGACAGCTCTGACACCGATTGTCCATCAAGAGCTGGCTTTTATTAACTCCCGATAGTAGTTCTACGAACAAACACCACGTCAGATAATAGTTTCACTTAAATGTTTCGGTTGAATTTTATTGTAATCAATTTCGTTAATGGATATTCTAAATTATAAGTGAAAAATTTCCCGGGCCGAATATATGCCAGATATAATCCGTGATTGTTGGGATGTTTTATTATTTATTCATTATTTATCTCAGTAAAATCAGAATGTCTACGCCTATTTTGAACTTATAATTTCTACCTGGAGTAGCTTTAATAAATAAACTTGTGTAAATTTAATTTAAATAATTAAATCTAGAGACAAACGTACAGTTCAAAACGATACATATGCTATATTCACGTGCCTGTGCTGCTATCTAACGATGATTTATTTCAAATGTGCTCTCATTAAAATGTTTATCGTACTAATAGTTCAGCTATTAGTCCTTTCAGCGTGTGATGGAGAGAGCCAGAGGAAGGAGAGATAGAGAGGGAGATCGCTGGCGCTACCAGTGAAAACCGGACAAGAACTAATTTCACCGAATAGGAAAACCGGCCTCATGGGACCACTTTGAGGGGACAGTCTACTTGTTTCTAGTCAATGTTTAAAGTAAATTCTTTACAGTTTAGTTCTAAAATTTCTAAAAAGGACTATACATTTTGTGTACTTACACATAATGGATTGAAATAATACAGTGTCTGAAATTTTTATCTCTGAAATTTCGCTAGTTCGTATTTTTCGCTAGTAAATGCCATTCACTAATAAATACCATTTTTCAGGGTAACGCAAAACAATGGGTTACCCTGAAAAATCATGTTATTGCAAATAAATTGCAGACTAAAAGGAACTTTGATAAAAAAACTTGTCAAATTGCACTCTCAATATCCATTGGTTAGTTAAATTAAGATATTGTTTAAAGTACCTGAGTTTAAATAACATTGGTGGTCAGTGGACGAATAGTTGAACATTTACGTGATTTGAGACCAGTATGCCGTAAAATAAACTATTAATTCTATAGAATATAGTTGGGGTTCACATTTCATTTATATTTATTTTACTTTTCAATTTTATTTTATTTATTCTAAGACACCGATCGTCAAATAATGGGCGAATATGGATGTCGAATGAGTGTAGATGAGCGAATGTAGTCATTGTTACAAAGTAAGGCCGACAATATCTTAGAAATAGGCATTTATTAATGGCCCAATGACCAAATGAACAGCCGGTGGTTATCAACTGAACCCATATATTCAGCTATATGGAGACGTATAGCTGTGCACGTAACCTTTATTAGTTATAGTTGTACTAATCATAATATTGTAAAACTAAGACTGTTTCATAGAGTAAAATATGATCACTCTATACCAATGTTGGTCAGTGAATCGTAATTGTTATTTTAGCTAGTAATTACATTTTATAAATAATGTTATTTCTTTAAATTATTATAATGTCAATAATTATAATTTTTTGTTACATAAATAACCTGCCATACTGTATGTTTGAAGTATTTTCTTTTACTTAATATAAATCATAAATCAGCTGTTATTTGCTACAAATCATATCAATACAATTGTATTGCTAATATGTAGAAATGTTTTTCTTAAAACCGACGTTCCTCATCTCATCATAACCCATCATGACAAGGTCGTGGGCACAGCTATGTGCCTCCATAAATCATGACAAGGTCGTGGGCACAGCTATTTGCCTCCATAAATACTGTAGTTCAAACTAAAGAAATAAAAAAAATATTTCGAAATAATATTACAATTCTTATATCCTTGTTTCTGCAGAAGCAACTCAAGAATAACTGAATCATTCAGTCTAATGAATTGAATGCATGGTTTTATTAAATATCTTCTAGGGTTTTTACTATCTTCAGCTGTATGGTTTACGCAACCCCAATATTTAATCGCCATCTACAATCCCATGAAAGGTATTTCATAGGATACTGTGTTTAATGTATCCTAAATGCTCAGAAAACATTGCCACTTTCTTCTTAGTGTAAGGATTTTGTGTGTCCAAATAAACAACCGGTTACGTCAACTTCTTTCGGTTTGCCAACGTGTTGGATTAGAGGCAAATGCTTCTCAGACTGCAGAGGGCAATGTGCAAGGTCTGAATCGACATCTGAGGTAACGGTTGGTACTTCACTTGTTGAATAATGTGCATGCACAGGCCTTCAGGCCCATTCAAACTGGCGAGTAAAAAGTATTAGATTTAACATGAAAATGAATAACCTTGCAGTAGGTGCACATTGTCTTCAATCACTAACAAAAACTAATACCATAATTACAGTACTACAGTCCAAAACCAAACCACGTCTACAAAACTTTGATCTTTCAAAAATTTGCTGAGGCTCTCCTTGGGTGAGGCCTGCTCGGTGACACATCCCCACCTGAACGCTCTGAATACTGCTCATTTCTGTTCCAGGATTCCACGATTCCAAATCCAAATGCCACATCGTAATTATATCACAGTCCATTCTATGTTATACGATAAATACATAAATGGATAAGTATATCAGAATAGCTTTACTTTATCTTTAATTATATAAGTAACAACATACAAAACGTGAATAAATTTCTGGCTGCAACGAATTACCACATAAAAAACATTATAATGTAAATACTCGAACTTAATCTTCATATTTTTTTTTCGAATACTATTGGACTTTAAATAAAGAGCTTTTTTCACATAATATTTCTCAGTTTATATCTTGACTTTCTATATATTTCTTAAATTTTATTGCAACATAGAATGAAAAACGTTTACAATATATTAGTTGAACTTTTATAAGTATATGTACTATCAGTTTTTGTTTTTATTATTTAAAAAAAAAAAATTTATATGATAACCGTTCAAATATACATTACAAACTGGGTGTGACAAACTATAATTTGTCTACCCAGTTAGAGTAGTCGATTGTGTTAAACATTCGCTTACTTTATTATTAATTATTCTGAAAATATAAGTCAGTTTTAATTTTTTTTAACGGTAGTTTAAGATCTTTTGTTACACCACAATGAGTTCCTTTGCATCGATCTAGTATCCATTCCGACTTTAAATTGTAATAGACTTACAATAACTGTTGTAAAGTACTTTTAATAGTTCTGAACTCAACATTATATGATTCACTTATGTAATATAGCTAGATTAATTGTTTCTTAAGCACAATGACTGCCGGTCCTCAGACACAGGTTAGTCAGAAAGCTCTGGTCGTACTATACCTGGCCCGCCCAGTCAAGCTACACTCCATTACTCTTCCTTAGTTCCTGGCGTCCTGTTTGTTCCTTGGTCCTTTGTTCCTTTAAACAAATGACCTCCCCTTTCAATTCACTGATAATAGAGTGACGTAATGAAGTATGATATAGTTAACAATTTGGTTTATAAAAATTGCCACGTTCATTTGTCACACTGAGATTTATTTTAATATTTTACAAATTTTAAGATCAGGATTGACTGATAAAATATACAATTATATTAGTACCTAATATAGAAAATGAATGTGATTTTAAGAATCAAAGATTTTAATAATTGTCTCTACATGGTTTAGTAGTTTCTAATTGTAATTTTTTGAACGATAATTTTCGAATAACTGATAATAGTATTTATACAATTAGATTTAAGGACAGCATGAATAAATAATGATTATTAATTCATTGGGTTAAAAGTTCTTTCAAAATGGTAAAATAAATTTTTTTAAAGACGTCCTTTACATTTTTTAAGAATTATTTTCAATAAACTTTTCCCGTTAAGTACATTATGGATTCAATTTAATCCTGCTTTGAATAAATAATGAGTTTCAAATTCAGTGAAATGAAGACACGGCCAATAAATGCAATGTTTCCGTTTAAATGATGCATTCAGGGAGCCTGATCAGAATTTCACCATTCACTTTTGCAAAATATATTTTTCATAAAGTTCCTTTTCATTTCAACGATCTTTGTGAGATAGTCGAAGTCTTTACTATCCATTAGAAATGTTTAGTGTTTCTCAAGTGTTATGTTTCTACACATATTTAAATAGTTATATATACTATCAAACATCGCTACGAGGCGGTTCTCTACACTAGCTTACCCTTCCTTCCGTGGCTATCTCTAAACCATCACCTCAATAATTAAGGTCAACATGCTGTCATTCTCCTGAATAAGAAAGTCTTACAGTCTAGAAAATCCTATAAGCCAACTTTTGGAGAATACTAGGTAGTACATTGATGTTGATTTAATAGAAATTACAAACGTTTCCAAATGAAGAAAACAAATTAGCAAAATTTTTGTGTCTTTTTTTTTTTTTTTTAATATCAGCTGTTCGAAAAAATTATCACACTAAATGAATTCCAATCAATGTTAATCTTATGGAAAAAATAAATATTGATGAGATATTTCAACCCCTTGGGAATGGAATTTTGGTTATATACCTTCATAGTGTTTGCTCCCTCCAAATTTCATCAAAATCTCTATTGTGGTTTCGAGTATTTCGTGATGATAGCTACTGTCGTTTATTGGATTATATACATTAAGATTTCCTTGAATGTATAGATTATGCATTCAAACAAATAGAGCATATATTATATTTGTACATATATTAAGTTTATTATTTTACTCATTTTATAATATTATTTATAGGGTTGTATTTATTTTTCCAGGTAAGCCAAAGCTGCTAAAACGATTTATCTCCCCATTTGAAGTGTAGTGTAAGTATTGCAACATGATATTAATATAGATAACAACTTTTATGGTATAATTGTAGTAATTGACCTACTGATATGACGTATTTGCAGAAATCGTATAAATTATATGAAATTAAAGCATTAATATACATTTGTACAGATACACAAAGTATGTAAATATAATCTATAATTATTAAAGCCTTAATAAAAAATACTACTGTTATTTCATCATAACACTAATTTACATAAAAAATTTCGTATAAGTACATAAAAACTATGAAGAGTATTACCAAATACGTAATTATTCAATTAGAATGTTCTCTAAAACATTATAAGCTAAAATATTAAAGATCTAAAATAAAATTATGTAATGGGATTGTGTTATTTATTCGACATTTTTTCCCATTGAAAGAGGAAATTCCAATGCCAGAATTTCTAATTAAATGTATATAAACATAATTATTTACATATTTCTGTTCCATTATAGAGGAGTCGTCAATATTTTATTGTCTTAAAAAGCGAAATAACTAAATTAACTAATCACTCCACTCTTGGTTTGAATAAGATGAACAATTAATTCTTCAGCCCGTGTTGTTCCTGCTAAAACGGTTGCCTCCTTCAAAATAATTATTTCAAATATTATTGTTATAATTTCTGTGCAAATAACAGTAAAATATAATTAATGGCTCCTTCCCGCAGTTCTCGTCGGTAAAGAGGGGCTAACGAATAAATCGTATTACTCCAACCCTCTTTCAATGCCTCCATCAATTATACCTCCACTCTTTACTTACTCACAGGCATTGGCTTAAAAATAAGATTTATATTGTGATAAATATTCTTAAAACACCTTCTTTATGAATTAATTAATTGTATTCAAGGGCATTTCAAGTTATTGTATATTTATTAGTATAGGTTACTACAATTGGGCCAGATAGTAAAGGCCAGATAGAATACAAATATAGCGCATGTATGGGTTTCATCGGCAGAGGAGAATCTTTCCATCGCTAAGCTGCCTTCTTTCACGGGCTTGAGTAACTTCCGCAACGGTGTTTAGTTGAAAAAAAAATGTAAGAACTGTACAACTAGAATCTACAGTTTCCGGTGACAACCGCGTCAAGGTACTATCTACAATATTTACAAGATGACCAGACGTTTCGCCCATACTGTGATATGGCATCCTCAGTGGTTTCTCTGAGTGGTATGGGCGAAACGTCTGGTCATCTTGTAAATATTGTAGATAGTACCTTGACGCGGTTGTCACCGGAAACTGTAGATTCTAGTTATGACACCGGCCGCTTAAGCCTAAGTTCTAAGATTAAGAACTGTACAAGTTTGTTTAATTGTCATTTATTGTTTACGTTATTAATCATTCTGTTGTTGATATTAATAATTTCCATTTGATTAGTAAATATTGATTTAATTTAGCCGTTCTAAATTTGCTTCGTTAGTGTTGGCGAGCCGGTGGCCGAGTGGTCTAAGGCGTCAGGACTTTGAGCTTGGGTTAGAGATAGCGCTGGTTCGAATCCGGCCTAGACTGGAAGATTTTTATCAGTAATATTCACCTTGTACTGTACTGGTTCGCTTCCTTACTCTGTCTGAATAAGTTCCTCGCACAGATCAATGGTCTATGGGGAATGGGAATGGTCAGAGTAAGGTTAAGGAGGAGATCGGCCTCTCCTTTTAAAAAAAAGAAAAAGAAAAAAAAGAACCAATGGTCACTGCTGCTAATGTCATGAAATGGGCGGGGATTGATATTGTGCCATTGGTATGCGGTCTTCCGATCTGGTCTCCATTACAGTTTTTAAGCGGAATTACATAGTGTGGGGAAGAGCGGTCCTGTAATATCATACAACTACTTTAATAGTTAAAATATTTAAAAAGTGGAGGATGCAGAATGTGTCATGGGGGTGGGAGGAATAGATATGAAATTTTATGGAATATGGCTTCAAATGTCGACATCAAAACTGTTTTAAAAACAAAGTAAACGTTATGAAAGACAAATAAAATAGATTAGAAATAATTCAATGAAAAGTTTTTTTTTATTTCAATAATTTTCAATAAACTTTAAGTTTATATGAACTACATTTTTCTGAGGTAGATAAACATGTTCTGTCAATATTGATCAAATATATGAATCGACGATTGGTATCAAACGTATATCCCATGATGTTACTTGGGGAAAATGTCAGTTGGGTGGAACAAGAAACAGCAAATTAACACAAAAATGCTTGCTCCAACTCCGCGTAGTAACGGGGATTTCAAGCTGGTTAGTGGTAAACAGCTTGCTTACTGTGCTTTTAACTGAAAGCTTCCATGTGATTGGCGGTTTTAGTTACCAGTATAGAACATAATAATCAAACCAGGTGATTTCGCCCTTGTGACGTCACAGTCTACTGTGCATGCTTGCCGTGTACCGACCCTCTGTTCTAGTTACCGTAAAATGATCCTAACTTTATTTTAATAAATGAACCTGTTTTAATTTTCTACCAACATACAATATGATAATTGCAAACTGTAAAATATTAATAAAATACTGCTTATAAATTTGTTGAAAAATTTTTATTTCCATTTACTTTAGACATAATTTATTTCTACAACTATGTATGCATGTAAGTTGTAAAAAAAAGGTCCAACGCTTTATTAAAAGTGGAAAGTTTTTGTTCTCAATTTACGTTAAGATAGTATGTTTTTTCATGATTAAAAATAGACCAGGCCAAAGAAGATTACTTTTCTTCATAATTCCCTCGCATCATAGACAGCTAGACAAAGATAGAATAATCCTTTGTTACGCAGCAGTGCTGTACTCAGTTTGCCGAGGTAGGGGTGAGAAAATCCTCTCTAATACCTCTTTGATTTATGAGAACCAGACCAGATTTGTCTGTTCTCTTTCAATGTGAATCGAGTTAAAGATAAAATGTGTATTTGAAACGTATGGTCATAATCAAGTACTCTCTCTACGTTCATTAATTTATTAATATTATAATTCATTATTGGCTATAAAAGTAGTTATACAATACTGTCAGACATAAAACGGTTCTGACAGAAGTAAATCTGATTGGCAGAAATTATTTTTATATACATGTGTACACATTCAAATTTAATACATTATGTAATTTTGGATATGAAATTATGTATATATTAATTAAGGATGGTGCTATTACACTTCTACACTCGATTTAATAACACTTTATTAAATTATTGTTCAGATTTATTTGTTATTCTTAATAAATATAAATCTAAATACTATTGACTAACTGATCACAGTTCCTAAAAAACGTACAGGCTGTAGACAAAATAATTTGACACAAATATTTTTTATATGGCTTAGATGCGTATCAGGAAAGTATTTTTCGAAAATATGTTCTCAAAAAAAGCAAAATAGGGTTGATAGTAAATATCCAAATGCCAGGCATCCAGCCCTTTTTTCCAATTCACCATAAGAATTAAAGAACTGAGGACGGAGCGATTTGATATAAGAGGTTATTTTTTTAAATAATTCAAACATTTTATGAGAATAAAAATAATAAAATTATGAACTGGCAAACAAATTTCAACTTTACTTCATTTTAGAGATAGCACTTAAAATTTCAACACTTGACTTAAGTTTCTAGAAATTCTTGTTGTGAGCAACGTTACTTGCAATTGCGTAACTCGTATACTTTAAATTTTTTACATTTTTGTCGCCTAATTTATTTAATTAAACCAAAAATAAATTACCCATGATAAAGCATGCCCTCTAACTTTACTTATAACAGAGTTTACTGTGATGAGATGGTAAATAAATAATGAGGGGAAAACAGGACTGGTCTACAGGGAAATCGTATTTCGTAAATGGTCAAAACTCGTTATGACCCTATTATGTGTCCGAGTCATCTCGGCAAGGGAAACTCACTATCTTAGCAATATTCTAGCTGTATGCAGCATGGTATAAAACATCTTTGAGTAAAACAATACAGTTGACAGTTACATTGACCGTGATATAGTAGTGATTAATTGTTGTATTAATGTGAGCTTCAGAATAAAGGTAACCCAAGTGTCATTTCTCCGGTTAATATGCATTAACACACATATTACAATTTTAGTTTCAGTAGCGATTTTATCATGAAGGATTGTTAATTTTATAATGAACCGTTCCCTGATATTTATGGAACATATTTTAGTTAACCTAAGATGTCCTCCTATACTTCACATTAATATCTGAAAAGAGAATTTGTCTGCTGTTCCACAAATTTATTTTTTTCTAACCCTTCCATGGAGGTGTGATTTTAAGTTTGAATGTCGGCCGTTTGAATGCAAAACTGAAGGAAGTAGATAGTACATATCTAAGGCTGATCATCGATAAAGGATATCCTCGTCAAGAAGAGAGATTTGCCATCTACACTTTGTTTGGCAGCTTAGAAGTTTGAGAAGGATAAAAGGTATAGAATTTAGTTAAAACTTTAAGACTTTATTAACTTAAATTTTCAATCCTTGCGTTTTTATAATGTTAATTCCATTCTTGATACCTGGACTTCAAGATTTATAGGAATAATTAGATACAGTGTTTAGGAATTCCAAAAATCAAAGTAATGTTTACCTCCTTTATCATTATTCCAGGGTTCTTTAGTTCTATTAAAATAATTTTAGTCAACAAAAAATATTTGTTATGTCACCTTTTCAATTTATTAACAGCAACCTTAATATTTACCAAAACATCTCTCTTTGTCAAACTACAGTGTAGATGAGTCTTGTTGACCCAACCACTCAGCCTACATACAGTGACCTAAAGGTTGTGTGGCTCAAAATATTTAGTCACTTTGAGGAGAGTTACAGTCGTTTCTAACTTACAGTACAAGGATTTTACCGACCCTCCTATATAGCCTACACATGACGATTCCTGATAACCCTCCCACCCAGCCTGCGAACATATAGCAATCATCAGTCCTTCAATCCGGTTTAACTATAATGTCATGAATAGTATTTGTTGGCAAGAAAGTTGGGTGGTATATGTTGATAATAATCCGACCTTCTATGGTTGGTGGATGGGAGTTATGATAAGAATATTAACCACATGTTAACAGATTTACGTCAATCGGCAATCAGTGGTGTTAAATAACAGACGTAGCCTATTAAAAGTTCAATAACTTTTAAGTTTGTTCAAAATTAAATTAATTAACTGCTCCGTAATCAACCTGATGCTTCTCTATAAAGTGACATTACGTTGTTAAAAGCAAGTTGACAAGAAGGCAGTTGCTGTTTAATGTTATTAAAACGCAACTTAATTAAAAGTTGTCCTCATTTTATTATTTATGAAACTGTATTATTTCAAGTGAAGCAGTGTTAATGTTGCTTAGAGATGTTGCATTTTTAGCTATCATTGTTTGTATGAAATGATATGTTAAATATATAAGTACACTCCACTTATCATTGGCCGAGTGTTCTAAAGACGTCAGGACTTTGTTACTGAGTTACAGACGTTTTACCTGAGGTGAAACCATCAGTAATCATCAGTACCTGAGGTGTTCGTAACAGTAAAAAACACCTTGTACTGAACCAGTTCTCCCTCTTAGACTGTCTGGTAAGTCTATTAGTCCATGGGGAACGGGTAGAGGCAGGTTGAAGAGGAGATTAGTCTGTTCTTAAAAAAAAGAAGAAAATAATATAATAAACATGAGTTCCTGGCGCAAAACATATTTAATAAACATATAACTTTAAGCGCATTTACTTTTATCGAATAAGTTTTACTTAATAAGTTATAGATGAAATGTACTTATTTATGTTTTAGAATTAAAAATAATCTGCACTGCTATACACAATCTAGTTAGTCATATAATTGGTACAATTGAATGTAAAACTTTGCTGTTTGTTAATACGCTTTTAATACAGAGTTCAGTAATAAAGCTTAGAATAGGCATAATTTTATTGCAATAAAAGTGAACAAAGGTTCTGAATATTCTCTTCTTATTAAACTGGTCAATAACGCAATTTATATGTATAATGTATAAACACCGTTAACAGGCTGTAATAAAAAGTTATTTACAGTAAATACGAGAATAGACTCATTGTCACCTAATAAAGTTAAATTATCATATATACAAAAATGTAGTGAATAATAAATAGCCCCTTTTTTAGGTGGACTGATAGTGTTAAAGTTTGCAATAAACAAAACAGACAACGATTGGTAGGTTTAAAACTGGTTCGTGTAACTCATTTTCGTACAAATTAGTCTAACCTATTATCAGGAAAAAGATTTTGGACTATTGATTTATTAGTTTTGTACTATTAATTAAATCAAATGCATAGCTCGAAGTCACACAATGTGATTTCAATATAGTGAACATATCAGGTCATATTGTGTTATGTTGCTAAATAATATGGAAATGCAACCACATCACACTAGGAAGGGTTGAAACGTTTACGTGACCATCGACGATTATTTTGTACGTGACGATTGCTTTGTAATAAATGTCTTTCAGTTATTTCACCCACCGTCCAAACGAGTCAGTAAAAATGCATATAATTATGGCTTTGGGAAACTATTTTGGTGAGACCAATTCAATAGAATACGTTTACGTTACAGGTCGAGTATTGCATTGAATTATAGGGAACGACGTATTATTATTAAAGTTTTTTGATATTATTAGTTTCTTTTTTATTCAAAAATGTCAAGAATGGCATATAAAGTTTCATATTTTTTATTAAATTTATAAAGATGATAAAATGTTTACAATATTTTATCATTCGAACACTATACGAACGGAATCCCAGAAATAGAAAGCCATGTTTTTGAATTTTTCAGAGCGAAACAGCCCCCTTGGTGTTTAAAACAAATTTCATATAATTTATAAATATATATTTCACTTATTAAAGTTTCCTTAAGTTGTTATTACTTAATTTATTTGTAAACCTATTGTTGAAATGTTATGTTCAAACGCAAGAGATTTGGTGTAGCAAGTGACATTTTGTATCGGTAAAAGTAGCCTTCAACTGCTATTATACTACAATAAAGGCAGAGCTGTATGCCATTCATTCGATTCAATATATAACTGTAGCCAGCTGCATCGACAATAATGGACTCACATACTATTGAATCAGTTCCCTATTTCAGCCACAGGATTCAGCTTTTTAACTGTAGTGTGGTATAGTCCCGATTCTGTTGTTCTATTATACACTAATATATACATAAATATAATTTAATAATTTCTTGTCTACATACTTTCAGACAATTTAACATATCACTTATGCTAAGATAGTTTCATGTCAACTGTATAATATACTACTAGCACAGAATATATTCTGTGCTAGTAGACAGCCCTTTCTTTGCTACGAGGTGATTCCACACGCTTACTTACCCCTCCCCTTCGTGGTTCTTTTTAAATCCCCACATCAATATAACAACAGCTTAGCCTCTGCCGTTCTACTATATAACAAATTTGTATGGTCTAGAAAATCATATAAATCTACTTTAAGGGAATTCAATGAAATGTCAGAGTTATTATAAATGATCTTACACATTTCACAATAAAACCAAGTAAGCTTTGTTGTCCTGTTTGTTTTTTTGTACCAGCTGTTTAAACTATTGAATTAAATAAAATTGTGTTTTATTATATAATAATAATTGTGTTATATAAAAAGTATATAGTGTTACTTTTATAGAATAAATGGTCCCAAATAATTGACAAAAACTTTCCCCCACATTAAACACTAAAAAAATGAAAACTGAAAATCACTAGTTTGATTTCAAAAAAATTTTTTTGCCATAACTGAAACACTAGTCAATATAGATACATGCAGTTTTTACTAAAATATTTTAAATTGTAATTTATATATTTTGTGAAATTTAAAATAAAATCGATACAGCCATTTTGAGAAAATTCCATTTTTATGTTTTTTGGCCATAAAAATATAAAAAAAATAAAATTTCAAAAAAGTGAAAAATAGTCTGGAATAATTTTTTTTTTAGTCTAGATACATTTAATAAAATTTTATCCATCCGTTTGGTCTCCAGCCAGCGAGCTGCATATGAATGAATTTTTTAGACCAACTCGTAAAAAAATATGTTGGACGGTCACAATACTTTCTCTATGCTAACGCATGTGGGAGAAAATAAAAAGGAAACGTTTAGGGATTTAAACCCCTTAGCAATTGAATCTCAAAAAATCCTTTCTTAGTGGGTCTCTTTGATACAAAGGTTAACTTTTCTCCAACCTTCATCAAAATATCTTCAATGGTTGAGGAGATTTAGTAATTAGTAAATACGTCGTTATTAGATTATATAGATTTACATAAAAATACTCACATAAATTTCAATACGGTGGTCTCTTACTTCAGCTTTCCTCTATGGAAATTGACGTATTACCCATAGAGATATAGACTCATTTTGAATTTATGTTGGCCACATATAGACAGATATTAGATTTACCAACTTGCATGGTATACAACTAGTTTTTAATTTAAACACGACATTTCTTTCTCTTTTGTTATAATTAATTATTATAAAATATAGCTGATATAAATATTTATACTTTAAATTTTAAAGTTAAATATTTCTTACCAATGTGTAAGAAGGTTAAGGCCCAATGTAAGGCCTTTTTTTATTTTTAAATTATTTTCCATGAAATCAACTAAATTCAATCATCGGTGATAAATATTCATAGAAGAGGTCCTCAAGCGGATTTAAACCCCCGTTCAACAGATGATCGATGGGGATATTAGTCAGTTTTAAAGCTGGTCTATTGGGAAACGTCTGGCCCGTAGAGGGATTACCTTCCGGTAGGATTGTCACTGAGCCCATGTAATATCCGGCCTCATGTCAAAGTCCCACCACGTTACTTCCCTTATATGTCTAGCAGTAGCTTCATGAATTCACTTCCAGCAGGATTGTCACTGAACCTCTATAGTATTCGGTCTCATGTCATAGTTCCACCACGTTACTTCCTTTGTCAATTTTTAACAGTAGACTCATGAAATCACTTCCGGCAGGATTGACACTGAGCCTCTATAATATCCGGTCTCATGTCACAGTCCAACCACGTTACTTCCTTTGTCTATTTTTAACAGTAGCCTCATGAAATCACTTCCGGCAGGATTGACACTGAGCCTCTATAGTATCCGGTCTCATGTCACATCTCCACCACGCTACTTCCTTTGTCAGTATTTAACGGTATCTTCATAATGCACTTCTACTGAGAATAAATTAAAACAAAGGGTTAGCACTCATATGTTAAACATTAATTAAGTTAAAATTAAAGACATGTTTCAATTAGGACAACGTTTGATCAAGTTTATTAATTTTCTGATAGTTAATTTGCATTTCTGAATCCTAAAACAACGTAATTTATGTAATTATATTCATATATAAACCACTTCCATTCCTAACCCAACACTTTCTATCAAATTCAATGCATAATAGTAATCATGTTACTTATCCAACTATTTGATATCCTTGTGATTTTTACAAACAATAGTGAAGAATAACTTATCTTTTTAATTGAAATCTACATGTTTCCATTTGGGAATGAACAAAACAATCGATTAGTAATTAATTAGTTTTTGGTTAATTGCAAAAATAATTTATCAATAGGAATTACCATGTACAAATAACTATAAAATGATATACCAAAATTTATAGAACCATATAAGTTTGTAACATAATACTATTCAACATTTCATATCTTTTACAGCTGATTGTACATAAAAGGACACATGGTAAAGTTTGTGAATACTTTGGCTAAATCTGTATTTAGCCATACATTTTATTAAAAATAAAAACCACTGTTAAAGCTTTTTTAAATAATGTTTTACAGCTTGAATTTAAACATAATGATTTGAAAGCCCTTTTGTAATTTTTTTATTTGTGTTAATATTTATAATAATTCTTACTTAATGTTATAATATTGTTGTATAACACTAGGTTCATGAAATAGTTATGTCAACTGTCTGTGTTGGTGTATTTCCACTAAAAGGAATGTAGGGTAACAAGTGTTGACACTGCACTCTGGCAGACTCAGCGAATTGCCTTGCAAATTTAGATCTCAGCAAGATAAAACTTTTTGCTGTAAAACTCTTAGCTTGAATTATAATTTAATACTGTAAATTTCCAAAGATTTACGTGTAAATTTAAGGTAGAAGATATTAAGATACGAGAAATTTCAGTAGACACTGCCTTAAAAATTATTAATCAATTACTTATTTTTCTTGGTAATTTAACACTTTAAAATATTGAAAAAGACTATGCGTGGTAAAATAAAGATTGTTCTTCAGTAAAACCTTTAAGAAATGTCTTTACTGAAATAGTAAATTAATTGTTTTTTTTAATTAAATTGTTTTAAAAACAAACAATAATTCAAATTCTAAACAACAGTTTAACTAATCTAAACAACCAAATACTTTTTTTAGGTAATATTGTTAAATAATCTCACAACCCTGCGTATAAAGAGTAGAAACGAGCGGTGTTTTCAGACATACCAAATACCATATATGTTTCGATACAACGTAAAATCAGGAATGGTATTGTGATTCGGACTCCGTTTGAGTATTGTATATTTGTAGGCAATATTGAGAACAAAGTCGTGTTTTCTGTATTATAGTGGCAGCTGGCGTTACAGTGCTCGACTCAAATATGTTTGTAGGTGTACGCATAGTAAAATGTTGACTCCATCTGGAAATATACATCAGAAAAAGTACAACATTATTATGTTAGGGCTGTTTTCCATATGTCATATTACTATTAAATATGTGTGGAGATGTGAATTGACATATTTTTCACAGTAAGTGCGAAAAATATAAGAATAAGAAAATATTTTATTTTGTCACAAAAGGGTGAATTATCATTTTCTGTTCTGCATCATATTCAAAAATTTAACGGTTACACTGACTACCTCTTCAAGTACGTAGGCCAACTCAAAACTACTTGACTAAGAAAAAACACAGGCTGCTTACAAATTAACATAAAAAATTATAAAAAATATGTTGTTTACAAATAACTAGATAGTATTGGGATTTACAGTTACACTGGGAATTGACAAACTGCAAACTAACTGAATACTACACTGTTTGAGAACGGGCAGGTAAGTGAGAAAACAAGGCTTGAACGTATATGGGTGAGTGGGTCACTACCAGACTGTACGTGTATGGGATAATTGGTGGGCCATACCACACGTGTACGTGTATGGGTGGGTGGGTTAATCACTACCAGACTGTACGTTTATGGGATAATTGGTGGGCCATACCACACGTGTACGTGTGCGTGTATGGGATAATTGGTGGGCCATACCACACGTGTACGTGTATTGGTGGGTGGGTTAATCACTACCAGACTGTAAGTATGTGTGGGAATAGGTGGAAAGCACGTATATTACCTAAGCATTAACAGTTGCATATTTGAATTACATAAATACCGAACTATTTTTATCTCCAGATAAACAACATACTCTAAGGAACTTTCGAAAAACTTCTTAGGAATATTAGTTACAACCCAAAGTTTCAACTTCATCATATAAGATAATTTCAGTCCATGGATTAATAAGAATTATATACGAAAACGTTTGTATTAATATTCAATACATAAACCTAAAAAAATTATATTCATTCACAAATACAGAATGAATATAAGATTTTATTGGTTCTTGGTAGGTAAAAAGTTGAAACCAAATTTCATAATTAAATTTAGGGCACAGGCAGTGCATGAAGGGGAGATGTCAATTACATTTGGTCTACGTAACCAAACTTTGATTTTTCAACCATTTCATTTATGAAAAATCCCCTCTTTTTACTTATTATATCATTGCAAAACACGTATTTAAAAATACAAGTGGTAATTCCTTTTTCAGGAAATTTGGTATGTTTATAATTCACGTTGTACACCGAAATTATTCCGTTTGGTATATTTACAAACTCATACAGCATTGGCAAAAATAATTTCCCTCTTTGTGACATCTTTTAGCAGATATTCCAAAAACACAAACTATGCTAACCCATTAATTTACCTTATTTATAAGAAACTAAAACTCAAATATTAAAATAAATTAACCAGTACAGGTTTTTAATTCCAATTTGGATTCGCGTGACTGCGAACACAACCCATTAACAAAGTTAAACCACTGCATTATTCGGCGATCAGATATTATGTGCCACCATAACCCCTTCAAGAAAGGGTCTCTAATTAATCTGCGATGACAAATGTACCCCTGACATGAACTTGTAGTGAACCACAATGAATAAAATGGTAGCTTTGTAGCTTTTTATTTAGTTAAACAACTGGCGGCATTCATTTTTACCTCTTCTAATTTATTGGTTTTCTTTTATATGAGGCGAAAAATTACCAAAAGAGCATGCATGCTCAATTATTAGTGGTGATAAACAATAAAATTGTTAGAAAGATGATTCGTTTATACACGAAACTTTAACCTCTTTAATCATTAGTCAATGTAAGGCATTCCAAAAATGTACTATAAATAGGTTGCATGGATTTTGACCTACTGAAAGTACCGGTACGAGAGAGATGCACTGAGTGGTGGAAGTGAGATAAAAAATACTCTTCCCCTAATGTTTAGTTCCATTTAATAATGTCGAAGAAACTATATTATATACGTTCTATCAGTGCAGTATCAAGCTCCATCCATTACGTTATCAGCCACAGTGAAACAGTGACCACTGGTTAGTTTGATCAACACCTATGAATCATACTTAGAACGGATACGTTACAAAATTAATGAGTAATTAAAATAACAATTACAAATAAGAATAATACGATGAATTATAATGTAAACAATAAATAGCAACAAACTTGTATTGTTCATCGCCTTTTTCTCCTTTTTTGACCTGAAAATCAGACCAATACTACGAGGTTTGTATTACACGTAAAGCTGTAAGTCCCTTAATTTCCCTAGCTATCGGGCTATTAATACATTTATTAAATGCCATTGCTCTTTCTAAGGAACTGTAAGTATCTATGACTACACTTATTCACCTTTTATTTTCACCCACATCTCTACGATCGTTGTTGGATAGTAATGATTGGTAATATTATGTGATTAAAAAAAAACTAACGTTATAGCTTTTTCGCTAACATTGAGGTCAATAATAAAGCTATGCTATGTCTCCAGAAGCAATCATTTTTAAGGGTCACCAAAGATGATGGCCCTGAATATCAAGTTATTTTATGTTCACATAACCATAAACCATCTTGTTATGTGATATTTAAGCTTATCCTTTTACGTAAGAAACTATTACAGATATAATATATTTTAATTTATTTTACAGAACCCCAACTTTAATAATATACTATTATTTTCACTAATATATGTAGACATTTATCAAATTAAATACAAGATTTCGAGATGGCCTGTATTTGCTTGGCTAGGGTGAAAATCAATTTACGATATATTGGGAATTTATTAGGTACTACGTTAGTTTTATTGCCTCAGTAGTTTTATTGCCATCAAACTCACTTTATTTGGATATTTATTAGCGCAAGTATTGTGTTTCTAACAAAGGGTTTATATTCTCTATAAAATACCAAACCTTTATAGAACACAGTTTTTCTTGATTAATCATACACCTTTTTATATGGATGTTTATGCACAATTTCACATTGAATGGGTTTTAAATAGTTTTGTTTTATACGTATTGTATATATAAAATGAGAGACCTACATCCTTCCTAATGTCACTCCTCCCATTCTCAATAAACAATTGATTTGTCTGATCAGGCAGATTAAGTGGGATAACTTGAAGCGGATTAAGCAGATCAAGATGAATGTTATTGAAAATAAATTAATTAAAAAATCTTCCAGTCCAGGCCGTACTCAAACCTGCTCTATCTCTAAATCAGGCTGAAAGTCTGGACGCCTGAGAAACGCTCCGCCACCGACTCGCCACTTTTTTAAAAATCAAATACGAGAGATCGTATATTGTTGATTTCCTAGCGTACTTACAAAAATTATTCAAATCCAAAAATAGAAGGCCTAAAAATGCTGTCTACAGTTTATTTTAGTTGTGTTTAGTATATATTTATCTTCTTATTATTGTACTGTTAAAAAGTACTATAATTCCAAAATGGAACAGTGGTAAATAATGAACACTCCTGCCTCATACGAAACGCCATATAATATTGAAGTGAAACGTTTTCAGAAGTCTTCTTGATTAAAACCCAATAATGTATGCTTCATGGACTCCCTAAAAACACTAAATATTCTAAAAAGGTCATTTTACAGAAAATTGCAGAATGTATTTATTGTAGATTAGAATAGAATAGAACTTTATTTATTGATACTTAATAGCAATATCATTACATGTTACACATATATCTCACATCAAAATAAGCAAATACAAAAATACACAAGCATAATCCAAACACAGTGCATAGATAATGAAAGTAAAATATGTAATGCATACAGAAATAAAGTTTAATCCTCCCAGATAAAGTCTGATTGGAGGAATTTGCTTAGCTTACACGCTTCTATAACAGTAGATAACAGATAAAATTAAATAAAGACAAAAATTATCCAAATTTCCATATCATAATCAAACAAACAAAAATGTGTTACATTTAATAACAAATTAATATACTCGATAAAACTCGCGAGTATGCCCACAATAAACTAATTTTAAAAACAAAATACATCGAGATAATATAGTAATATAATATTACAATGTATAATGCCATAATAAACACATACCCCTACCATTGCAATTAATATAATAATGATAGTAATAATTAAAGGATAAATGTATCAAATTAATTTTATGAAAACGATTCAAAATATTATATTAAAAAACTTTGTTTCAATATTTTCCATAGTAAATAACCACTGGTGAAGCTTTTGGCTAAAGTAAGATTTATTAATTACATTTTTAATATGATGTTATAATTTATTAAACATTTTATGTATTTAGATTTAGATAATTTATTAATGGTTTAGGTATTATAAATTCTTGATTTAGCCTTAACTTAGTTTTATGGGTGTTACTTTGTTTTCGAATTCTTGCTCCTTCTAAAAAATAATTTAAGTACTTTGTACACGTAGAGATATCTTAAAGGTAATCTGTTAAAAGAACAAAAAAGAGGATATGCATTTTTTTTACTTAATTATCCAAATATTTGTTAAAATCATTCCCTTGGTTTGTTTCCATGATCCGTGCATACACATTTAGTATGCAATAAGATTTTTCTGATTACTAATTTTCAAGTCTGATATATTTAATTTTTCATGTTATATGAATATTTTCGTATATTTTGGTCACTGTTGAAACTTCGTAATCAATCATTCAACAGTGAAGTGATTTATTTGTGTATAATTATGTAGATTGTTTCATATTTGTAAATGAATAAAAATAATATATATAAAAGTAAGTTTGTATTGAACTTTTTTCATATTTATACAACGATTTTATTCGTAAATTACTATGTACAAAGTGTTATCTTTCGTAGTATAGCATAATATATTTATAGTCAAATTGAAATTAATATAATATTTCCTAATATGAATTCATTATAATGTTGGCAAAATAAAACTTTGCAAAAAATTCAATTCTTTGACCAAACTTAAGCATAAAAAATAAAATAGGCTTCAAAAATACCAAAATAACAGACCATTTCTAAATTACTAGTTTTATAAATACTATTAAAGTAACCAAATAAAATAAACTACTTTGAATTGTGTACAAGTCATAACACAATAATAGCAAAAGTTCACGGGGATCCTGTTAACTACATTTAAAAATAAATATATTTTGAGAAAGATTAGTTCTCTATCATTAAACAGTGTTATTAATAGTTATCATTATACAGCGCTTGAAGCTTAACTCTGTCTATGGATGTTTCCATCAGCTTGGAGGATTTACTGGAAGACAAACTTTGATTGGTAGCTCACTAGTAAGGTAAGCTTGAACTAACCAAATTGTCAAAAGGAACTTATCTATAAAATAAATATATCTGGAATAATTTCTTGTCAATAATTTATAGATTTTCAAATTTACGACAAAAACCCTTGTTACATATGAAATTTGCAATCATAAAAATTACAAAATAAATACTACTTGCTGAGTGTTGAAACTTGAATATATTTTGTAATATAGTACAGTAACGTCATATCAGTATACAAATAAAATTATTATTTTTAATTGTGTAAATCATTTATTAATAACGCATTTATTTTTTTTCATTTAATATAAATTATTCTTGTTAAAAAAAAGGAAAGGCCGATCTCCTCTTTAAACTTACTTTAGCCTTTCCTCATAAACCATCGATGTGTGGGGTAACTTATCAACCAGAGCAAGGGAGAGAACTAGTGTAGTGCAAGATGAATATGTCTAATTGGGTATCGGCTCTCCAAAGGCACTGGCTTCTATTGAAGTACAGTATTGTTTCTTTATCCTCTATAGCTAAAAGATATTTGTAGGAAAATTAAGCTTATGTACCATACCGTTTCGATTATGCAATTTTGGAAGTTTCCATTTGTTATTAAATACAATTTAAAAATGTTTAGAGCTGTAATTGAATTAGATATGATTGAACACACTGAAAGCGAGAAAACCACCCGTTAATGAGGCGCACTCAACAAACTATGATTAATATAATTTAGAGGTAACCGAAAATGCAATGTTCTATTACATCTTAGTGTTCCTCTGATATAGAAAGGAGGAAAAAAAACAATTTATTTCCGTTTCAAGTTTACATAGGTTCAAGTTAACAATTTAATATAGGGGGGAAAAGCGTTTTGCCAGTGCGTAAACTAATCAAATAAACAATATACAACAATTGAATTGGACAAATGAACTTGAAAAAGGTACTTACATCTAAATGTATAAAATAATTGTTAGAATAAAAAATAACAAACATGTATTTCTTATACTAAAAAAAATAATTCGTTGGATACCGACCATTACATAGAATAAATCATTAAAAAAGGAGATATATTCCTATAACCATGGAAAATAAAATATATTAATAAAATAAAGAAAGTAAGTGAGTACCTTTAGCTTTTAATTTTAAAATATATTTTAGTTACTTATGAGGGTTTTATGCTGTTGGATGGAGTCAATTAAGATAAGTAAAGCATGGAAGTAATGGAGTCAAAGTAAATCAATAAGTCAAGTAAGACTTATTCAGTTCATAACTCTGTTATACCGTATTTATTAATAAAAAAGATAATAATAATGGTATAGAAAAAATTTAATTACTTGGAGAAATTTTTATTTCAGAATAATAAGCGATTTTAAGGTTAGCTTGTTCATGAGTTTCTTAACGTGTGAAAAAGCATATGGTATGTAATTTTGAACACTGTATAAAAAATATACTGAAGATAAATAAAATACGAAGTAACATAAAGTAAAAATCTCATGAAGATAGAAGTATATAAAATGCATATCATAAATAATATTTCACTTCTTGTGTATTAGTTCCTTTTCAAGCTAGAAATTCTAATGATATTTGAAGTTTTATAGAGGATTACCAGTCACTCACCTGTGGAATACTACTATTTACATATTTCTTTATACCATTACCACTCAAAATCTGAAACTATTTCCAGTGGATAAGTGGTATAAGGTAGTGGTTCCCAACATTTTTGCAAGTTCATATCACCTGAACGTTTTTGAAGATTTTAGCGCACGACTAAACACCAGGAGGTCTGTACGATATCGAATACCCCCCACCCAGAGGTGTTGGGATCGGGGACCGTCCCTTTGAATATTTTTGAAGAAAAAAAAGGAAAAAATAGAAGGCCTGAGTGCTGCAGCCTTAATAGATGTTATTTTGTTTGTCCTTGTTTATTTATTTATTTATTTTTATTTTTTATTTATTCATAAGACGCCGATCGTCAAGATATGGGCGGATATGGATTTCGAATGAGTGTGATGAGTGTAGATGAGCGAATGTAGTCATTGTTACAAACTAAGGCCGACTATTCCTTAGAAAGTGTCATTAATTAATAGCCCAATGACAAATGAACAGCCGGAGGTTATCAGCTGATCCTTCTCAAAATGTATTGACTCTGATTGGGATCGAACTGAGAACCTTTAGCACATGATTGAACCAACTACGCTACCGACCAATTTTTTAATTTTTTTGCAATATTATTTGCAACTCTGATAAATTTACTTATTTATGATAAGTATATTTAGGTAGTTGGTAATAAAACTATAACATTTATGAAACAAAATTATTATTAGTATTAACAATAAAAGTCATTATTATATGGATATTTAATATTCTTGCACGGATATCAACATCCACCCAACGTAATCGCTCGTTTCACTACATGACGCGTACCATCTGAAATATTCCCACGTAACCCCAGTGGTGGGTACCACCGTTTGGGATCACGTTGAAGTAGCACCCTGTTCTGGGCGTCAGGTTTTTGTACCTGAATGAGAGTTAGCGCATATATCGATTCATGGCCTTCACTGTTATTTTTATCAGAAATATTCACCTTGTACTGAACTGGTTCTTTCCCTTACTCTATGTAATAAGTTCTCCGCAAATAAAAATAGTCTATGGGGTTATGAATAAAGCAAGGTTAAAGAGGATGTCAGCTTCCCCTTAAATAAATATAAAATAGCTTCCATATATAAGGCTAAATATTATAATTTTACAAATCAGATGGTAACCATTCAGTATATGATTTGATATTATATACCGGTTCCCTACCGCAATATAACAGTCATACGACATTCATGACCGTAAGTAAGCTTTTACCTCATGGGGTGCTTGGAACTGTCAGACCAGCTTGGGATTTGGGATCTCATCCTTCAGATCTCTGGCGGATTTAGCTCTCCCGGGTCCTTTGGCTATCAAGGGTTCAAGTCTGAAATCCCTAAAACATAAGGGCATGTTCTGTACTATTATTTTTAGAAACTTACCTCTTATTTTACAACAACAACAAAAACACACACAAGCGCCCAAATACGTGTATTAAAAGTGGATATTATTTTTCTAAGTATCTATATATAAGTTTTCAATGTTCTTAGTTTCAATAATAAATTAATGATACAATGATGAATAACGTAACCCAACAGAAATTGTAGAATAAGGTCCAGAAACAAATGTTCAAGGTATAAAAAGGATAAGTAACTTACAGTTGTATTAAATCAATTTATTTTCTGAATAATGAATCTGACATATGACTAAAATCCAGTCGTAATATTGTTTGTGTAAAGAAAAGAGTTTTTCCAGCCTCTATGGAAGGGGATATTAATCAGGCGAGAGGCGAATAGATGATGTTCTTTGTCTTCCACTGAAAGAGAGAATTCATATCTCAGGAATCCACAGGATTTCATTATAAATCCACTATTTAAAGTTGATGTCGTGATATGACACTTGAATACAAAAACATTTCTTAGAGAATGTCGAAGACTCATGACTCTGTTATTTTTTGCCTCAGTCGGGCATTAAGGCAATATTATTTTATTATCTTTGTGTTTATTCATTAAATCATATTGAATATTTATGATATTCAATGGCTGGGCTGTTAAGATACTATGCTGTCTATGGGTTGGTTAAGATTAGGTTAGGTTCATAATATCGTAAAATTACAGATGTCAATAACTTATAAAACATAATAATAATAATAATATCATTAAAACATTTTCATTCAGGTATTATTGGATTTGTATTATTTTTATATCGCATATTTAAGGTATATGATTTAATCTGCAAAAGGTAAAAATACATTACGTGTGGACAAAGTCTCACGTATCATTACCTCTTACGATGGCATGCCTCACTCACACAAGCTACAACTATTAAAGTGTCAAGTGTCGGTTACTAATAATATCACAATTAATGTGAAATAATTGTGAAAATTAAATGTAAAATGTTCAAATGTAGCAGTTGAATTAACATAATCACTGCTTAGACGAATAAACGTAGAAATCGGCAGACTGTGAATGAAGATATTGTTTATAATAGTCAAATCTGTGGTGTATTGTAAATATAATTATTGATTTGGATGACGTTGAACCGACAAACTAAATTTAAAACAAACCAATCTAACATATTTAGTTAATATTTTACTAATAGTAATATTTAAAGCCTATTTCGAAATAGTAAAAAATGAAATTATATAAAGGTGAAAACATTTGTCATTGGTGTTAGAAGTTTTTAACTGACCCATATCCGTTAGACATTTCGTTGAACTTATTTACTTCTCATCACATAGTATAGGAAACAAACTCTACAAATATATATTTTGTTCCATGAATATCTAGAGTTTATGTTTGCATTATTTTATAGGTTAAAATCCTTTCAGATTTTCACCTTTAAAAAATTAAAAAGGTGAAAATCCTATTTTCAAAAACCTTTAACTTATTGTATATATCAATATTGAGGTTAGGATTTATTGTATTATTAAGGTAGAATATTAATTAAAAGCTGATCATTATATTCGTATAACGAACAAAATAAATATAAACTGTAAGCCTCATTTAAAACCCACATATTGACTGCTAAAAGTATGTCGGGGAATTTCATATAACATAATTAGTTAATTAGTTTTTGTCACCTGTCATCGCATGAGTCATATGGAGGTGATAAATTTAAAATTTAATGTTCCTCCGAAGTTCTTGACACCAAGTAGTAAACTTAAGTTGTACCCCAACCGATATAAGCTCTCCTAGTCTCAGAATAGCAACAGTAAATAAAAAAACGGTGAAATTATTGTGATCAAATTCTTACGATTTATTCACAGTTTTGGTGTTTCGTGACTTGTCAAATCGAAGTGCATAGAATGAAGATTAACAGAGTCATTAATTACCTGATAAACACACGTTTTTATGACCACAGAACCTTGAGATGGACTTTTTATAGCAATTAACGTAAGAAACTGACATCAGACATGCTAGTCGAATATTAAAGGCTCTCAACTGTTGCTCCGACTGATTTAAAATGGACTATCGCTACAATCTTATAAAATGTTACTATAGCTAAGAGAATTATTATGAAAGGGATCACTAAAATCGAAATTAAAAATATACTTATTGATATTCTGACAAAATTTTAGTAAATCCCTACTGTTTTTGCATATGGTAACCATGTCAAATGAAATCCATGAATATAGTAATTAAAAAATAAACCTTGTTTATATTATATGTTGAATATATATACGTTAAATTGGCCATGAATCATGGCATTTACATTTCAAGTGAAACATAATGTATATAAGGTATTATTATGCTAGTAAACCATTGTAGGAAAGCTACGTGTATAATTTGAACTCCTCGTTTAATAACATATTTCTCAAAATCGTTATGTAATATACCATATAACATTTAATTTATGTATCCTTCTAACTGCTTTTAATATGTGCAACGAAAGTTATAGCATACTAAAACCATTCCCGTTGTTCACGACATTATTTTAGGGGTTCTAACTTATCAGGGTTCCGTTTGGATACGAGGCTGTCTGCAGTGAACAGTTCCTACAAACATCCTGGACAAGAAAACTTTGTTACGATTACAATCACCTTAGTTACCTGACGTTCTCTAGGGATAACGAGATTATTATAGAGTTGTATCTTACAAGGGAGCCATTGGTGTCTCATACGGGGCAGTCTGCAATGAAAAATATTTTACGAAAGCCCTGGAAAAAAACGTTGTTACGATTACTATCTCCTTAGTTACCTGACGTTCTCTAGAGATAACGATATTATTATAGATCTTTAACCTTCAAGGGAGATGTTGGTGCTTGAACGAGTCAGATTGCAATGAACAGTTACTACAAGAGTCCTGAAGAAAAAAAAATATCTTACTGTTACTATCACCTTAATTACCTTAATCACCTAAATTTGTCCAGTGTTCACGTCATTCTTACAGGACTTATTACGTCATAATTATTGTTCATATACGAGGCAAGATATAGTCACGGACTCAAAAACTTTATTATGATTACTATTAGCTTACTTCTACGACCATCTTTAGGTTTTTATTTTAATTATTATAATCTAATAATGTGTAGTAGAGGTATTTTTCAATTCATTACTTAAAATTCAATTATTTGATATATTGTACAAATTAAAATAAATTGACGTGTTTTGTTAAAGTTTTTAATGAGCTTTTAATAATATAATAGTGAATTTTTGTCTATTCTATATTAATTTCATCCATAGACAATGCATAAAATATTTTTCAATAATCAGTTTCTAATTGAAGAATCCCTTGTGTCTCCAGCTGCAACGATAATACAGGGTGTCATTAAAATACTTGTAAAAACTTCAGAAGGTTGTTCCTTACGGTCAAAACAAACAAAAAAGTTAGTATAAACATATGTCCTAAAATTTGTCAGACAATTACAAAATGGCGGCTAGTTAAAAACTTTGACAGTATATTCTATAAAAACTACACCCTGTATAAAAAAGACACAAATATAATAAATTGTAGGACATTTAATTATAAAACTAATGGTACCTTATTTATTGAAAACAAAAAATAAATAAATAATTTGTGGTATTTTATTTCATCTAGGTACACTTGAAGATCAACACTTCTGTAATACCTGTTTTAAGGTTGAACTGCAATTAATTGTAACTTTGACCTAGCTCAGTTTTTGTGCCTTGAACTTAATTATATTATTTTGTATATTACCAATGAACATGCAATATACAAAATAAATTAGATAAGTTCAAGACACAAAAACTGAGCTAAGTCAAAGTTACAATTAATTGCAGTTCAACCTTAAAATATGTATTACAGAAGTGTTGTTCTTCAAGTGTAACTATGTTAAATAAAATACCACAAATTATTTATTTACTGTTTTTTTCTTTTTTTTCAATAAATAAGGCATCATTAGTTTTATGATTACATTTCTTACAATTTATTACTTTTATATTTTGATTTTATATACAGGGTGTAGTTTTTACAGAATTTACCATCAACGTTTTTAACTAGCCGCCATTTAGAAATTTACCAACAATTATTTTGTTCTCTAATAGAATATTGCTAGTACAGCATATGTGCCAAATTTTAACACTCTACCTTTTATGGTTGCTGAGAAAAAAATATAATTTAAAAAACATAGACAGACAGAAAACTGTGCATATTAGGACATATGTTTATACGAACTTTTTGGTTCGTATTGACCCCAGAAACAACCTCCTGAAGTTTGTCCAAGTATTTCAGTTACACCGTATATCTGGATTTTTTTAAATGGGAATATATGCATCTAACGATGCAATTGTCAATACAAAGTTTAGTAAAGTAAGAACTATGCATATTCTAATAATCCAATCATAATATTACAGTTGAGAGTACTTTGTGCCCCCAACTTCATTTGCATGAACCTTGTGCCTCTGTGAGTAATCAGAGAAATTCATTCCTTTGGCTGTCGTAGATTGGAGTGACTGGCAGCTTAAAGAATAATAAGTATAATTTGTATGTATGGAAATTATTAAAATACTGTTTGCTACTGTATGATTTTTTTTCTATTTAATAAATAATAAATTGTTGATAATTTATTAAAAATGAAACGGAATGACTCAATTTAGATAAGATTGCTCATACTTTACTTATTTTCCTACTGATTTTACTACATGCCCAGAACTAATGATTTTATTTTACCACATTCCCGGAACTAATGATTTTATTTTACTACATGCCCAGAACTAATGATTTTATTTTACTACATGCCCAGAACTAATGATTTTATTTTACTACATGCCCAGAGCTAATGATTTTATTTTACTACATGCCCAGAACTAATGATTTTATTTTACTACATGCCCAGAACTAATGATTTTATTTTACTACATGCCCAGAACTACTGATTTTATTTTACTACATGCCCAGAACTAATGATTTTATTTTACTACATGCCCAGAACTAATGATTTTATTTTACTACATGCCCAGAACTAATGATTTTATTTTACTAGATGCCCAGAACTAATGATTTTATTCTACTAGATGCCCAGAACTAATGATTTTATTTTACTACATGCCCAGAACTAAAGATTTTATTTTACTGCATGCCCATAACTAATGTTTTTATTTTACTGCATGCCCAGAACTAATGATTTTATTTTACTACACGTCTATAACTAATGCTTTTATTTTACTGAATGCCCAGAACTAATGATTTTATTTTACTACACGTCTATAACTAATGCTTTTATTTTACTAAATGCCCAGAACTAATGATTTTATTTTACTGCATGCCCATAAATAATGATTTATTTTTCTGCATGCCCAGAACTAATGATTTTATTTTACTACACGTCTATAACTAATGCTTTTATTTTACTAAATGCCCAGAACTAATGATTTTATTTTACTACATGCCCAGAACTAATGATTTTATTTTACTGCATGCCCATAACTAATGCTTTTATTTTACTGCATGCTAAGAACTAATGATTTTGTTTTACTGCATGCCCATAACTAATGTTTTTATTTTACTGCATGCCCAGAACTAATGATTTTATTTTACTACACGTCTATAACTAATGCTTTTATTTTACTGAATGCCCAGAACTAATGATTTTATTTTACTACACGTCTATAACTAATGCTTTTATTTTACTAAATGCCCAGAACTAATGATTTTATTTTACTGCATGCCCATAACTAATGTTTTTATTTTACTGCATGCCCAGAACTAATGATTTTATTTTACTACACGTCTATAACTAATGCTTTTATTTTACTAAATGCCCAGAACTAATGATTTTATTTTACTACATGCCCATAACTAATGCTTTTATTTTACTAAATGCCAAGAAGTAATGATTTTATTTCACTACATGCCCAGAACTAATGATTTTATTTTACTACATGACCATAACTAATGCTTTTATTTTACTGCATGCTAAGAACTAATGATTTTATTTTACTACATGCCCATAACTAATGCTTTTATTTTACTGCATGCCCAGAACTAATGATTTTATTTTATTACATGCCCAGAACTAATGATTTTATTTTACTCAACAAACAAATTTTAAGCATTGAAAATAATATGAAGTAAAATATCAATTTTTTATCATCATCAAACCAGTTTCGACTGGTTTATGTAATCTAGCAGTATAAAGTCTTTTTACAAATAAAAACTGATCACGTTAAAGTTGAAGAAGCTGGACGTACGATTTGTTCAAACACATGATAGTTCATGATACCTCAGGCATTTACGTCTTACGTAACCTCACAAAATGTTGCTCCCTCGATGTCTTAAAAATGGCCTACTATGGCCTCATATATCCCCACCTATCGTACGGAATAAGACTCTGGGGTAGCTGCACTGCAACCAAATTCGAAAGGGTTTTTCGGCTCCAAAAAAGAGCTATTAGAATCATTTCAAAATTACAAAACAGAGAGTCGTGTAGAGACGCCTTCAGGGAGTTGGGAATACTAACTTTGCCCTGCCTGTACATGCTGGAGGCGCTCCTGTACTGTCAATTTATAACTGAATTGGTCCAGGGCAGGGACGTCCATCAGTATGAAACTCGTGGCAGGGAGAATTTCCGTAGAGTCCGGTGTAGAACAATGGCGTCTGACCGCCTTCCTGCGCAGGTTGGGGTTGGATTGCTTAATCAGCTCCCTGAAGATATCAAAACAAGCCATAGTTTCAATACTTTTAAATATCGTTTAAAAAACCTCTTGATGTCAAGAGTCTTTTACTCGGTTGGCGAGTTCATGGAAAGTCGCAGGGAATAAAAATTCAAAATTTGCCCCAATGGCACTGGTGTAAAGTATGAATGTAGAATGCCTGTAATTTATGTACGTACGGTTGATAGAGTGGTAGAATAGAGTAGGCCATTATAACAATTTTGAATTTTATTAAAATATTATTTATTATATATTTTTAAAACACATATTGACCTTTGCAATACGATGTAATAATTGTAAATACTGCAATAAAAAAATTGATTGATTGATTGATTGGTAAATTTGATTGAGATATACAACGCTTCAAGAGTTTTTAAAAACAAACACAACGTTTTGACACGTCTAAGACTTTCGGCTTCAGGTATTACTTATTTCATTTACTTACATGTAAAACCAATTTTTCTCCCCAGTTAGTTCATAATTGAATGTATTGGTAAGTTCCGCCCATGATTGTTGTGGTTCTTGGTCCCATGTCCTCCGCACGTTTGGATTTGGCAAATCAAGCGTTGGAATATTCGTTCTATTAATAATACTTTCTTTGTATATTTAACTGATAGCGTTTTCAAATGGTGATCTTGTATTATATATTTTTCATTGTTGTGTATATGTTGTGATAGTTTATATGAGGACGCAACTATCTAAATAGTCTACCGAAATCTATAATCATTTAATTGTATAAGGGTTTTATTACATTTCTATGGGTTAATTTAGGGATAAAATGGTTGTTTCAAAGGTACGCTATGGTTCTTGGTAATACCTGAAGATGACAAGAGTGTACCCGTCGAAACTATGTGTTTCTTTCAACAAAATTGCAACGTTGGAAATGTCCAACATATTTACCAATAATGATTAATCCAACATCGCAAATAACACTCAAACAAGAGTCTTGCTAGTTATCCACCATACAAACTAGATAAGTCCTTGGAGCGATGGGCTCTCATATTCCATTAAAAGGACGCGGAGGGAGCCGTCCCCGCGTTACGTTCGTTCATAAAACATGCCTTTCCCATTAGAACCCACATTGCAGTCTTGCCAACTGAATATTTTCCAAACAACGATTCTAATCTTATTCAATAAATTATTATATTGTATGAGTAAAATGTAATCTCAATTGACGCTTTTGTGGAACTAACCTATTTTATTTATTTATTATTTTGTTTTTTGTTTTTTTTTTAGTTTTACAAAGTATATTTTAACAAAGATCTAAAAGGGCAGCTAGAAAAAAGCGAGAGCCAGACAATTAATTGGTCGTAGTTAATCTATTAAATGATCATATGTACGAAACACATCAAAAACATTAATTTGGAATGCAACCTTAAGATAAAAATACTCTACAAAAATGTAATTGATTTCACCAATGAAAACAATGGATCCTTTTTTTGTGTTCCCTAGGGTTTTTTTTAGTTAGTTAATGCATATTCCTAGCTATATTCATTCGATGGAAATGACATTTAAGTCGTGCATATATTAAAATTTTTGTTAACGTATAAGACTAAGGAAACCACGTTATAGTGTAGTAATGTGTACCCGCTCCTTGGAATTTAAGTTTTATGAATATTTTAATGGGATCTGTTTCGTTCCTAGTTCTCTTAAAATATATATGGTGGTCAATAGTTAACAGCAACCTAAACGCTATGAAAGAAACCAAGTGTTACCTTTCCGTGTATTGGCAAGATTAGAAAGTATCCTTCCCCAACATTCTGCCAATCCCTCCGCCCCCCAAAATCTAATGATCTCTGGAAGGAACTTCTTCATACAGAGTTACGGGGGTGGACTGTTCTGATAACAAATTACAGTCAAAGCAGTAACCTGTAAAATGACTCAGACTAACGGCCTTACGCCTTAGACCTCCCGGCCACCGGTGGTTCCACGAGACGTATATCAAGATGTCTACATATCTTCTTCAGGTAGGACTATTTAGTTCTTAGCAAATTTCTTTTAAAAGTTACCTCACATTTCTTTTAGTTTTGTTGTAAATAGCAACAAAAACTTATTTTTCCAAATAATTAGCCCAAGTTATTTGAGTATTTAGTTTGTTTTCATTTGTTAAAAAAAATAAGTAAAATACATAAATATAAAACAATCTATATAGTTTAAAGTTTTACTTTTACACAAATATTTTACAAACTGGTTTAATACTACTACTGACTTACTTGCGTTTTTTATAAAATGTGCTCAAAAGGCCTCCTTTTGTGAAGCCTTAGTATCAGGCTTGTTAGTTAGCAGAACTCCTAACTCCAACAGCAATGACCTAATGATTTTTATTTATTTATTCTTTTGTTTACCTAAAGAATAACATTTACTTTTCCCCTGGTTTCTAGAGATAAAATATTCATTTGACAGTCAAGCTCTTTCAATAAAAGTGAACACATTGACGTGACAGGTTAAAATATTGCAAAGACGACAGAAAACTCAAGGATATGTATCGCTTCCTTCCTTTATATTTTAGCCAATATTATTTATGTTATCGGCACTGGTGGCGCAGTGCTGTAACAACATGCTGTATTGTGTAGGGTAGAGAACTGAGTATCAGGCTTGTGAATTATCTGAAAATCAGACTAATACTACGTGATTCGAATTCCATGTAAATCTGTTGGTCCATTAGTTTTCCTAGCTATTGGGCTACTAATTAGTGAATCTTTCTGAGGAACAGGTGATCTCAGTTAGTAACCATACTACACTCATCCACACTCATTTACAAATGTTTTGTCGGCGTCTTATATGTGAGAGCATAATAATTTAAAGTATGGTTGTCTTAACATGATTTAGAGTGCATCAAATCTAATTTATCTAGAGTGCTATTCCTTTTGAGAATAGCAATATTACATTTAACAGGAATAAATATTTGATTATTATTTTGTCATAAACTTACAGAACCAATTTAATTGTATTTATATGTGAGATGTTGTTATTACTGTTACCTAGCGTCTACCAAATTTAGATTGTACATAAAATGTCATTCATTAAAATAACAAGCATAAAAGGGTGGTAATTATTTTATTCATAATATAGATAACACTTCATTCATGTCCCTCTGCATCTATTCATTTAGTAGAAAATTCATTAATTTAGGCTGAATAAATTTCTAAAATGTGACTGGTATAAAAATATCAGCTGATATCAACATTTATTTCTACATTTTAAATCTCAATACGTATTCTTGTAACACTGTACAATTTGGGCAGTACCAACTCTATTTGATGAAGCTTAAAAGGACATTTTATAGGAAGACACATAAAATATTTTACAAAACCGTATTAAAAGCATATATCTAGGTCACTTCCATACTAAATATTGATTTGCTTCAGGAAAGAATGTCAACAAAGAGAACGGAAATTAATCAAAGAAGCGTGAAGAAACGAATAGATTATCTACTCTTCTTTTACTAATAAAAGAAAGAATACAACTCTTAGGGTTGTTTTGAATTATACTATAATTTTATTACGTGGTATTTCTTGTCACTATACATTTTATTAAATATCAAAATTGTTATTGTTCCTTTCAATATCAGTTTACAAGCGGTCAATTTATTGAGTTTTTAAATTAGGAAGGCTGTTAAAACTGTAAAAAAATCTAGCATGAATAAAAAAGAGATTTTAATTAAATATTAATTGTTATTCCTTTTTATATTAAAATGTTCACTATTTCAAATTATCTTATAGTTAACCTCCTATTGCCACTCGACAATATCTCAGTAGATTTGGTCGGTGGACCACTTTTCATTAATTTGTTTATGTTTTTACTGTAAATAGGGAAGAGTGGGAGTGCCCATGAATAGGGTACAAAACTACTATTTATTTTACTATAGTTATTTTTTTTTTAATATTTCTATAAATATAGTACAGCCTTTTTTTTCAAAAAGGAGTACTAAAGAGTGAATATTCCTTTAAAGAAAAACGAATACTAAATAATAAAAAAAACATAAACCTAGGAATTATACGATATAAAACACACACCCCTTACACGTACAGTGTTCTTCACCCACCCACCCATGGACATTATTGGCGCACCCACGCTCCTATCTACGTACAGGCTGGAATATATACATCATACCCTCCCACCCATGCACGTAAGGTATAGCTGATCCACCCTTCATTCCATAAATATGGCACTGACCCATCTACCTTTTCCTTTTTCAGTACTACTCTTCCCAGTACCTCAATAAATTATGTGGAGAACTTATTCAGAAAGAGTAAGAGGGACAGACAGTACAGGACAACTTGGGCTTTACTCATAAAACTAACAGATAAAAGCATGACTCAAACCTTTAAAGTCCTTATGTCTTAGTCCACTCGCCGCCTGGATCTCCTAATCTCATGAAGTGATGCAGAGAGATCAGGGAAAGCCGCGCGAGATTTAAGGGAAGATAAATCTGTATATCTTAAGATCTTCTTAAGGTAAGACTGTACAGGTCTTAACATATTTCTCTTAACACTTACCTTGCACATATTTTGAGTTAAATAACAGGAAACCATATTTTTACCACTAAAGTCGCATGACATCAATTGCATGTTGCTTGGGTTTTGAGTGTATTACGTTTGTTTAGGATTAATAAACAAAATACATAATTCCAAAAAATAAATCAATGGACGCTTTCTTTTTTTACTAACTGGTTTAACGCAACTGCTAACTTACTTTAAATGATTATAAAAAGTGCTCAAAAAGCCTACTACATTTTAAATATCCGAATAACATGTATTATTGTTGAAAAACTATTATTATAATTTTTTTACTTTAAAGAATAGGTAAATTAAAATGTGATAGTAAAGGGAAATTTTTTAATAATTATAATACCTTTAAATTGATACACTACTTGACGTATTTTGCTATTTCTAGGTTTTTAACAATGACTCACTATAAAATTGCACAAAACAATGATTTTGAAATTTATATATTTAAAAAAAACTTTATTTATTGCGTATTGTAGAAGACCTGATTTCATAATTAGTATAAAAGTATTGATCCCAGAATGGCAGTGCTGCTTGGTATAATACAATCAGGTCATTACAAAAATAATGATTCCCTGTCATTCTACTAATATAAACATATAAAGAAAAAAAATTATGTTATGTAAAATCAAGAAAAGATCATTGATTTTTGTATTTACTAAATCCTTTGCCAATTGATTGACAAAAACGTGTTTGTATTAGATGTCATATGTTTTAAGTGAAAATTCTGAG
Source organism: Stictocephala bisonia (assembly GCA_035578905.1). NCBI lineage: Eukaryota > Metazoa > Arthropoda > Insecta > Hemiptera > Membracidae > Stictocephala > Stictocephala bisonia. The sequence goes on along the minus strand of JAQJVL010000138.1, from coordinate 694,574 downwards.
ATTTGAAAAAGTGACACTCAGTGTCACTTTGTGTTATTTACCACTTTATAACACACTGTGTTCGGCATAATTTAGACATATATTTAGGTTAATTCTTGGAGTTAAATGGAGAAATTTGATATCTATGTTAACTTATTTATGTCTCATGAAGACTGAGACAACTTTAATGTGATACCCAAGAAACACTATAACAATATTCTAATAACATAATCTCTAAGTTTAAAATTTGCTATAGAATTATGCTTTAATTTTTTTATATCTAACCATGAATATAATCAGTAAATTGAATAAATTAAACCCCTTTTGGAAACTGTACCAAAGAAAATATTATATTTCATGTATAATATTTCATTCTTTTATGAATAATACTTCAATAACATAAATAATTAAGTCACACTTTAAAACTAACAATTTTTTTTAATAAGAATAATATAAATTCTAAACAAGACCTCACTATACTCAACAATTGTAAAAGTGGGGTTTTAATTGAATTTACGACAAAAGAACTTTGCACTACAAAAACTGACAGCTAAAACGACCTCCCAAATGGATGTTAATTTCTCTCCGAACTTACTTCATCTGGAAAATTACCCTTAATAGTTCAACTTTTTTGTTTCACCGCACTAAATAATAATGCATTAAAGTATATATTTATCATGAAATAGGTTTCACCGTACGTGTAAGGGTGAGCTGGTGGGTCATCACCACTGTATGTGTATAGGGGGTACGTGGGAGGGTCATTCATTATCACCGTAGTAGTGGGTGGTTGGTCGTTATGTGTAGGTGGAGTGTGACTACGACCGTACTTAGCTCTGTGTTGACGTGGTCTCAACGTAAGGGAAGAGGAAGCGCCTGTCAACAGTGAACGCAATATAGCTACTGTGTTCATAAAGCCTACCGCCAAATACGTAAGGCGCTAGTCCTGATTATCTTCGATTTTTGGTGAAAAGTAATTTAAGCTGTTACCTAAAAATGTTTGAATAATGGATCGTCAAATAAAAAATAAGACAGATTATCAATGATAGAATCTAATGGCATGGAAAACTCGTTTCTATTGTTCGTGGGTGGTTAGGTTATAACCCTCAATAAATGGTACAGTAGAATTTATGAAACGATGAGTTGTATTAATAAGCGTTCGTCGACAACTCATATTTAACAGCATATGTATTCTACAAGGCTACAAGTAAAAGATGCCAAAACTCTCCTTTACTCAGAGAAATTTTTAGTCTACAAAATTAAACATAACATCACATCCTTCTCAAGAAAAACAAAGTTAACAATGCTTATAAATGTGACACAAATGCTTTACTTAAAACAGAAATATAATTGACAAATTTAATTTATTATTTTATTTTTTAAGAAACATTCATGAAAAGTAACAAATATGCTTAAAATGGTGAATAAATTACCATGTAAATGTCCATATTATGTTTTGTAATTTTGAAACATGCCCACAAATGAGCCATTAACAATGTAATTATTGTTAACGTGTTAATATCCATCATGTCATTCGTACAATGTAAGGCACAACAATGGCGTCATCCCCGTTAATGTGGCCGTAGCTTACGAATAATGGGTCCCATTCATTTACATAGAAATGGAAAACAAATCATCTGCCTGCCTAGCAGACTTGTTTACAAACAATGTATACGCGTTTAAATATAGACGAGAGACGTCCGTTTTCATGTAAATATAAATCCATTATACCTGTTTTGAAACAGGGTGACTCAATTCAGTTTATGATAACCTCGTAACAGTATGGGGTGTGAGATATATACCGCACTGAAAAACGTACTCTTTAATTAATATTTTAATATTAATTATTATATTATTAGAATAATTAAACTACTAATAATGTCAAATATCATCAATGTTAATGTTTACAAAAATATTACCACCTTGGTAAAATTGTCTTCACTTCAGGGTTCCAACGTTATCGCATGGTAATGGCGTAAAGCAATAACGAGCGTGGCTGTTCCTTGGATGGGTGACCACTAAGCTTATCCTTACATGCAGCCAACTTGCCCGGTACTGGAGGTGGTTTAAAAAACATCTTTAAGCTGTTGGTCCCCAGGTTAAGTGTTTGAAAAGGCGTATTAATTATAACTTATTTTTTTTTTTTTTAGAAAAAATTATGACTGTTGAGAAAATTCGTTTATTTAATTTGTAGTTATTTATTCTATTGATGAGAGTAGTCTAGTCTACTCAGTGGACCCTTGTTTGTGATATTTTCTTAAATAAGTATTTTAAATAAAAAAAGGCAATAACTTAAGATTGTTTTTTCCTCAATTCGAATAGGAGACAGCTCAATGATTACCATCTTCAAAACTCTGCACAGTTTTTAATGAGAAGCCAGCTCTGATTGGACTTCACCTAATTATGGCCTAATTTAACTAATAATTAATAAATAAATATCCCTCTCCGAAGTTAACATTATCTTTGTAAGTCATCATGTTACAGATCTCCCAATCTTTTTCACGTTAATGTATTTTTTAATGAAAAACGCAAACGATACGGATCGGCTGTTTTATCTAATCCTAAATAAATATTGATATTAAAAAATACAAACGTACTTTGTGTAACTTCAAAGTTTCTATTTTACAATGTTTTTTTAATGTTCTATTCCTTCCAAGAGACTGTATATATAATAAAAATACATCAACATTTCGGTTATACCGTTCTTTTAATAGTTCCATGAGTTAAATGTATGTTTGAAAGGTTAATGAATATTATTAATATATCTTAGAACTTAAGCTTAAGCGGCCGGTGTCATAACTAGAATCTACAGTTTCCGGTGACAACCACGTCAAGGTACTATCTACAATATTTACAAGATGACCAGACGTTTCGCCCATACTGTGATGTGGCATCCTCAGTGGTTTCTCTGAGACTGACTGTCTCAGAGAAACCACTGAGGATGCCACATCACAGTATGGGCGAAACGTCTGGTCATCTTGTAAATATTGTAGATAGTACCTTGATGCGGTTGTCACCGGAAACTGTAGATTCTAATTATTAATATATATTTTCATTTATAAATCTAAGTATCAAAAAATCTATGAAGAACTTCTCAATGTTCATTGTATTACATTCTCGTATCTTCTCAGTTGTTAGCCAGCCAGTCTTGTTCTAAAAACATCTGTTGTTAGCCAGTCTTGTTCTAGAAACATCGGTGTACAAGGAGTCAGGGCTTCTAATGGGTAAACCGTGTTATCTCCTAAACATGACTTTAAGAGGCCCTTTCTTGACATCTCAAGCTACGTACTGATATATGTACAGATCTTACAAAATTATCAAGTAATTATAAAAAGTATCATTAAAGTTAAAATCATTACAATTACAAAAACAGGCAGTCTTACACAATTACAGGAAATTACAATGTAATTAAGATATGGAACACACAACAATAAATTATTTCTTTTACGAGTAGATATTCATAAGCGTAATTTAATTTTAAAAGTGTACTTAAAACTTATTAATATTTCAATAAAATATTGGAAAAAAGAGAAAATAGTAAAATTTTTATATAATATGTTTGCCTTGATTTCTGAATAGAAGTTTTTATTTTTGAAAAATCACATAGTTAAATTACGTATTCTTGCATGAAAATATCGCATATTTATCGTGATTACTAAGAAGAATGAATTATTTCAAACATTTTTCAATTATCAAAATCGGTTATGGTTTATTAAATGGTTTTTTTTCATTCCATCTTCCAGGATATGAAAAAAAAAAATAAGGTTTGTCTGTTTATGCAGTCAGAAGGTTCATGCAAATTAGGAGGGAGTCACAAAGTATCCCTAAACCGTATCTGGAATTCAATTACGTCACAGGCAGGATTACCAACTCTGTAAGACTTAATTTGTAATCATTAAAAAATCTTGAAAGTCAATTGTAGGAAATGAATATATGAATACATTCACTAAAAAATACATGTGACTAAACATTCTTTGTAAAGACCTGTTACACCCTCTAATTAATGGCTTTTTCATGAAGGAATATCGGTTTGAAGATGCAAATTCTCATTTTGATTTTGATGTAAAATCCAACCAACAGTTTTTTATACATGTCTTTTGTCCTCCTTAAGTTACAACAAAAAAATTGCTTTTTTATACAGTTTCACTTCATCAAATGTATATTTAAAAAAAAACTACTTTCGTTCTTACCAAATACGGGTTTTATACTGTGAAAAAATTTGTATTTCTTTTATAAACTATATACTGATCATGTTTCAAAAACTTGCTGGTATTTCTGAAGAAGTGTGAAAAGTATTGGTAAACCGTTTGATTACCAAATCATAAATAATATATCAACTGCTTACTTCTATTAATGTTTGAATTACTTTTTGGTCAGTAATCAAATTATTTGCTCTATTGCAATCATATTAAAATTGATTGTAAACATTCCAATATGCATTTAATTGAATTTGCATTGAAGCTTTATAAATCAAACAGCTTGTTGATAACAAATACATTTTAAAGGGTTGTAAACAACGTTTTGAGGTTGATTTTTCCTATGTTGTTAAACTTAAAATACACTATGTATTAAGAAAGTAATATATCCTTTAGGTTTTGTTAACACTGTTAATTTCAATATATGGGTGGGTAAGTAGGTGGGTCAACACCACTGACTTATGTATGTGGGACCTACCTTCATTGTTTCATTAATACTACCCAGCCATCATTATAATTAACCTGTATAATATAAAAACTTCATTAAAATTTTAAATAACTGTTCACAGACTAATATTTCGATATTGAATTAGGATATTATACTAACAAAGAGATTACCGTAACTTTGTAAATCACCACTTGTTTTCATACTTACTCCACTCCTCCACACTATTCTAAAATACTTATTTAAATACAATACAAATTGAATGTCCCTCAACACAAATGAATTAAAATATAAGTACAACATTTCCAAATATTTTTGGTGATTGACTTCGGTCAAACATGTTGACCTTCCTCAGACCAGAGGGATTCGAAAAAATGCTTTTAGATTCCTTTATGAATCCATCTCGTGTGAATTTAAATGTAAACGTGGTTTTAAAAAATCATGTTGTATTTATATTGTAATAAATTTGTGTTTTAAGACAATAACTTTTTATGTATTTCTATCAAACAGTAATATGTTATTGAGAACCATCAGTCTCATTAAAAGTCCTAATTAAATTCCGGAGTTGGTTTTACGAAATAGGTAGTCCAAACAGTTGCAAAACTGCAATGGTGAGAGCCGTCTAGACAAGCATTCAAAAATATGAAATTATTGACACCCCCTGCCTTTATTTGTTCTTTTTTTTTTTTTTATTTTATTTATTCATAAGACGCCGATCGTCAAGATATGGGCGAATATGGATTTCGAATAAGTGTGATGAGTGTAGATGAGCGAATGTAGTCATTGTTACAAACTAAGGCCGACTATTCCTTAGAAAGTGTCATTAATTAATAGCCCAGTGACAAATGAACAGCCGGTGATTATCAGCTGATCCTTCTCAAAATGTATTGACTCTGATTGGGATTGAACTGAGAACCTTTAGCACATGAAGCTGTTAGTAACATGTCCCTCTTTCAGAGAAAAATCAAGCCTTGTAAGAGGTAGTAATCTACACAGATATGAGACAAGAGTTGGTAAGATACGGAATGGTGGTTTACAAATGATTGCCCTCACATTCAGAATATCTATTCGTCAACAAACTACCAAACTCGATAAAAAAATTTCTCGACGCTAATGGAAATTAAAACTCGGTTTAAAAAAGTTTAAACAAAGAATCCTTGTCCAAATATGTCAATTTTATAACATAAATTGGCAGAATGCACAATAAAATTAGTTCGATTGATCTTGAACTACGGGAGAAAAGTTTAATAAATGAGGAAGGAAGTAGTGAATATAAAAATGTTAAAGTATGAATGGTACTTTTGTATATGTGAATATTCAATTTCAACCACCAAACATTGATTGACTATTGGAGTACATGCAAAATATCTCATGCAATAAGTACTATTGTTATAAAATTAAAGCTCTTTTAACGTGTACCATAACTGTCTCCTACTTAAATAATTTATCCCCTTTTGTGTCAGTCTGTCATTTTCATTTAAAAACAAAGAGAACGAACAAAGTTGGAGTTAACTGAATCAATTCCATTTCCACTTCAAAGACTAAATCTGTTTAGTCCGTCTCTTTTAAAGTTAAAAAACAACTTAAGAACCAGTATTGTTTTCACAATACGAAACTAGTTTTTCTTAGTTTTCTATATAAGGTTATAGTTCCAATTTACCCTAATCATTATCAACTATTGGTTTTCTAATGTTTTTACGGAACATCTTGTGTAATGTCACAGCATAGTATTATGACGTAACGTAACGTTGTTTTTTCATTATGCAATATTTAATTAATGTTATAGCGGAATAACGTTATACTATTATTATCACTTTTTTAATATGTGAAATGTCAAAATATTTATTGAATAAAACAAATCATTTTCAAAAATTAAGATCCTTTTTTCCTAAATGAGTACCAGATCTCATTCGTCTGGTAAATGATAACAAAGGCTCTGATTGACCGTCATCGGTGTATTTACTATACTATAGCAATATTGCTGTATAGAATATAAGCTGTAACATGTGTATCGTACGCTTTGAAATTATCAATTTGGATGGATTTTGAAAATCCTAGCCAACGTTATGTCATTGATTTTATATACACATTAGGGGACACTCTTGCACGCTTCGCGTGCCAACCTCGACGCTCGCTGCGCTCGATACACCTCGGCCTTCGGCATGTGACTTTTGACTACAAATAATAGTGGATTAAGTGTATAACGTAAAATCACAACAATAAATTTAATTACAGTATCTCACTTACTACACGTTGCTACCTATTCATTTGTATAAATACCCAATGGTATTAGGTTATTTCAAACGTGTTTATTTAATTTATTTTTTTTTTTTAACAGCTGAAGATTAAACTCCTAATGCATGAATAGGATAATGTAAAACATACAAAATAAACTTGTTTATTTATTTAGAAAACAGCTGTTTACTAAAATCAACCCAAATGGTTATTCTTATGGAAAAATAGAAATTTTAGGGGTTGTTTGGACCCCTAAGGAATAGAATTTTGAAAAATCCTTTTTTAGTGTGTCCCTTTGATATTAAAGGTAAAACTTTGTGTAAATCCGCTTGGTGGTTTTGCACATTACGAGATGAGTGAATGAGTCAGTTGTACAATACATTTGTATTTGATACAACTAATCTGTAATTGATTTTGAACATTCCATTGTGTATTTAATTAAATTAACATTGTAGTTGTCAAAAGCAAATAGTTAATTGATAACAAATACACCTTACAGTGATTAATACAAAATTGTTTATATTGCTTTTTTCCACTGTTATTAGATTTATAGTTGCAATGTATGTTAAGAACGTAATTTATATTTTCTGTTTTGTTAGACATGCTGGAGAGATAAGAAACTATTTATACTTAATACTATTTTAATAAATGTATGCAAATTCACATTTCTAACATTTTAATTAGAAATAACCAATTCTAACATTAAGAACCATACAAATAAAACACAGATTTATATTTTTGTCAATGTATTACTACTTGTTATCTAGAATATTGACCTACACAAAGGTATATATCCAAAGAGCTCTAAAATACCTAAATACTGTAAAAGATTTTTTTTTTTAGTTAGTATACTTACATCTAAATTATACCAATTTACTAACAACCTTTGACAATTGCTACTAATTGTACATATTACCTTTTTTCCTATTTTATATTTTATCATTTTTAACTGTCATAAAATGCTAGTCATTTCATGATGTCAAATGTATAGCAAACAATTGGTAGACTGCGAAAAAAATTATCTTGACTGAGGCCAGAGGAGAAAATCTGGCTAAATGAGGAAGGAGAGAATGTAAAAAATATGATCTTTGTGTATTTGAATGTTATATATTAACCACCTAACATTTATTGACTATTGCAAAACATGTGAAACTTCTCTTGCAATAAAAAATTACTATTATCATAAAATAACAGCCTTCTTAATATTTACAAAAATAATTAACGTATTTTTGTCTCAGTCATTTTAAGTTGTAAAATAAAGTTAACGAACTAAGTTGGAGATAATTAAATTAATCCGATTTCCATTTCAGGACTAAATCTGTTGTCTGTCTTTTGTGAACTTAAAAATAAACTTATAAAGGAGTAATGCCTTCTCAATACAAAACGAGTTTTGTACAGTTTTATGTATAAGGATGCAGTATATATTTACTTATTGAGGTTTAAAATGCATATATATGTGTGTATGTATGTACTAATTTTATGTAAAAAACTGCTAGTCTTCACCATTGTAAGTGCATGGGTAGTGAAGTCATGACCTACAACGTGTGAAAGTACAGTATATAGTTTCAAAAATTAATGTATGTGTATGGGTTGGCGAGTGGGTGAGGCAATACCACTTTACGTGTATGGGTGGGTGGGTTGTGTTGTAGTACTGTAGCCCAGCAGCTTGAAGGTGAGGAACCATAGTCAAATAGTGGGTCTATAATTGATGGTAACTGATTAACATTGGCGTAAAAATAAATACCTTCAAAAATAAAAACCCATCATGTCAAATTGTGTTGTTACAATTATCATAATTTTTAAGGCTGTACTGAAGACAGCTAAATAGTCTTTGAAAATCAGGAAACAGATTTTGAAATGTATTTAATAATTAACATTTTCCTATCATTTAATTATTAATTATCTAATATATTGACAATTTACACTGGCCTACCTATACAACTGCCGTATGTGTAGACATTCTTTTCAAACTAAACAGGTAAATTAGATGTCTTAGACCAAATAGAATCTTTTATAATGATTTGTTCTTGAATGTAATTAAAATTATTTCTGATCTTAAAGACAACATGAACATAAAATTTTATTTATTTAAACATTAACAAATGTTTAAATAAATACAATCATATAAATAGTTAAATAGTTTAAATAAATAAATTAAATTATTTAAATAGTTTCCAAATCAATCAATATACCGTCAATGTAAATTTACTATAAAAAGTACTATATTGTTACGCCTTTCCCAGGGTAACTGCATCGCTTGGCTGTGAGGGAGAGTAGGAACGATACAACACTTACCAAGAGAAAGAAATGTATCAAACTTTATTTGGCAAAAACCCTAGCCAACAAATAACACAAGCCCGGGAAAACCACCCGCAAAACCCTAGTTACATAGTTTATATGAAGATATGCTTGAAGCTCGTAAGCGTGAAAATCTCAACTATTGAAGGAGTACTTCCTGACGAACCTTCTTGTGATTCTGGACTGAAAGTATTAATTCAATACCTCTAATTTATTTTCATATTGGCGGCATGGCGGGACATGGTTAAATATGGTGAGAAACCCGACATTTCACTGATTCAGAGTCACCTACAGTAATACTGTATATCTATACTATATATACTCTATATATCTTATATATTCTTTGTTAGAAACCACCCATCACAGAAACAGTGGTATTGAAACAGTGGGTGGGTCAATACCACTGTACGTGTATGGGTGGGGGGTGGGTCAATACCACTGTACGTGTATGGGTGGGGGGTGGGTCAATACCACTGTACGTGTATGGGTGGGCGGGTGGGTCAATGCCACTGTATGTGTATGGGTGGACGGGTGGGTCAATACCACTGTACGTGTATGGGTGGGCGGGTGGGTCAATGCCACTGTATGTGTATGGGTGGACGGGTGGGTCAATACCACTGTATGTGTATGGGTGGGCGGGTGGGTCAATACCACTGTATGTGTATGGGTGGACGGGTGGGTCAATGCCACTGTATGTGTATGGGTGGACGGGTGGGTCAATACCACTGTACGTGTATGGGTGGGCGGGTGGGTCAATACCACTGTATGTGTATGGGTGGACGGGTGGGTCAATACCACTGTATGTGTATGGGTGGGCAGGTGGGTCAATACCACTGTATGTGTATGGGTGGACGGGTGGGTCAATACCACTGTATGTGTATGGGTGGACGGGTGGGTCAATACCACTGTATGTGTATGGGTGGACGGGTGGGTCAATACCACTGTATGTGTATGGGTGGACGGGTGGGTTATCAAGATAGTTATTTCCTTGATAACTAAGAAGAGAATAAAGAGCACCCTACAACAAGAATTTAGGAGAAAATCTCAGCAGGATAAATATTGCTGGATATATTTATTTATTTATTTTTTATTTATTTATTAATAAGACGCCGATCGTCAAGATATGGGCGAATATGGATTTCGAATGAGTGTGATGAGTGTTGACGAGCGAATGTAGTCATTGTTACAAACTAAGGCCGACTATTCCTTAGAAAGTGTCATTAATTAATAGCCCAATGACAAATGAACAGCCGGTGGTTATCAGCTGATCCTTCTGTTCTAACCAATAACTACAAACCATCGACACAATATATTACCTAAACTACTTTTGCCAAGATGATGAGTTTAAATTGTATTTTTTTAAATTTCACATATATTAAAAAAAATAAACAAAAAAACAATAGCTATCTGTTGTCGTCTCTCCTTCCATCTACCTACATCGGATTGTCACTAATTGAATAATCGATTATTTAAATCGAACATTAAACAAATGTAACTGTTATAATTGCTCGTTTTCAAATAATAGCAATGTTTATTATTTTAATTTGTACTATTTATAAATCAACTAAATCGTGGTTCTTATCAAATATTCTTAAGTCTATTTGTTATTTGTTTATATTTATTGAGACTTGGACGAAAAAATATGTCTTTAAAATAGCATGAACTAAATATTATTATTATAAAATTAGAATAAAGTAAGCTCTTGCTCATTACCATGGTTACAATATCCTAAAAATACAACTTTTCTCCGAGGTTTTATAACACAGGGTGAAAGCGAACACATCATTAACACTGGAAGGTTAATCTATTTTTCAAGTATATCCCTAAATGATTGGACTGCATTAGATCAAAGCCACGAAAACATTAACTGTTATCCGTTTGAATAATCTAGTTTGTTACATTAGTGGCGTGTGTGTGCGTTGAAGAATGGTTCATTGTTTATCTGTCAGAATTCCAGCTTCTAGCACTTACAAATGACGTTATGTTAATATACATAACTCTCTACAGTCAATTACTGATGATTACTGGTGGATTATCAATTATTACATTTTCTTAAACGTAAAAAATTAGTATAATAATATTATTTTGAGCTTTTAAGAAGATTTAAATAATAACGAGCGAATGCGAAAATTAACAAATGTGGACGTGAAGGTAATGTATCATTACATCATTTAGGCTTATTGCTAAACGAACCTTGTAAGGTATTTTGGTACTTTACATATACCATATTTCCCAAGTAGTTAAATGTCCATAGAGAGTGTTTCAGAATATTATAATGTATTGTTTTTGGGTCAAAAGCAAATCTCAATAGCATATTGAAGCTGTGCATAAATCCCTAATTTACTCATATATGCATCATTTTTCCGTGGATTGTTTTTTTTTTTTTTTTTTTTTTTTTTTTTTTTTTTTTTTTTTTTTTTTTTTTATACATAATAATGTATTTTAATTGTTTGAATTTAAATAATGTATTTTGAAACTTTAAATAATGTATTTTAAAGCAACCAGTGAAACCGAGAAACAATCTTTCAATATCCATAATCCAAAACCAAAATTGTGGTCGTTAAAATTTTTATCCCTAAGTTACTATACAATGGCTAATATTTCATTATTTTTCAAGTATAATACTTGATATATTTTTTGAAAAATCTAACAAGACCTAATTTTCAAAGATTGGCTAAATAATAAATGATAGTAGCTATAACATTTCCGTTGTTTTTGGTTGCAGATTGCAGTTCTTAAATATTAAGAGACTGTTGTGTTGTATAAGTTATATTGCATAAACTACATGCTAAGTCAGAAGTGCAACATGCAACCCACCTTTCATACCAAATCTCGTTTACTCAGTTATTCATCTTTAAATGATACCTTATTAACTGATTTATTAACAATTTGAACAACTCTTATTCCTCAACAAATTTGTTACGATTGGCTATTGTACAGTAATCCAGTACGAACATTTTAACATTTTGGTTTTTAAAAATGTTGACAAAAATACAGGTTTTACCAGCTGTTTTAAATGAATGAGAAACCCTGATGGCCTGCAGGGAAGTCAAAGAGTACACTCTACACTCTTAGCGCTGACCAACTCTGGGTTGATGGTCTTGATGATTGTGATCTGACCTTTCAAGTTGGTTGTGAGATGATGGCGTGGTACATTAGGGATGAATGAGACACCTTGGAGGCCTGCAGGGAAATCAACAGTTCGCACTACACTTAACGGTGACCAACTCTAGGTTGGTGGTCTTGATGATTGTGAGATGACGGCGTGGTACATAAGGGATGAATGAGAAACCCTGATGGCCTGCAGGGAAATCAAAGAGTTCACTCTACACTTAGCGCTGACCAACTCTGGGTTGGTGGTCTTGATGATTGTGATCTGACTTCTCAAGTAGTTTGTGAGATGTTGGCGTGGAACATAAGGGATGAATAAGAAACTCTGGTGGCCTGCTGGGAAATCAACAGTTCGCACTACACTTAGTGTAGGCTAATGAAATGGACCGAGTAATATTTTATTTGGTGATAACACATCATGTTTCTCCTTGATTACTTTTGTATTGTTACAACAAAGGATACTACAAAAGCTTTCTCCCGAGGGAAATTCTTACTTCTAAAATATTCTCGTCATATTACTAAACTGTGATTCTGTTAATTTCATTTATCTGGGGACACATAGTTTAATATTTTATGTAAGTGTGTCCAAATATCTATCAATAACGTGTTGTCTAAATGTCGGTCTTTAAGACTTCGTACAGTGTTTTTAAGTGGTGGACTTAGACTTACATTCTCCTAAAAGTACTGCTTGTTGTGAAGACCCACAAGTGACTCTATACCATCATCCCTTATCTAATCAGTCACTGGAAAGATAAATGAAGCGTGTTTTTTTTTTTTTTTTTTTTTTTTTTTTTTTTTTTTTTTTTATTAACTTACTATTGGTTGCATTTAACCAATATTCAATTCTAATAGTATTTATTACTATCTGCAATAATAATAATTAAAAATATGAAATATTATAAATGGAAATTTCATTAAATTAAAGGCATTTGGTGATGGATTCATATTTTAATGTCTTTAGAATAACAATTAGTAATAATGTATTCAGAGCAATATATTAATTTTAATACTGTACATTTTATCAACTCAAAGGTGCTCTATAGTTCAAATATATACGAATGCAGTTAGTTCTTAGCTCACAGAAAAAATTAAATATGCATAGATAAAGTACATTGCATACGGGTACGTTCTGCCATAAATGTATAGGTGGTCGAGTGTATATGTTCCGACGTAAATGTATAGGTGGTCGGGCAGGTATGTTCCGTCGTAAATGTATAGGTGGTCGGGCGGGTATGTTCCTCCGTAAATGTATAGCTGGTCAGGCGAGTATGTTCCGTCATAAATGTATAGGTGGTCTGGCGGGTATGTTCTGCCGTAAATATATAGGTGGTCGGGTGGGTATGTTCCACCGTAAATGTAAATGTATAGGTGGTCAGGTGGGTATGTTCTACCATAAATGTATAGATGGTTGGGTGTGTATGTTCCGACGTAAATGTGTAGGTGGTCGTGCGGGTATGTTCCGGTTGTTTTTGTATAGAGCGTAACAATAGTTATTTTATCCACTAATAGTAAAAATAACTTAGATGCAAATTTCATGGGTTATAGATTGATTTTAGATCCTGAACTATTAAAATGTCATAACAATCAATGCGTGGTTAAGCTTATATGGACTTGCCGGTAATGTAGGTGAGTGGGAATGCCAAATTTCAAGTGTTGTGAATGTGACTGGTTACCCTTGATCGGAATAAAAAAAAGTAAATACAGTAATGTGTAGCGCACACAACTCCCTGCATTTTCTTTTATGAACTCCTTTATTAAATTATTTATAATAAAATTCAAAAATCATTCATAATGATTTGATCGATTAATAATTAATTAATTAAATATTTTAGTTAAATAAATAAAACGATTTAATCTGTAAGCGATACATTATTTTAAGAATCTGTTTTAAAATAGAATAGATTAATTTTACAGTAGAAGTTATATCGATTAATTTTAATTATTTAAAAAATGAAGTTATAAGGTATAAAATTATTTAATTAACATGCCATTTATTTATTCTAAATAACTTTTTATTGTTAATAATAATTAATTACTCTAGCATATTTTTACAACAATGCTATACAACTTGATTTCGAGTTTGCAATGATTAATTTTATTGAAATTTTACGTCAGAGGGTTGTAGTATTACAGCGGCCAAGCTGATTTACTCTGAGAGTACTTGTGGTCTTTGGGGACCAGTTGTTCAACGGCTTATCCCATGCAAATTTGACATCCTAAACACAACTTCAGCTTTCCAGCTGCCAACATTTTGGCTCTGAAGTAGGTGAAAGTCAAGTCTCCAAAATCAATGTTTATAATAGAACCAATATTCATGTTTAATGTTACATAATTTTAAAAAGTTATCTTTTAATACGTACTCATAATAGCACACATAGTTTATGTATTTGAAAGTGCATAAAAATATATAGAATTTGTTATTTGCAAGCCATTTCTTTTTTACTCAAACAAAGAGTACTTGAGTAAAAACAAATAAACTATATTTGTTGACAAAACATTATTAGTTGTTGATTAACAAGGTATTTCTAATTTTGAGAGAACTGTAACTTACACAAATTGTTTAAAAGACATCCTTTATAGTATTATTGTAACACAAATGTTAAAGTTGGATCAATAAACTTCTACTGTTTTAGATTTTGCAAAGCTAGTTTAATATTAGATTTTCAAATGATAATTATTTTAATTAAATTGTGTTAAAAATGAGTAAGGTGGTTTATATAACTAAATTTATCTATAACATACTAGCTAAACCCAGCCACGTTTTTTCTGTTGCTTAGTTTAGTATTAACTCTTACTCGTTATTATTGAGCTGTTAGAAAAACAAAAATCAATTGTTTGCTTGATTTTATGTTAAAAAGAAACTTACAGCTTTTTTGATAAATTAACAATAATCTAATCGCAGTAATAAACTTACAGAATATTATTTGGATGTTATATACATAAACTGTATACTGTGGTTTTTTAGCAATGACATTTATTTTCTTTTGCCAAATGTAAGTAGGTCGGGAAATGCTTGAAATGCCACGTTCCATTTTACAATTTCAAGGCCGAAATATATCAAAACAGTCTTAAATATAAATGCAATGTTTTGTAAACACTTCAATTGAATCCAATCAATAATGTTTGTGTTATTTGTACACAAACATACGAGAGTTTGGTTTGTATATCGGCTGGCTATCATGTCACACGCAACAGTCCGTCTCCAGGTCGGTAACGGCGTCACCACAATAATCCAGCCCCTCAGTATATTACTATTACCGACAAGTTTACTTTAAATAAACTCTTAAATGTAAATGTGATGTTAAAAAGCATTTAGAACTCCTCCACTTTTATTTACAAAATCTCCATTTGATACAAACAATTAGCATTCCGTCCAATGCCATAATTCCACAAAATGCCCTGTGGAAGGCAGTCGGGTATTTGCAATAGGCTTTTCTAATAATGGCGTCCTGTGACAGTGAATAAATGACGGCGTTTTCCTACAGTGTTTTAAACAGGTCATAAATGTTATTGATTGTGAAATTGTAGGAACTTTTTCATCTCGTATTTGATCAGTAACAACGATAAAACCTAAAGTAAGAAACCAAACTAGTGTAGAGTAAACGTAAATAGAAATATTTTCCGTTAACATAAACTATTATTATTTTTTTATAAATGACATCTGTAAAAATCTTGCTTTTTTATTTGGACGTTCATCTTGGGATTAAAGATTATGTTCAGTAGTACATCAATTCTTGCTATATTTCACTATAAATCAGCCACTCATTTACTTTTGTACAATTTGCGGGGTGGGGAAGATGAAGAGAGAAGGAGAAAGAACACGTTGTGTGTGTGTGTTTTAGTGAGCCTCTTTTATATTGCAAACGAAAGTTGTGATGAAATCTATAATTAAATTCTGAGCACTTAACTGGGTGCCTGGATGAACAATCGTAATAGAACAAGATAACATGTATGGGGAGTTTAATATTTAATTCCAAATAAACTTTAAGAAATAAATATTTATTTACAACCCACACAATAAATCAACCAAACCAGGTCTTTGATAGTGTATTAATTAAGCATGGTAAAAGTATTTTGAAACAAGAATGAAAAAAAAATTGCTTAAATGATAATATATTTTTGAAGAAAATTAATGGTAAATAATAGAACAATTCTTTACTGATTTTTATTTTCTTTAATTAATGATAAATAAAAATCAGCTGACTAAAGTTATTTTTTTCTTGTGCGACTCCTACAAACAGACCTGGTAGTCAGATACCGGAAATGGCTGAACCCTCCCGCGGAAAGGGAAGTGGATGACATGTGCTACAATTTGTGATACATTTCCGCACCATTGCCCTTTGACGCTTCCGCAAGATTTATAGTATCAATAACGTTATGGTTCTTCATTATAATATACGGTCTCAGATTTATTAGTTAGAGCTACCATAAATCATAGAAAATTAAACAAATATATCGAACAATACACTTTACAAATGCGTTGTAAATAGTTTAATTTATTATTTAATAAAACATGTTTTGGTTAGTTGTCATCTGACAACTACTTATATCGTATCTACCGTCAAGTGTCCGTAAAACACAATAAATTTCGCTGCGTCACATTATTGATGATTAGGCACTTGCAAATAAAATTTAGTATTTGAAGGTACGATATTTTGTTTCATCAAATATGGTACCAAGCTCTTTAGCAAAAAAAGAAAAAAAATCAAGTGACAGTACTTCATAAAAACAAAATTAACTTCATGTTATAACTTTTATTGAAAAATAAGCGTACAATTGAAAACCAAATTGTTTGGGTCTGGCTTTAGTAAATTATTCATAAACTTAATCATAGCAAAAATATATTCAATATACCATTTGTGATTATATTAGTTAAGCATCATGTAGATAAATACATATTAACTGTAAATCTTAGGCTTAATGGGCCGGTAATATACCTAGAATTTATACTTTCCGGTGACAACTACGTCATTGCGTTTTCTTCACTATTTACAACATATCCACTATTTACAAGGAGCTATATTTGTATGGGCTATATATGTGTACGGGCTATATAAGTGTATGGGCTATAAATGTGTATGGGCTATATAAGCGTATGGGCTATATATGTGTAGCCTATGGGCTATATATGTGTATGGGCTATATAAGTGTATGGGCTATATATGTGTATGGGCTATATATGTGTATGGGCTATATAAGTGTATGGGCTATATATGTGTATGGGCTATATAAGTGTATGGGCTATATATGTGTATGGGCTATATAAGTGTATGGGCTATATATGTGTATGGGCCATATAAGTTTATGGGCTATATATATGTGTATGGGCTATGGGCTATATATGTGTATGGGCTATATAAGTGTATGAGCTATATATGTGTATGGGTGCTATAGTCATTTTAAGAAAATTATAATAATATTTCAATGTAATTCTGTGTACGTTATAATGGCTATAATTACATTATACAGTATATGGGATAGGACATTGTCTAAACTGTTATGTGTTAGTCTGAGTAATTACACGTTGTGATTGTCAAACCCCACTAAGAAAACATAAATCACCATCTGTACAAGTAAATTAAAGATAACCATAAAATGGTAGTGTAGATAACCATAAAATGGTTGTGTAAATAGCCATAGAATGGTAGTGTAGATAACCATAAAATGGTAGTGTAGATAACCAAAGAATAGTACTGTAGATAACCATAGAATGGTAGTGTAGATAACCATAAAATGGTAGTGTAGATAACCATAAAATGGTAGTGTAGATAACCATAAAATAATAGTGTAGATAACCAAAGAATGGTAGTGTAGATAACTATAAAGTGGAAGTGTAAATAACCATACAATGGTAGTGTAGGTAACTATAAAATGGTAGTGTAGGTAACCATATAATGGTAGTGTAGATAACCATAAAATAGTAATGTAGGTAACTACTATTATATAAAATGGTAGTGTAGGTAACCATAAAATGATAGTGTAGATAACTATAAAGTAAAAGTGTAAATAACCATATAATGGTAGTGTAGATAACTATAAAATGGTAGTGTAGGTAACTATAAAATGGTAGTGTAGGTAACCATAAAATCGTAGTGTAGATAACTATAAAGTATAAGTGTAAATAACCATAAAACGGTAGGGTAGATAACCATAAAATGGTAGTGTAGGTAACTATAAAATGGTAGTGTAGGTAACTATAAAATGGTAGTGTAGGTAACCATAGAATCGTAGTGTTGATTACCATATAGTTTAAACGTAATTTTCCCTCATAAATATTACTTAAACCAATTGGTTAATTATTATTTACACTTTAATGAAAGTTATATAAGTTGTGAAGTCTTTTTGCTTATTTTTATTCCATATTTCTCAAAGATAAAGAGATAGTGCCTAAAAATTGTCATAGGAAGCAGATAATCAGGGATTCCTACTATAGTGGTTATCACTTCAGAGGGTCCTGAGTTCAAATCCTGGGATGTCGACGAATTAATTTGCGAAAAAGGTTTTGACATTCATCACTTAACAACGTTTGCGTACCTTCGTATGAGAAAAGCCACTGACATAAATGGAACGAAATAAATTGTGAAGCTTCTCATTCCACAAAATTAACAAAAGTTTCGACGAAATATCAATAATTAGTTTACATTTTGTCTGAAAACCATGTATATACTTCGAAACTCGAATAGATAGGGTTATTCATCTATATACTTCGTAACTCAACTAGATAGGGATATTCATGTATATACTTCGAAACTCGAATAGATAGGGATATTCTTGTATATACTTCGTAACTCGACTAGATAGGGATATTCATGTATATGCTTCGTAACTCGACTAGATAGGGATATTCATGTATATGCTTCGTAACTCGACTAGATAGGGATATTCATGTATATGCTTCGTAACTCGACTAGATAGGGATATTCATGTATATGCTTCGTAACTCGACTAGATAGGGATAATCATGTATATACTTCATAACTCGACTAAATAGGGATATTCATGTATATACGAGTACTTCATAACTCGACTAGATAGGGATATTTATGTATATACTTCATAACTCGACTAGATAGGGATATTCATGTATATACTTCGTAACTCGACTAGATAGGAATATTCATGTATATACTTCGTAACTCGACTAAATAGGGATATTCATGTATATACTTCGTAACTCGACTAGATAGGGATATTCATATATATACTTCGTAACTCAACTAGATAGGGATATTCATGTATATACTTCATAACTCGAATAGATAGGGATATTCATGTATATACTTCGTAACTCGACTAGATAGGGATATTCATGTATATACTTCGTAACTCGACTAGATAGGGATATTCATGTATATACTTCGTAACTCGACTAGATAGGGATATTCATGTATATACTTCGTAACTCGACTAGATAGGGATATTCATGTATATACTTCGTAACTCGACTAGATAGGGATATTCATGTATATACTTCGTAACTCGACTAGATAGGGATATTCATATATATACTTCGTAACTCAACTAGATAGGGATATTCATGTATATACTTCATAACTCGACTAGATAGGGATATTCATGTATATACGAGTACTTCATAACTCGACTAGATAGGGATATTTATGTATATACTTCATAACTCGACTAGATAGGGATATTCATGTATATACTTCGTAACTCGACTAGATAGGAATATTCATCGGAAGACATATATTAAATATTACAACGCCACATGCGCCACCATATAAATTTGACAAATTTCAATCTTTTATTGATAAACTTTCAGTTCAGAGTTTAGACAAACTTATGGTAACATTAAAAAACAGATTGTTCAAATGTTTCCTCATATTTCCTGGAAAAATCACACGTCTACCCTGCATATAAATAATTACAGGAGAACCTGACCCGACTCTGGGTTAGAGCCTAGTGTTTAATTATTAACTTAAAGCTTTATAACTGTAGCCACGCCACACGAAGCCCTTCAATCCCGCGGGCTAAATTAATTATAGACCTTGTATCCCTTTACGGATATCAATGTTCTATCGTGATATCTAATGCCTTTTACATCATCTAATATTCAATCATAGTTACAATTTGCATCTAATGCTTATTTGTTTTTAAACACAATTTGTAAATGTTTATATTCATCACAATTTCTACACTATGTGTTTTTTTTTTCTTTTACTGAAAAAAAAATATTCTGGCAGGATATGGAACAACAAATAGGTAATTTTATAAGTATCATTACTTTAATTAAAGTCATGATATTTATAAAATTACTTATACAATACCCATACAATAAAACAATTACATACACATGATATTTATAAAATTACTTATACAATACCCATACAATAAAACAATTACTTATACAATAAAACCATACTGGAAATTTCCAGTATGGTTTTATGTTTACACTAGATTGCATTATTCATTTCGTTTTAAGCCTTTAAACCATAAATGTAGGCATAAAATAGTAGATAGTAATTTGCTTTATAGTTATTTCATGAAATCCTAAATATGTAAAAAATGTGAATGCTGTAACATCGTTTTATATTATTTCAGATCAGTTACATTTCCACTTCGTATGAGTTAATATACACTGTTTAATATATCATTATCACTTCAATATTAATATTGTTTAACAGTTTAGTGTTAATAGCTACAAATTATATATTATGTTATCGTCTAGTTTTAATCGAATTCCCAGTTATATTACAAATCTAAAATAACACGTTCAACAAAGTTTGGCAAGCTACGAGACAGGCTTCAAGTTTCTGACGTGACTTTGGCGCAGGAAAGGTAATGGATAGTGTCAAAATTGTTGAACAGTTTGAGAGTTAAATTTCCAGGAAGGAGTCTAAGAAGTGTTGCTTTAACAATAAGTGAGATATGAACTTAGAATTTGTTAAATTGGAATTCCTTTATTAGGACCCATATGTTTAACTAAAAACTAAAATGCAGCTATAGATTTTTAAAATTTCAGTAGTTTATTAAATATCTGAAAATGAGAGGTAATCATAATTTGTAATTTTATGCAGCCAATATATTATTAGCATTATAAATTATGCATTATATAGAGAAATATATTAAGCATGATTGGCAATGAAATATGTACATTTTATTTAAATATCTCAAATTTTCTTTACATATAACCCTCTCAAGTGCATACTTTTTCATTTCGAGTTCATATATGTAACTTTACGTACACCTGTTGTCAGTGAAATATTTAGTGAAAGGGCGTTTTTTTCCTGTGAACAAACACCTGCTATATTTACAGTTCAATAGTTCTTAAAATATCTTTAAAACACTAACAAACGAAATGTTGTACAAACTTGAACAACGAACACACTGATTAAAATTAAAACATAAACAAACAATTTGAAATGCAATTACGGGCAATTGTCAGAACAAACGAGAGAGCGCGCTAAAACTCAACTGAGACTGGAACTGATTGGTTACTAGTGGTTCCAGTTGATACAGCAATTCTTCTATTTAATCCTCACACCTTATTGAAACGCACGTTATTTTGTAGAGTAAATCTAAAACTGTGAGATAGTCATTGCAAAGCAAATCATTTTAGATTAAAACATTGTGGCTCAACTATAAAGGAGTTCAATTTAGCGATTCCTTTCTAAAAAAATATGATTTAAAAATTAGCAGCTTCATTTAAATTATGTTTCCTGTATCTGTTTTCCAGACTCTTAAATTTATAATTTAGTTAAGGTTTAAATGACTATTATTGAACCATTACTAATGGAGATAACTCCAAAAAAGCTTGTATAATGTATTGAATTAATTGAGTAGGTAAATGAATATTTATCAATTACCCACTTGTAGAGATGCTAGATGAATTTGCAACTAATATATTTTGTTATTTTATATCCGTTAGCAAGCTAAAAGTATTTATTTCTGTGGGTGCGTTAGAACATTATATAATCAAATAATTTCCCCTAAAATATGAAAGTACATGTTACGATAGTTATCCCGATCCGTGACAATCGGTGACGAGTGTTCGTCTACAGAATGAAGAAGCTGTCACTGCATCAGCGTAAACAGTAGTGGGCATGTTGTAGGCGATTACTAATTGACACAGTCATATCGTTGACAACTGAGCTGTAGTGAGTAAAGTGTGGAACAATTTTACCAGTTAAGTCTTTTCAATTAATGTATTCCAGTAAATACCTTGTTACACATATCGACAATGGCTTTGTTCCATGTAATTGTGTTTAAAGTGACCCCAAGGCAGAACGATAAAATTTGCTCCTTTACTCAAATATATTCTATATTTACAAGTGTATTTATTACAAAATTATCACTGTTCTGTTCCTATTACATTTTTAGTCAATTACGACTGTTCCTCTATGGAACTCAAGTGCAGGTGAATTATTTCTAGGTGTAATTATGACAAAATCTCCAGTGTCTGTTCTTATTCTACTTAAAGTCAATTACGACTATTCCTCTATGGAGTTCAAGTGCAGGTGAATGATTTCTAGGTGTACTTATGACAACATCTACAGTTTCTGTTCTTATTCTACTTAAAGTCAATTACGACTGTTCCTCTATGGAACTCAAGTGCAGGTGAATTATTTCTAGGTGTAATTATGACAAAATCTCCAGTGTCTGTTCTCATTCTACTTAAAGTCAATTACGACTGTTCCTCTATGGAACTCAAGTGCAGGTGAATTATTTCTAGGTGTAATTATGACAAAATCTCCAGTGTCTGTTCTTATTCTACTTAAAGTCAATTACGACTATTCCTCTATGGAACTCAAGTGCAGGTGAATGATTTCTAGGTGTACTTATGACAACATCTACAGTTTCTGTTCTTATTCTACTTAAAGTCAATTACGACTATTCCTCTATGGAGTTCAAGTGCAGGTGAATGATTTCTATGTGTACTTATGACAACATCTACAGTTTCTGTTCTTATTCTACTTAAAGTCAATTACGACTATTCCTCTATGGAGTTCAAGTGCAGGTGAATGATTTCTAGGTGTACTTATGACAACATCTACAGTTTCTGTTCTTATTCTACTTAAAGTCTATTACGACTATTCCTCTATGGAGTTCAAGTGCAGGTGAATGATTTCTAGGTGTACTTATGACAACATCTCCACTGTCTGTTCCTATTCCATTTCCAATACATTACGACTATTCCTCTATGGAACTCAAGTACAGGAATGATTTCTAGGTGTACTTATGACAATATCTCCACTTTATTTATCTCCAGTTCCTATTCTATTTAAAATCAATTACGATTATCTATCTATTTAAGTCGAGAGCACGTACCTGATTTTTAGATTTATTTATGAGAATTTCTTCACTGTTTTGTTCCGATTCCGTTTTCAATCTGTGGTGACGCTTCCTTTAAGGAAGTCGAGTGCAGGGAACCAATATCCAGGAGTATTTATGATAACGTCCTTACCGTTCCAATCCCATTCCATTTCCAATATGTTACGACTTCACAGCAAATAATCGGTTACTAACTCGTCCACTTAACTTTCTTCAATGTTTTCACTTTCTGTTTATAGTGGCATTTTAGAACCTATCACTATATTGAAAATAATATTTTCTATCACTGTGAAATTATAGTTTTTTTTATAATTTCTGTCAATAATGACTCCGACACTTCAGTAACTGATGGGAAAAATCGTAATTTCAAACAATTTAAAAGGTCAAGAATGCTTCCAAAAATAAAATAAAATACAATTTATTTATATAATTATGCTTTTTATAACTTTATACAGGCACAAAATGTATGTAAATTAACCTATTACACTCCGTGGATTATTTAATTAAACTGACGGGAAAAATACTGATAAATAATGATATATTTCCTGCAATAATATATTATCAATTGTGTCAGTCAAAAAGATGTTGCTTTCAGAAATATTTTAGAGTGTCTTTTAATTTAGAAGAAATGTTTTTAATAAATATACTTACATTTTACTATGTATTGTTTTTAATTTGAATAAAGAATACTGAAAAACTTTTAATATTATTTTTCTGTAATACTTATTAAAGGGTATAGTACTATAAATTTTAATAACCCTTTCAATAGTGGAATACATTTTCAAATTAGTTAAAACTAGTACATGTACATATGTTAAAACTTTTACATAACAATTATAACTTTCAAGCAATGTGTAAGTGTACACCGGGTCTAACAAGTGTGGGCCTACCCATCCGCCCTCCGAATTGGTAGTTGTTAACATTTGACAATTCTTCACTAACAAAATAACGTATAAATCAGAAGTAAATTTTTATGAAAATCTGTCACTTTATTTAAAGAAATATATTCCATGAAATAACAAGACAGCAGATAATATTTACTAGTCAAAAACATAATTACGTCCGCTAAAAAAATCTCGGTGTCTTTTCATTCTTTATATATTGCTAAAATAAATTTGTGAAATTATTGTCACCTATGAAAAGGGAAATTTCGAGCATAAACAACCCCAAAGAAAGAGCTGTATAAAGATTGGATATTATCTATGGTGGTTTTCCAGCCTAGTTCAGAATAAAATTTCTTATGTGTTTTAAGCCACTCCTTTTTTATAGGTCAGTCCTCAGTTATAGGCTAGGCCTAATAATTTCAAAATTATTAGATAAAAATATTTCTCTTTCTTCCTACACATTCGTGTTTGACCTTTATATTTATTCTAGGATAATATTTAATATTTAAAATATTCATATAATATTTTCTCATTTCTACGTAATTCATTCTTACTATGAAAGTCCCAAGGCATTTTATTCCAGTGCCTTTCTCTAAGGATTAAGAGTTTCAACTTCTTTAATAAAAATTACTTATCGGAGGACTAAATGTTTTTATTGCTGTTATAAACTGAAAGATAAATGACTGCCGAAAGATAAATGCCGCAGTGATTAAACGTTTAGTAAACATATTTTGCAGTTTTATAAGAAACATCTTACAGGCTGATTTTATTTTTGTTTTGTTTTTTCCAGAACCGTGTTCTAATGTTCCACAGTTATATTTCTAAAATATATATATATATATATATATATATATATATATATATATATATATATTACAAATGCTTATAGGCTTTGGAACTTTTATGTATAATATTTTTAAATTAGCACCTTTTAATTTGTCTTTATAGAGTCTTTATACTAAAAAGCTACGGCAATGAAAAAACTGTTCAGGATCATGTATTTAGCACATTAAATCAATAATTTTTAGCATTTTTAAGAATAATAATTATGTATACAAATGAATGTTTCGAGTTTATTTTTCATATTTGACCGTTTCGAAATACTTTACTATGTAATACAGGATGTATCAAAATTCTGGGGACGGACTTTTTGAACCATTGAAGATAAAGCTATAACACTTTAGACATAAAAATCTACTTTTTAAGCAAATATCAATTGTTTTCACCGTACTGGGAACAGTCTACAAGGAGTTAGAGGAGAATTTAAAATTAGAGCTTAGGTTGAGATGTACGTTATGACATACATCTCAACCTAAGCTCTCTTTTTTCTAACATATGAAAGCTCTCTATTAGTAGAAAACAATGCTTCAAACCCAACTTCAAAAGAATCAATTGTCCTAGCCAAAATGGCGATGGTTCAAATACATAAACTTGAGCTTATAAACAAAAAGATTTGTTGAACCATTGTAGATTAAAGCTATAATTTTTAAATAATCTATATTGTGTCTAAAAAAATATGTTTAAATCATATTTCAATATATTATCACATAAGGCGGATTGTTCCAAAAGAATCAGAAAAATATCTTGGGGAGAGAGTAGGTAAAGTTGTATGTAAATTAAAGATCTTTACAATCAGAACACAACGGTAAAATCTAACCATAAAAGTTCTATCCTACACAAAATGGCAATATTTGTTCAAAATTAAGCTAACAGAAAACTGCATTAGGATCCCGTTCCTTCTGTAGTTGGTTACAATAGTTAAAAATTAAGAACCAGTCCTAGATATAAATTATGGTTTTTCAGCTGGGTAGTGACTTTTACATAAATTGGGAACATTTAATGAGAACTGTAACTGAGTTTTTTGTTCGATTTTGTACATTTTAACAACGGCTATCCTATGTAAGATGGACATGTTTATTTCGGAGTTGTAGTATTGCGTTATCTTTGTAAATATCTTTAATTTATTTACAACTTATTTCATCACTAAAATACTTGTCAGACTCCTCGAGGTCCATCCCCCTCGAGTTCTGCAGTATTAAACGTTTAGGTATAGTATCGATGTTTTACAAATTATTTCTTTACTATACAATGGTTTTAAAAACTAATCAATTAATTATCAAGCTCAATTTTGTAACTTTAAACGATCGCCATTTTGGCTAGTGTGATCCTTTTCAGGTCAGGTTTCCGGCATTGTGTTTTACTAATAGAGATATTTATTATGATGTACATCTTGACCTATACTTTAGTTTAATATATTCTTCTGACTCCTTGTGGACCGTCCCCAGTGCGATGTGACAATTGATATTTGCTTTAAAAAGTAGAATTTCGGGTATATAATATGTGTATTATATTTTAATCATAGCCTACGTATGTATTGTTTTATCTTCAATGGTTTTAAAAAATATAATGCCATCCCCAGACTGCTGGTACACCTGTATTTAACTTCTAAAAATACATCATCTTCGCATTTGATGTATATTCTCTACAACATGAAAAAAAAATATTAACCAGTAATTTAAATTTTTCCATCCAACCCATTGTTTTAAGGTTCCGTTTGAAACTTTTTCCGTTTCGTAAGTCAAAACACGACGCTATAAAACCAAAGGAAAGGCTAAGTGATGACGGAGTTGTAAAAAGGCACCTAATTAACGTCAATTGGATTTTTATCATCACAAAATATTGCCCTCCTACTTCTAAAGGGCGCTTTTCAAAGTTTGCTTTTTTATTTTACGTCAAAAACGTAATTATAGAGTTTTAGGTGATAAAACATTCTTATTTATCCTTCTACATAAATGAACGAAATTATTTCTTGTTTTTTTCAATATATGAATAAGCTTCTAGTTCAAACTTTTCAGTTTGGCTACATAAAATATGTTTCAATAACATATGTAATTTTTGGTATACACTTCACAAGTGATCCAGTTTTAATCTTTCCAAATCACCATCAAGTAATATAAGTATGTTTCTACGCCTGGCTTAAGTAGGGGAGAGTTTATAAATTGATAGGATGAAATTGATAATTTTATATTGTATTAGAAAAGGGAAATTAAATAATGTGCACTCGGCTACATGCGAATGAAATTATATTCTCAGATAAATACACATTCGACCAGGTTTATAAGATACTTTAATATTTAAGAAAAATGTTTAAATATACGGGATTTGAGGCAAAATTTGGAAATAAGTCAGAGATATCGTAATTTTAACCATCCCATACAGGCATATAGATTACGAGTTTTACTAATCCTTGAAACAAATACTTATTTAACATATCAAGGAAAGTTTTTTAGGAAATTGCCATTTCTGAAACAGCCTGTCAAAATGTTGGGCCTCCTCTAGCCTAGCGGTTAGCGTTGCTGCTACACAATCAGAATGGTACGGGTTCGAATCCTGGAAGGTCTAAGTAAAAATAGATTAATGGGTTTGGACCACTGTTCCTTAACAACGTATGTAGACTAAGTAAAAAATGCTACTTGTGTAGAAAGTACAAAATAAAAGTCGAACAAACTACCTGGAACATTAAAAAATACTAAGATGTTAATCGAAATTAGCAAATTTATATATTATAGCAAACTGTATTCTAAACAAATATTTAATGTAACAAATAACAAACTTCTTAATCCTGTAAGCTGTGCACAATAAAACAAAAGCGTTATCTATATACACCGGCAGAATAACAGTTTTTTACAGACTAAACCAAGTTGAGTAAGCATATTTATCAACTTTCCGAAGCCTTGGAAAACGTTTGCACTCCATAAAGAAATTGCAACAAATTAAGAGTGTTACTTTAGTATAGATCAGTTGTCTAAGGGGAATAGGCAGAGTAAGGCTAAGAACAAGATCGGCATCTAATTTTTATAAAAAGAGTACAAAAACAATTGAATATGTATACTTCATTAGTGCGATAATGCAAAGGGTGTTGTGATGATAGTTTTCTCTTATTTGGCAAGCATGAAGGTCACTGAGACTACTACGAGTAAGCAATGTTGTTATGATAGTTTTCTCTTATTTGGCAAGCATGAAGGTCACTGAGACTACTATGAGTAAGCATGTTGTGATTATAGTTTTCTCTTATTTGGCAAGCATGAAGGTCACTGAGACTACTACGAGTAAGCAATGTTGTGATCATAGTTTTCTCTTATTTGGCAAGCATGAAGGTCACTGAGACTACTACGAGTAAGCAATGTTGTGATGATAGTTTTCTCTTATTTGACAAGCATGAAGGTCACTGAGACTACTACGAGTAAGCAATGTTGTGATGATAGTTTTCTCTTATTTGACAAGCATGAAGGTCACCGATACTACTACGAGTAAGCAATGTTATAATGATAACTTTCACTTATTTGACAAGCATGAAGGTAACCGAGACTACTACGAGTAAGCAATGTTGTGATGATAATTTTTACTTATTACTTATTTGACAACCATGAAGGTCACCGATACTACTACGAGTAAGCAATGTTGTAATGATAATTTTCACTTATTTGACAACCATGAAGGTCACCGAGACTACTACGAGTAAGCAATGCTATGATGATAATTTTCTCTTATTTGACAAGCATGAAGGTCACCGAGACTACTACGAGTAAGCAATGTTGTGATGATAATTTTCTCTTATTTGACAACCATGAAGGTCACCGAGACTACTAAGAGTAAGCAATGTTGTGATGATAATTTTCACTTATTGACAAGCATGAAGGTCACCGAGACTACTAAGAGTAAGCAATGTTGTGATGATAATTTTCACTTATTGACAAGCATGAAGGTCACCGAGACTACTACGATTAAGCAATGTTGTGATGATACTTTTACTTATTTGACAACTCTGAAGGTCACCGAGACTACTACGATTAAGCAATGTTGTGATGATATTTTTCACTTATTTGACTTGTGATTTCTTTGATATTCTCTATTTCACTATTGGGTCGGAGCTCCTTTCTGTCTTATGTGTGGTAATTTTCACTTTGTACTGTACTGGTTCTCCCCCTTACTCTGCTTGATAACTTCCAACTTCCTCGCACAGAAATAAGTATATGAGGAATAGGTAGAGTTAGTTGAAGTAAAGAGTGGCCTCCCTTAAAAAACACAGGCTACAAGATACTTTTTTATTCAATTATATGTTTTTACATCGTATGAAAATTTTTAGATATCAGCAAAGTGATATCTGGCAATTGTTGATTGGGTAAATCGATAAGGGATGTATCACGCCGAATAGGGAAATACAATGTGTGAGTTTTGGGGGTAAGAAATTCGCTAATGTAACAAAGTGTTCTTACTTCAATCATACAATATATCAACTAGAACAAATTGTTAAAGGTTTATTTCCACATGAAAAACAACACAGTTCTCTATGAGATTATAGCTATCACTTCAATTTACCCTACTTTGGCCTAATGATTACCTCTTAAGGCAGACTTATTGACATTCCTGTAAAGTCGTTCATTACGACTCTAACAAATTTATATGAGACTTTCTACCAGTTTAATTCTGTTAAACTCCAACTCACGTCCTGGCTTGAGAGTTTTAATGAGTTTGAGTGACAGTAAACGCAGACGGTTGACTAACTTTGGAACGTTTGAGTTAAACTATTATCAGCCTGAGTTGTAATGGTCTTGTGTTGTTTCAAATAAATTGAGTACATTTAAATTAAATTCCTATTTACATATAAGATGTTGATACGACTGTGTGTGTATTTTTAAATGATTATATGGTTGTAAATGAGTCTAGTCTAAGTGTTCGACTAAGTGAGTTCAACAGAGAAAAGGCCATTTATTAATAGCCCAATAGCCAGGGGAACTAAGGGACCTACAGCTTTAAGTGGAATCTAAACCACGTAGTATTGGTCTTATTTGTTATGATTAGTAGATATTTGGTAAAACGTGCCTCTCATTTTTGTTTGTTGTTTGTCATTTTTTTATAGTCAAAATTACAGCATTGTTAAAATGGGTTACAACTTTAACTACATGTAAGCTCAAATTATGAATTAATTTATGTTTAATCAATTCAACAGCCAATTATACCCAATTTACTTAATTAATTAACTATTATTTAAATAAAAATATAAAATGTGAGTCTCAACCCAGTGATAATTTTGCACCCTTACCTACTAAAAGCACTAATACATGGACAATTTAAAAACCAAACTTGTATAACTAATTATATATTAACATTTAATTTTTCATTAAATGATTAATAATAACTATTTGATAGATTACAACTAATAAACATACAATCTTTGTTAAACAATTGTTGAAATAAACCAACAAGAATGAAAAAAATCATTTACATAATAGGTCAAATGTTACACACAGAGTCAAATGACCAACAACTCATTTAACGTAAGTATAACAATTTCATTAATGCTGTCTGTATCACAGCAGTACGTCTGTCCCCTCGGTTTATGCTGACGTTATATATTTCTAGCCGACAGCCATCACATCAATATAAAAGCTCAGCTTGCTGCCGTTCTCCTAGATAATAAAGTGTTATAATCTACAAAAGCCTATAAGATGATAAAAAGTAGTGTAATCATATCAGAGCACTCTTTGAACATTTTAAAATAATAACCAATCATTCAACCTTTTGTGACATGTTTATAAGTTAACTTATCAAGGAAGGAATGTAGCTAAGGGGCAAAGGCGTTGGCTTACCACGCAATCGGCCGGGGTTCGATTCCCAATATGACATATAACAGTTTTTGCCCTGCTGCTCCCGTGGTTCGGAAGTCACGTAAAGCCCGTTGGACCCCAGGTTAGGTTAGGTTCGATTCCCGATATGGCCACTAACAGTTTTTGTCCTGCCGCTCCCGTGGTTCGGAAGTCACGTAAAGCCCGTTTGACCCCAGGTTAGGTTAGGTTCGATTCCCGATATGGCCACTAACAGTTTTTGCCCTGCCGCTCCCGTGGTTTGGTAGTCACGTAAAGCCCGTTTGACCCCAGGTTAGGTTAGGTTAGGTTCGATTCCCGATATGGCCACTAACAGTTTTTGCCCTGCCGCTCCCGTGGTTCGGAAGTCACGTAAAGCCCGTTGGACCCCAGGTTAGGTTAGGTTAGGTTCGATTCCCGATATGGCCACTAACAGTTATTGCCCTGCCGCTCCCGTGGTTCGGAAGTCTCGTAAAGCCCGTTGGACCCCAGGTTAGGTTAGGTTAGGTTCGATTCCCGATATGGCCACTAACAGTTATTGCCCTGCCGCTCCCGTGGTTCGGAAGTCTCGTAAAGCCCGTTGGACCCCAGGTTAGGTTAGGTTAGGTTCGATTCCCGATATGGCCACTAACAGTTATTGCCCTGCCGCTCCCGTGGTTCGGAAGTCACGTAAAGCCCGTTGGACCCCAGGTTAGGTTAGGTTCGATTCCCGATATGGCCACTAACAGTTATTGCCCTGCCGCTCCCGTGGTTCCGAAGTCACGTAAAGCCCGTTGGACCCCAGGTTAGGTTAGGTTAGGTTCGATTCCCGATATGGCCACTAACAGTTTTTGTCCTGCCGCTCCCGTGGTTCGGAAGTCACGTAAAGCCCGTTGGACCCCAGGTTAGGTTAGGTTCGATTCCCGATATGGCCACTAACAGTTATTGCCCTGCCGCTCCCGTGGTTCCGAAGTCACGTAAAGCCCGTTGGACCCCAGGTTAGGTTAGGTTAGGTTCGATTCCCGATATGGCCACTAACAGTTATTGCCCTGCCGCTCCCGTGGTTCGGAAATCACGTAAAGCCCGTTGGTCCTCAAGTTAAGTGTTAGGGAGGGCTACTTAACCCTAACTTCACCTAGTAAAATAAGATGAACTTTAACTTTTATCAACTGTTTTAAATAAGTTATTAAATTAAAAATCCCAATGCTACTGTCATGGGTTAAAGAAAACTCTGTGAGTCTGTTTCTCCCTATTGGGAGTGGATGTTCAACCAATCCTTTTTTAGTGGGTCTCTATGATACAAAAGCTAATTTCCCTCTAAACTTCATCAACATCTGCTGATTAATTTCGGAGATTTATTGATGATTGAGTACATCGATTTCGGATTTTATACATAGCCTACTAAAATGAATCATCACGCCTCTCCCGTAGACTCCAAACTGTACTTCTCAGTCCGTCCGAGAAAACTCATTACCTATGAAATTGCCTTTAAGGTGAAATCACCTTACTAAACTCACTTATAGCCTTGATTTAGTCTGGAATAGACATCCTTCAAGACGCGCCTAGGTATTAACGTTTTAATGATAGAAGTTATTAAAGGAAATTATAACCTATTTATATTTTGTACCATCATGTCTTTCCATAATTATTTTCAGTAATTTAGATAATTATCCCTTATAAAAGTCACTAAAATGTGAATTTAGTTCTGGATTATACGGGTATACTCAAGTATGTACAATCTTGAAAAAAAAACTGATCGCTCTAAAAATAGATGGGGAAACACATTAGAACTTCTGTGATCATTATCAGCTGTTTGATTTTTGATATATGTAAAAAATATTGTTTATTATACGAGATGTTGTTTAAATTGGCCACCATTGTGATCTTGGAAATTAAGAGTCTGACAAAATACGTCAAAAGGGAAATCTTACCTTATTTTTACATAAAATGTTAAAATATATATTTAAAATTTAAAAAACGGCCACAGTTTTCCAATATTGCGGTCAACTTTGGAAAACCCTATTTTTTTATGGAACACCCTGTATTTTATGATCGTTTTAGATATAAATAGAAATGTTAATACTTTTTTATTTTTGACAGTTTTTCAATTGCCTTCAGTTTTTATTGACAGATTTTCTTTCGGTCATTAATTAAAATAAGAGGTTGGATTCATTAAAACTTAAGGAAATTTAGATTTTATTGAATTAATAAACTTTTCTAATACAGTTTTGTTCATAATTTATGATGTTTCATAACAAATAGATAATGTGTACATGATGTTATAATGAGTACTTGTTTATTTTTCAGGTATGTAAAACTGATATGGTGAAGTTATCACACCAAAAGTAATTGTAAGTAAAAAGATTATTTCTATGACTGGTTTTAGTTGCTTTTTATTATACATAATTTGATTCAGATTTTTTGCCTAGTCTTAAATTTCAGCACCATTACTATACTATGATTTTATTGTGTATTCCTATTTATCATATTTCAGCACATATCTATTGATTTTACAAGTTATTTTAATATATTTTGTTTTTTAAGTATAATGAATTCTAGAATTTGATAATATGTTTTTAAATGTATACTTTTAATAATTAAATTGACGTATTCCTAATTAAAATTACAACAAATCTTGCAATACCACACGGTTAACTTTTTATTAAAAATGGATAATGATTTTCGTACCATTACTTTGCCGATTTTTCTTGAAAAATAATCATGATACCTATAAAATATATGAAGCTACATTATAAATTAGGCCTGCAATCTGCATTAGAAAGTTTCCTGCGGGTTATATTTAGCACAAATAGGGGTTTCAGCAGCGGGAGGGAATCGTCCTACCACTTAGCTGCCGTACATCACGGGCATCACTAGCTTCCGCCATCAAGTTAGTATTCGACTTACATAACAGTGTTTGGTAGAAAACTGTAATGAACTGTACAAGTTTGTTTCATTGCTGTTTAATTTTTACGTTAGTATTCATTTAGATATGTTAATTATTAATTGTTATTTTAATACTAAATAATAATATGATTTATTCGTTTTAAGCTTGATTCGGAAGTGTTAATCAAACCAACTAATGGTCACTGCTGCTGTTGGATGGTGCATGCCACCCTACAGCCAATCATTTTTATAGTTACCATACCAATTTTTAAAATAAATGACACAGTTGGAGAAGATTAATTCACTATCTCACTTCTACCACTCATCTCTCTTGCATCGTTGCGTTCAGTAGGTCACTTGTTAATCGGCCTATCTATAATAACAATGATTCTGCTCGTAAGATGATTACAATAAAACTCATTCATATGATACATCTTTCTGTTATCTAAGTACTCAATATATTTATTATATAATGATCCACTGGACTCTTGATATAGTAGTAGACATGCATGAATATAAAATTAACCTATGGAAACAAATAAAAAACTCGTTTTGTTAAAGCTGCAGGTCTACATAGACCTTGAAGCTTACATTTGCACAACCTTATAAATGTGTAGGTTATGTATGTATGTATGTATTGTACCGACTATATCATATAGGCTAATTTTAAAACTAGTTAACAGAGTAAATAATACAAAATATTTTGTCGTTTAAATAAGGAATATGTCAATTCAATTATTACAAATAGAAACATAATTAATTGATTTTCAAATTCATTAAACTTAAACAGTACAATATATTGAAATTACAGCTAAAATTAATTGACGCTTTTAAATAAGATAAATAGAAATAAAAGCGTCAAATACGTTTAAATTAATGCTACAATTTGTTTATTGGAGGCAATGGAAATGTGGATTTGGAGAAGGAAGGAGAAAATAGGATAAAAG
Source organism: Stictocephala bisonia (assembly GCA_035578905.1). Classification (NCBI taxonomy): domain Eukaryota; kingdom Metazoa; phylum Arthropoda; class Insecta; order Hemiptera; family Membracidae; genus Stictocephala; species Stictocephala bisonia. The sequence continues at coordinate 659,681 of JAQJVL010000138.1, read as the reverse complement.
ATTGAGTGGAAATGAAGAAATACTGTTTAGAGTGGACGAAGAGAGGTAAATATTGAAAACTATAAGAAGAAGAAAAATGAATTGACATGTGAAGAGAGAGAGGGCCTGTTGAGAACATAATAGAAGGAAAAGCTAAAGGAAGTAGATGAAAAGGAAGAAGAAGATATAAGATAAGGATCAAGGGGAGTATGAGACAACAAAACACCCTTGATGATGATCATATTAAATGTATTATATATTACGTACATATTGTATTTATTATGAAAACTGTATTATTTAACACTGTAATTAATTAAACTACGCTGTCAGATGTGATTTAAACAATATGTTCCTTCCAACAGGAGAACCGATGTGGTGGATAATGTAAGCTGGTTGAAAATACAAAACTTGGTGGTCTGTGTAATCCAGAAATTGCTTTTTTAATTGCTTGTCACCATTGATATTGCAGTGATAAACAACAAACGTGTTTCCTTACTGTTGCAATTAAATTGTATTGATTATTCGTCGCTATACAAAGAATATGGTGTAGACCATAATATTCACCATATTTTTTTTTTTAATTCATAGATTTCTTAGTTTTTTTTTTGTTTCCGGTGAACTGCGTTCTGAGATGCTCATGAACAGCATTCCTAGTAAACCATTATTACTGTTGCGCTCTAGTGTTATATAGTCAAGATAATTTAAGATGAAACAAAATTCGGTGGTTAAAAAAAAGTAAAATTACTAAAAGTGAGTTAGTTACTTATTTTTCATCAAATATTCAATATTAATTGATCAAATAATTTATTTTACATTCACAGTCCCAAATTTTAACTGCAAAGTCATTGGCTTATTTTGGGCCACATTACGTTTTCGCATTGATTTTATACACAAATAGATTTCCCATCCAATGTTATATATTGAGTCTCAAAATATCAGCTGTTTTTGTGGTTCATTGTGGAGCGCTAGTGTAGTCCCATGTAAATGTAATACAGTTTAAACCAGTTGTGGTTGCAGGCCACACTAACTAACAAAATTACAGGTACAAATATTCCTATTAGATGCTTTATCTTTTGTAGGTGTATATAATCAAGGTTTTTCGTTTGGTACTTGAGGGGGAAACGTGACAAAAATTTCCATATGATTTTAAAATCTAACGAAATAAAAATATGGGCATATTCTTATAAAGTGACGAGAAAACAGCTGTTGAATCACATATACTGCTGTTTAACACGTAAGTTATCCACGACACGAGGTGAGAGAACTGAGCTTTTCTGTTTTTCAAGCTGGAAAGATAATTGCGTTTTAATCCACTTTATTTTAATTGCTTACATTTTATAAGTAATTTTCTGTGGCTAGCTGATTATTACGTTTCAACTTGTAACTTTTAGCAAGAAAAATTTCAATCTTCTTTTTGAAAGATGCCTACGTTTTAGTTGAAAAACCTCCAAAACTTAAAATAGTTATTGGAAGTATTGAATATTATTTAAATGACTTCATCCCATTAATAACATGAACAAGAAAATGGATATTCTATCTTATCGCATAAGTATTTAGTGGTTTGTTATTGTTATATTATTTGAAACTGTTTTGTATTAAAAAGGAGATGCCGGTATCCTCCTTAACCTTTCTCTACCAATTCCGCATACACCATTTACCATTTACCTTTGCGGGGAACTTATCAGACAAAGTAAGTAGGAGAACCAGTACAGTAAAAGGTGAATTTTATTGATTAAATCTATCAGTCAAGGCCAGGATTCGAACCTACGCTGTCTCTATCATAGGTCCTAACGCCTTTGACCGCTCGTCCACTGGCTTTCAAAAATAGATTACTTATTTAGAGATATTACTAGAATGTAGATAAGACATAAAAAATGTTGTAGAAGTCGAAGGATTGTGTGTGGTTTTTTTTTTTTTTTTTTTTTTTTTTTTTTTTTTTTTTTTTTTTTTTTTTACTGTTAAGAGTTGGAATTGACAATCGTGACACAGGAAATGTTGGAAAATCCTTAAGTGAAACGTTGAATTTTGCTAAGTTATTGGAGAAACTCAAGTTCACATAATTAAAGTCCGTAGGCCAACTGCTGGTCCACTTTTCTCTGCATCAAGAAAGACGGAAGGAGGTGATACTTTCATGTGAAGCAATAGTCATTAGTGTGTCTAAAAAAGGAAACATTTCTTGTGAAGACGAGACCAAGATGGAGTTGTCGTGGATCCTGGCTCCACAGATCCTGGTTGCCACTTGTTCATCACCGTAAATATTGAATATCCTCTTCGTCATAAGTCAATCAGAGAAGGTAAGTCTGGCAAGTAGTACGGTCGATTTGTTGAATTTAGTCTTGCTACTTCTCCTCATTAATGGCTGGTTAGCGATAGCCATTAAAACGTTATAATGATCAAGAGACATATGGTTTTTTCATGGAATTCTAATCACGTGGTATTGGTTTGTTAAGCCTAGCTTCTCACTCCCAGACAGGATCTAACTTGTCCTTCCAATTAAGACATTCCAGCAACCCAGACGTTCCCAGCGGTGACCGAGTGTATGTTAACCCGACTCTTATTGTATATTAATTATAATGTATTACGTAACCATCCCTTGATACTTTGATTGGAACTCCTAATGGCATTAAAAAATATTACATTATTATGCTTTAAAATTGTTGACTACATTTAACTCTGTTATTAAAATAAACAGTGCTTTTTAAGAAAATATATCCGTCTGATATTGTAAGACTATTAAGTGTAAAATTAATTACTACAGTATAGTTACACTGTCTTGAGTATGGGTTTGTATGGGTAGTACAGTGGTATTGACCCACCCACTCACCCACTCAAGTACAGTCCTATTGACCCACCCACCGGCCCACACACGTTCAGTGTTTTTTACGGATTTATGCCATACCGTTCACCGTGGTGCGGGCGTGATATTATGACTCGTTTTGATGGTTGGGTGAGTCATAATATCATTGAAGGTGTATGGGTGATTTAATACCACCCGTAAGTGTATGCATCTATTAGTTATTTACTTTTGCAGATCAGTACTTGATTGTTTTGGATCTGTAGATGGGATAAATTGTCATCCACTCTGAGAAGAATCTCTTATCAAATAGTTTTTCACAATAATTAAAATACCTTAGGAATAATGAGTACAAAAATAATCATACTAGAAATGTTAAATTTGAAAATATTACTTTTCTATCTATATTGGTTCGTGACCATGTTCTGAATTATTTTTCTTAATATGTGAATTTGCTGGAGTATTATGCACGATTATGGTGGTTTATTGAAAAGCTAACATGTTGTTTAGTCAATGAAACTCCAGTCCATTGACACGTGAGAAATTATTTTCATATTTTTCAAGATCCATTTTATTTCATTAACACCAACCAATATTTCATGTAAAACATTGGTACGATTACCAAATATTGTATGGTGATTAAGTGGGTGTGGTCTAAATAGTAAAATATTTCTTCACCAATATTGGTTTAATTTTCTAAATAATTGTCGTCTTCTAATGCTGTAGGATTATTCATCCTAGATATACGTACACTAACAAATCAAGTTAAGTTAAAATATATTCTGGTTGTGTTATTTTATCGTGTGTATTTTGAAGGAATTCAGTGAGTTTCTTAAAGTATAAGGTATAAAAAGCTTTAAAATTAAAATTATCTTGTGAGATTGTGGTAACTGTAAAAATTTGGCAAGGGAATTTCTCTTTTTTATGAGTGACGAAACTATTTGTCATAAAAATACAATGTCATACTTATTTAGGGACAACAATGCAAAAATGCAACACCACATGTTAAATAACGTAAAAGTGTTATTGTCCTGCAGATATCATAAAAAGCTAGCAAGAATAATAATCCAACAATTACTTGGATTTGTTAAAAGTTCTTGTATTTTATTAGGCGTTAAAAAATGTACAGCAATGTTACTCGTAAAATATTGTTGAAAATACTTTAAATTACACACTTGCATTACTCCATAAGTTTAACATGGTTCAACATTTTAACAATGTAAAAATTGAATCAGTGAAAACATAAAGTACGAGTTATACAACCACTTTTAACAACTGAACGTTTAAAAACAAATTAGATATATTCAAAACTCCAATAAATTTTACGTTTGAAGTCAGCATTTCCTATTAATGCACTACATGGTCAGTTATGTTAAAAGAGAATTTCTTGCAGGGTTACACACAAACGGATGAAAAATCCCTACCTATTGTATAAATTACTATTTACACATAAAAAACTAAGAACTATAAAACCTGATAATTCTCTAACGTATATTGCATACATTTACAACAATATCCACTTCTAAAGCTGCACCTGTAGTAGTCCCAACTCAGCTTAGTTGAGTTTGAGGATTGTTCAAATTGAAATGATTGCATATTTAATAAATGTATAAAAGCTGTTTTTATTTTATAATTGTTTGACAGTAATACGTAACATCAATACATTTAATTATATATTAATGTACTCCCTAGTTTCGTTTCTCAAACTCATTAATCATGCTACTTTGAACAGTGTCAGTTGTACAACCTTGACCAGATCTCTAATGAGCTATAATTTCCATCCTTTAAAGGGCTGTTATTAGGATCGAAGGACTTTGTCTTTGTCATCAACATGCATGGTGATTATACTTTAAAAGCATTATGCACGCAGTATAAATACACAACAAGTAGATTGGTAGAACTAAACGCTCAGTAAGTAAAATTGCAGTACGGCCACTATATTTAACAAGTCTGAAATTCTGAAAATCTTTTCAAACTGTAAAAATTAAATGTTTAGACAATTATATATAGGTAATAGGGGAATTCCTCAGCTCGCGTGCTCACCTTCACCATCCCTCGTTTAAATTTGTTATTTTTCTTTACTTTGCATGATTTCATTGTTCAAAAATACAATCTTATGTCAAGTTGTACAGTTAAATTGTAACAGAGGCTCTGATGAGCAAGTTTCTGAATATTTATTGCACCACCTTATTTCAGCTCTTTGAGATAAAATATTTTAAAATCCTTTCTTATTAGGTATTTAGATCTTGTAGAGAATACCTGTGTCAAATTGGTACAAATTTCGTGGTAATCACATCCAAACACTAAAAACTATGACCAGTCAGTCAGTGATTTTTTTCTTTTTATTATAGATTTATGACGACAATTTTAAGATTTATAAAATAAAAAAATGTCATGAGTTAGTAAAATATTTTATTAACACATATTTTATTTTAAAAATCATTACTAAACTGGAAATGTTTACTGGAAGCAAATCATAATATTAGCCACTTAAAGTCAAATAATTTAAAATAAAATTTCAAACCTCATATTGAGCTGATACAAAGCTTTGGCTTAATATAAATACTTAAAAATGTATTCACAATATTAAGCTTTTAAGATCCAATCCACTTAAGTTAAATGAATTTTTTAATGCCTTTTTTATTGAATATAAACAAGGATTCAAGAATTTAAGTACTATTTACCAGTTTTTTTATAACTAAATACATTAAAATATAAAATAGAAACTGCATTCATTAAAATTAAAAAGAAGTGAACAGTTCTTTAGAAGGAAAATAGTGTATTTTACTTGAACGTGACTTTAAAATATAAGTTTACCTTTTTCAATAAAGCCATCGAAGTAAATCAAGGAAGTTTTTTAAAAGTATTTAATTGCCATATTTTCATGCTATTGCTGACATTTCACTTGATTAAATTAATTCCATTCAAAGTACTGCCACTGAAACGTTCTGGGCTATAACTATGGAGTAAACGATTTGGATTGCTTCCATATTGGCTCTTTAGAAAAATGTTGACCAAAATATCCGTCTTAATGGTCCGTAAGAGTTTAATTGGGTCACGGACACTTAGTAATTGAAAATAAACTTATGTTTTATTACGTTCAACTCAAATAGTTTATTAAAGCTGATGTATTTTAGTTTTGTTTCTCTATTTATTAAGATTGTTTGTATTATTGCTGTATATTGCTTCATAATAATTGTGATTTTCTACCATTCACGCAGTTTAGTTTATACAATTTTATATTATAAGCAGACTAAAAAAATTATAATTTAAAAAACTTGTATATAATTTTTGGACAATTCACGTACAGTAGTATTCACCCAACCACCCGCCCATACACGTACACTGGTTGTGACCCACCCGCCCAACCATACACGTACAGTGGTATTGACCCACCCGCCTACTGATACACGTACAGTGGTAAAAATTAATGCGTTGATATGACAGTACAAGTAAACGTCACACAACACAAATTTATTACAATATAAGCACAAAATGCACAAATATACTACAATACAAGCACAAAATGCACGTTATGTGCTTGTATTGTAGTATATTTGTGCATTTTGTGCTTATATTGTAATAAATTTGTGTTGTGTGACGTTTACTTGTATTGTATATGTACCAACACGTATTATGCTAATTAAAAAACTATTTGATATGACAATAAACATGTTGAGCTTTACGTTCAGGTTTGCGCTTCAAGGTAAGTAAATTTTTTGCATGTATAAACATCAAGAAGTTAGATATTTAATTAATTAGAGGAAATATAAAGGTAATTCTAGTCACCATTGGCGTTTTATATCAGTACTAGGGGATACACCTACCAACTCCGTCAGTCGCTACGCTCGTGTCACCTCGGCTTTCGTCCTCGTTGGTAATATTGACCCTCAGCCTCGATGTAAATTTACGTTAACATGATCAAGTACTATAGCACCATTTAAAGCAACACGACAAATGTTTAGCAATGCTTATTTCTTTTATAGCTTTTTTTTAATTATTTATTTATTTTATTTTTTTTCACCAAGATATGCTATTATTATTGTTTATATCATATAAAATATTTCTATTAAAGGCTGTTTTTGATTGAATTTTGAAAAAATACATATTGTTTATTCTAGCCATATAGACAAAGAAGTGTTTTAATTTATCAATATAAACACTTAAGTGATAGAAAATCATTGGAATTGTTGGATCCAGCAAAGAAGAGCTCAGGTAGTTTTTGTTCGTTTCTGATATTACCCCCATCGTTTCAAAATGATTATAGTCAAACTAACCTATCTACCAATAAACTTCTTGGGGCTATTTCTAACACTTACGATGTTCGCTAATTAAATATACTGTATATAGTTGTTAATTTACCTTTTTTGTGAATATCAATATAATTGTTAACTGTTGTCGTACTTTTGAAATTAATGTAATTATTTGAACAGCGACACGATTTGAACCTTCTGAAATATTTAATAAACAAGCACTGAATAATATAGATAAAAAATTATCATTACATATAGTGAATGTTGATTAAAATACTTATAAGCAACTGTATTTTATACTAATTTATTTTATTGTATTTTATATTTATCTTACAAATAAATTCATTGTGCTGAGATCTTCTTACCTACTGAATGTCTAATTAACAGTATTGCAAGATTGAAAGGCGAAAGAGGTTAGTGACTTATAACAAACAATAAAGAGGAATCAGCTGTTCATCGAAGCCGTCAGCTGATCGCTCCGTCTAAAGTCAGTACGCAGCTTGACAGTGCCTCAGCCGGACGGTCGTCTGGTAGTGCGTGTGGGGTTTCTTGGTTTTATTGTTGGTGTATAAATTTATGTTGCCTTCTAATTATCAGTGTGTTTAGGAGTGTTTATCAAAAAATCAGTGTGTTGTTAAAACTAGCATGTAAGACTGTTACTTATTTTAGGTAATGTATCATAAGTAACTAGCAGTGAATATTTCCTAACCTATTATATTGGGTACGAAATTAAAGGAAATTTTTATGGTGAGTTTCCATAAATATCACATGTTTACTCATAATTTGTTTAGAAGTAATCAAACACTAAACAAATCTTTTAGATTTGTTTTTAACTAAATAGCTCAGAAGTAGTAAATGTAAAAATGAGGAAAAGTAAGTGATTAATATTAACACAAAATATTATTTTCATGTACATATTTCAGTTTAATACCAGAACCTGAAAAAACATTGTATTATTGTTTTTTTGAAAAAGTCACAATCTATTAAGTTTGATCAATGAAATAATTTAATCGATGAGTTGCAATGTTTAATGAATCATACAAAAATATTTGAATGTATAGCCTATTTACTTCTTAAAGTGTACCAAAGGTTTTATAAAAGTAATGTCATAGTAATACGCTTTTAATATCAAATTTAATTTATTTGGTGTCATTTTTTCGTCTCTTTTATGGATTAGCCAACGTGAATATTATCTTATGAATTATAATTGATATTTTAGTTAGTAAAGTGTACCATTCTTTTGACATCACGGATTTTCTATAACAAATATATAATACTTTACAAGCCAATACGAAGAATTTATTTTAAATATACTGCAGCTTAAGATAACTTATATCCATTTACTTCATGAAATATGATTATACATTAGATAACAGCATGTTTTTACAAAGTTTAACTAAATCATATTATCATGGTATTTTTAACTAAATTTCCATTCAACTAATGATAAGGAACATCAAATTCTTAAACCTTCATTAAAAATGAGAACGATTTAATTGGCATTATTTTAGCTGGGATGGTCGACTCAATAACTAAAAATTAGTTGGTGGGGGGGGGGGGACATGAAGTCTTGGCGATGGTATATCGTAGGAAGGGTAGGGAGGGAGATAAAGTCATGTATCATGTTTTAGTTCCTCATAACATATGCACTATTAAACAATCTCTGAACATTGATATTCATAAAAATAACAATTATTTTCTTAAGTAACAGTTGGTTAGTAGTGAATTGCACGAGACAAAGGTTCTCAGTTTGATCCCAATTAAATTGATAACACAATTTGCATGTGATCAGCTGATAACCACCGTCTGTTTATATGTCATTAATAACACTTTCTAAGGAATAGTTAACCTTAAAATGTAACAATGACTTCAATCACTTATTTACATATACAGTACATGTATTACAGTCATTTAAAACTAAATTCGCCCTGAGCTTGACGATTGGTGTCTTGAGAATAAATAAATGTTAAAGCATGATTTAAGTTTTAACTGAACTTTTAAGCCTTTTTTCATTCTATAAATTATAAGCAGCCAAATATTCCCACGTTGCACATTTTGTTATTTTGTATACAATGTAAGTAATGGAATTTCAGATTAAAGTGTTCGTAAAGTATTTCATTTAATCAATTCATCATATACACAAATAAATAATAAAAGAATACATTTTATAAAATACTCTTGAGTTTGAATGCGGTAATAAACTGTAAGGACAAGTTGTTTGTCAAGATTTGCCAAAGCACCTGAACTGACATCCTTCTCTGTCTCATGGATAATTTAAATTGTATTTGGACGATTTGTCCTGTGGAGCTTTCACAGCATGTGTTTGATATTAAATCTTCATACAATATTCAATTTTTATAGTATTCATAAGTTTTTGTCGTAAGCGTAAAATTAAATTTTGCAATTATGATAAGTCAAAATACTGGAATTTTGGGTAATTATTTTATTTGATATTCCCCAAATCAGTTACTTACCCAAATAGCTATTTTTATTTTTTTTTTTTTATTAGTAGCTTCCGATGGTATTTTAATTTATTTTATTCTTTGTGGTGTTCAGACATTTTTATTTTCCAGCTTTTATTTTCACCTGTTCCATCAGTATCAAATTACTATTTGTATAAAAATACGAAACATGTGTGTAAAAGATTTAATTTTTAAACATACTGTATACGCAAATGGATAAGTAGATAGTAAGCAATTAATTTTAATTATTGATTGTTTCTAGTTTCTCACTAATTATTAATGTTAGTTTAAAGTTGCGAAATGCGGTTTTTTTCTTAGTGCCGTGAATTCACTTTTAATTTTCTTGCTTTTCTTCAAGAACGTTCTTTAAAAACATTAGAAAATTAATCATTTTCAATTTCATGTCCGTTAATGATGATGTTTTCAACTAACTTTGATTGTTCAGTATTTTTTGTTTTAAACATGTATATTTGCTCTTTTCCATTACGTTTAGCCGAAAACGCGTCCAGCTAATTCTGTATACAAAATTTTTTGTTTACAGAATTAATGTTTACAGCATTGTAGTGTTTCGGTTTTAATTTGGATAATTGACAGAGAAGAATTCCCGCTGTTAAAACTCGTTCCAAATAGCAAAGCAGCGGTGTAATTGAAAAACGGAACTTACTTTTAAAACACGCCTCGTATACATGTTAACATTTAAAAATGTTATTTTCTAAAAGTATATTTTGTACAAGCTGTAAAGTAAACTGATGGGGCTGTAATATGAGAAAATTTATTCATTAAAACTAATATTTAATTATTGAAGTTTGAATGTGTTTATATTGATTTCTAAGACCTAAGACGTAATACAAATAGTAAGTTTTTTCCCCAACATAAACACTAGATTTGAAAAGTAATTGATTCAAACAATCTAACAAATATTTTCAGCAATGTAATTGTTAATCCTAAAATGTACCTTCCTAGAACAACACACACACGGTAGGTATCACGGCGAGGCTGTCTGGTAGACTGTGAGGGCACTCGAATCAGCTGGTTTCATTGTTAACCATTAACAATTGATAACCAAATATACGAATTATATGGAAGCATTCAGATAAACTCTTAGAGAAATACTTACCACTGATCAGGCAAATAATTGGAAATACGCTAACTCTTAGAGAAATACTTACAACTGATCAGGCAAATAATTGGATATACGCTAACTAAAACAAGAATTGTTTACTTGTTGTTTGTTGTTCCGCTGGGCTGCCAGTTCAAAGTATAACGACAGTACGCCGTTTGATTAGATGCGCGTGATACCTACCGTATTTTCTGATAACCATGGTACATGATCCATAAGTCTATTATTAGATCAATAAGTAACATCGTTTTTTATGTTTCATTTAACTAATAGTTATTGACCTGTAATTTATAATCAGACCATTATGCATGTCATTGTGAGAATTTACTAATATCGTAATTCTCAAATTTCGTTTATTTTAGAGCCGTCTTTCAGAATCCTTCAAATTATATTTCTTTCAGAGAAAATCAGCTCCCTTTCAAGTATGTTTAAGATACGTTAAAAGAATTTTCACTACACTACTATGGGTTTAGCTGTTGTCGTTAAGTGTTTACAACCTGCGAAACATCTTATTTTCAACAGCTGTCTATTGTTTACTACCGAAAGTAACATTGTTTACAACCGAAAATTTTCCACAGTCAACAACGCCTGTTTTTATTCTGTAGTGTAGTGAAAAGTATCATTCAAAACTCGAGTGAAAGTGTTTTGTATGTTCTCGACCATTCGAAGTGCTCGACAAGTCTCGCACCTCAAACATATGGTCTCGAACATGCAAAACCCCACTTTCCACTCTTATTATGAAATATACTATTCCCAAAATATTTCATAATTTTGATGTCTAAGGCAGTAATGCTAAAAGATTTCTTATGGTTTGAAAAAATATTTTAGTCAAGAAAATAATGCTTGCAATTAGGTATTCCACGTTGTGGGAATATATGAATTAAATTTTATATCATTTATTTATGTATTTGCTTAAGTATATTAACAACTATTTTTCCCGAGAAGCAAAAATGATCACTATTTTAGGCTTCTTAGAACATTTCCCGAGACTAATGTTTGCCTGCATGTAAATCACTACTGTTCCACTCACTGAGAAGATCTATAGATTTATTTTAACTTAAATATTCTTTTTTAACGAAATATTTTTACTTTATTTTACTGTTAGTTTGAGCTTGAGGCACATCGAACTTCACAGAGCATTTATGCTATGTCATAACAACAGTTATATAATCTAAAAGGTTTTTTGGAGTATTTCTTTGTGATATAGTTTTGAGCTAATTTAATTGATATAAGGTGAAATCGAGCAAATTGATAGTTTCTGTAATTTATAAGGCAGCTTTGAGTTTAGTCCTTAGTGCTGATTTACGTTTTTCCTATTTATTCGTTACAGGAACTAATTCGTCCTACTTTAATACTTCCTCTAATGTTTTCCTTTAAAGATTCATGTCATCACTATATTACTATGGGCTGAAACAATGTTTATCCATCCATTAGATAGGTAAATTTAAAAAAGCCTAATAACACATTGTAATTCTATGAAATGTGAGCTAAATGTTACGTTTTTCTTTTGAAAAATGTATTAACATAATTCAATATTAAAACTCAGTTTTTTAAGAATTAGTACTTTATTTTGTTTTATGTTTTAAGTAAGAATTTGCAACTACCTTACAAAACCATTACGCCAATTTATATTGATGTCATCGCGTCTGCTCAGTGGTGGCGATCATTGTGGATTCTCTGCTCTGTGCTGAGGTCTAACTAAAAAGGTCAAGGATCACAGTTTGCATGGTGGGCAGTATTAATATCTATTCATGGTATCAGTATTACCACTTATTTGAAAATTAAGCCAGTATTACGTGGTTCGTATTCCACGATATGCCACTTAGTTTCCCAGGCTATAAAGTTATTAATAAGTGATACTGTCTAAGAAAAGTCCACCTATACTCTATTTATTGATTCTCCAGATTTAACTTCAAAACACTCCCACAGCAAATATTGGAACTACGAGGAAATTGGGAATCCTACGACCAATGGCGTGACGATATTAGTCAGATGTGACCATAGTAACACCTTAATGCGTTGCATTGGTTTCACGGTCCAATTATATCTGATAATCTATTCACTTGAAAATGTGAGTTTGTGTGGTACTAAACATTTTATGATCACGGATTTTCTTACTGATTTTAATGTCTCATAAGTTGTTGTTCTTAATGTTTATATTTTGTTATGGATTGCCAGACAAAATGTGCTCTTGACAACACCGTGCGTCATAGATTCACTCAAACAACTCTAGACGCACTCGTGTCGAGTCGGGAGACATCAAATTGAGTATAGATACAAACAATATCTCATTCATCTGCAATTATTCGGAAACTGTAATCACTTAGTTGATGATCGGCTAAGTTCAAGTGAAAATAATTCTTATCGAAGTGAATAAACACAATATACAGTATTTCACACTTTTAAATTTTATGACTTTTGTTGGCGGTAAATAAATAAATTAGAACAGTACATTTATTCGTATTTCAAACAAACATTTCTCACATATTGCAGTCTTTGTGTTATGATTAGTCAAATTGTATTCCGACAAAATGTTTTTTGTGAACTTCACAGAAAATGTTAATAAGTGAATCAAATTTCTAGTAATTTCAGCATAAAAATTTCGACTAATTTCCATAATGAAATATTCGACACGAAATTATGAGTGTAGTTCCTTGTAGACACCAATTCTGAGAAGCTGTCCCTTTAAGTGTTTCGTTAAGCTCTTCTGAGAACTACTTTGGTCTAACATCTTTTTTAAGTGTAATTTTTTTAATTATCGGTCTACTTTGCAAAAATATCATCCTGGTACATAAATACACTTATCCGCGTAAATCCGTTGTATAGTACGCGCGCTGAAGGTCCGGCCTCCTGGCTGGCCTACAAGTCATATAAAAACATCGACTCTGAGCGAGGCGGTCACAGACAGATCGTAAAGGGTGATTGTTTACGTGTTTACGGAGTATTTGTATTTTGATATTTCTTATAATTAGACCATTATTTAAAATAAAAACATCAAATAGGTTGAGTTTGAAAGTTAACAAATTAAAACGTATATCAATAACAACAATTAAATATATCATAAAAAATTATAAATCAGTTAATAATTTAAATAAAAATAAAATAAAATAAAAATGACGAGTTGGGAGTGACTCGTCAGTTTTATAAAACTCATGGACGGTTCTTCTAATGACACATTTGTCGAAATCGTCTAGTTCTGTCGCTATTCTTTTTCTCTTGTATTTTTTTGTGTTGTGAACGAACGCTCTCTTTCCGCGTTCCAATAAACACTTTTCACACCAAATTTCCTTTATAAAAGTTTTTGAAACGCCACATGCAACTGTAGTTCGTTCTAACGATTTTTACGGGGATTCGTTGTTCATCTCTTAATTTGGCCTCATTCATCAAGAACTCACTTACTTTCCAAAAAATTTCCCTACCCTGACTTCTAGTACTTTTTTCCTTGAGCTACTTTAGGAATAAGGCGAGCCATAGTTGAGACAGGAACCACTAAAGGAATAAACTATTTAGGATTTACGTTCACTAATTTTACAACTTTAATAGTCTGCAGAGGCTGTCGGCCATGTTGGATTTAATCTCATTAGAACGATGTTTTTTCGAACCGGACAAATGATCACGCGTGTGCAAATTTAACAATTATTTTCAAACGGTCTTTTCCAAACAAATTGTATTTGGTCAAGAGTGAAATTACTCGTTGAACTGCTTTGTGGATTTATAATTAGTGTAATAGAATAAATATAAAAATTATTTAGTTTGAAGATTTTATTTTTCCTATTTTTCAAAACTAGGCATATGTATTCATAATATCAAAAGCAAACCCAATGCGCAATATGATAGCATTTTAAATGACAACTCATACACAACTTTTGGTAAATAAATAATGATAAAAATATGGATTCAAAATAACGTTGTTTTTATGAGAATTAAACCAGTATGGTCGACAGACTCTGCAGACTCTTAACACACTTAAGGAACACAAAAAAATACAAACTGACTTATTACACTATAGTGGTTAGATAAAAAGAAACTTATAACCAACTAAATAATTGTTTATCGTACACTTGAGTAAAAATTCTTAACACGCTAAACCACACGCCAATATATTGCACGCAGTCTGGAAACGTACTGAATGTGCATCCGTAGGTAACAATTAACGTAACTTATTTTAGGAGCAAGCATGGAAAAGACTCCTAGCGTGGGAAAGTCTGACACTAGCGAATGTTTCCAGGACTGCAGGCATATTGGGCCCTCCACCCGTCTCCTCCCTATCACCGCCCGGCGGGCTCGAGGCCGGACCTTCGCCGCGTGGTCTATAATGACTTGTTCAATCCAAAATATACCTTGAGATTCTAGTAAACATAATTTATCAGTGCCATTTATTTGCCTAGTTTGTATTTCAATTTATTCCACTACTACTTAAGTAATGGACTATAGTAATGCTGCGCAGCTACCTTATCTACTAATTAATACATTTATTCTGTTCTGTTAATGTTAAGTTTCAATTAGTACGTAATTGGCTTATTGATTTTTACGGATGTTTTTGTAACCATAGAACACCCCTGCATGATTCACGTGACAACCCCGTCACTCTTTAGGCTCATGCCACCTCACTCTATTAATTTGGTTATTTTTCTTCAAATTGCACTCAAAAATTCGTTTAAGGATAACTCTATACGTCTTAAAGCTTTCTAATTTCTTTGGTGTTGAAAATCAACAAAGCCTCTGATTGGCTGGCCAAAATATTTACTATCTACTTGATTTTAGCTCTTTGAGAGAAAATATTTTTAAATCCCTACGTTAATAATTCATTAGTAAGGGCCGTGTTGTATGAACTTCAACTGTCCGTTTTAGTTTTCACTTCAGGTCAATTCATGATCTTTTAGTATATTTATTCTCAACATGAATTCACCACTAATTTTATAATTGTTATAAGATCCAGTCTTCAAACTCACTTCAAAACTCAGTTATGAAACTGAATATATTAAATAATGTAAAACTGACTATTTAACTGTTTACAGCATTCATAATGATTGTAATTTTTTATGATATAATGAAATATTTCATACTTTTTAGTATATATTTATTACATGAATTTTATCATACGATAATTTTAAGTAAAGATATCGATTACGTCTTACAACGAAAAAACACATTTAAGTTCTTTATAGGTCACTTGCAACCTCATCCTATTCTAGTTTTCATAATTCCTAAGATTTAATTTAGTCTCATTTATTGCATAACTTAACTTCTCCAATTAAAACTATATATATATTTGAAATACATAGTTTTCAACGATGTAATCAAAACATATATATTTGAATACATATTACCGCAAGCTAAATGAATTATCTTAAAATATTAAACAAAGTAATTTTACACGTGTCAAGTGAACGAACGGTAGGGTGCTAATTATTGTAATAACTATAATGTTTTGTTTGACATTTTTAGCTATTTGATTGCTTAATATTTATATATATATATATATATATATATATATATATATATATATATATATATATAAAAAGAACTTCACTTAGCAATCTTTTCTTGATTTTTTTAATGTTTAAAATCGATTTCGGTCTCGAAAGACCATCATCAGTTTAACATTTTATAACCCTATTTGTTTTCTATGTTAAACTGATGATGGTCTTTCGAGACCGAAATCGATTTTAAACATTAAAAAAATCAAGAAAAGATTGCTAAGTGAAGTTCTTTTTATATATATATATAATGTTTTATTATATTTCTGGCTCAGAACCCATGTTTATAAAACCTATACTCTTTTATTTTTAAACGAAACAGAGAAATATTTTCCTAGCCTAAAAAGACTAGTTCCTGAAAATGATTTCCCCACGATCAGCTCACAACCATCAGTCCTATTATGCCTTTAAAGAAAAAATGTATTTCAGGCATATTTCAAGAATAGAATTGTTTCATACACTTCCTTAATATGCCCATTTTAAGAATGAAAGAAACCCATTTCAAGTTGTACACTATGATACTTACTATAGGTTAGAATGCTAAAAAACGAATTGTCTACTCCGTAACCCGAAACACGGGGTTCATTAAGGATTTTATCAAGAAAAAAAAAACTCCAAGAGGTGGTTTGTGATGTGCATAAATACTAATTTCCTATTGCATCAACTACCTCGATCTCCCACCAACGAACAACGACACTGAATGGAATCCCATATTCAAAATTATTGACCCACCCACCCTCACATACTCTTTCAGAGGTGTACTCAATGTTAACCTAATGTACGCCTTTTAGTGGGTGGGTCAATGCTAACGTACGTGTATGGAAGGGTGTGTTAATTCTAACGTAAGTTTATGGATGTGTGGGTAAATTCTAACGTACGTGTATGGTTAGTAAATATAAAAGAGTGTAAATAAAAAATATTAAGTGTTTTCGTACTCTGTGTAAACTAGAGTGACTATAAATCGACCTAGAGGTAAATTAACAGCCTCTATATTTAACAGTTACGTGTGAACGACGAGCCAGTCTATAAACACTGTTAGACAAACAGCCGGCTGTAACATTGGGTAAATAATATCCAACTGTAAGCTCATAAATCAGGATCACAAATCTCTTTAGCTATTACGACCTTGCTCCCACTGATTCTGTTTTAGATACGAAGGTTGTTTCCTCGTCATGAGATGTATTTAGTACTTGAGTATTTGAGAAATTTTAATATTTTTATTGCAATGTAAAGAAATGTGCACAAGACACCTGAAATCCTATATAGCCTCTATTTTTAATAATTACTTCGAAATTTGCTTCCACTAAAGGATGTAAATAGTTGCACTTGCGTACAGCCTTTTAGCTGTAGTATTAAAAATATATTTATAAAGTCTAGTCAAGTTGAACTTAAGGCATGATTTTCCTGTAAAACGGAAAATGTTCACCTTAAGTCTTTTTTCATCGTATTTAAGATTCTTTAAATAATTAATTATTGAACATTTATTTAACTTTATGTTGCCAAATTTATTTTAATCAGTATGTAACAAATTGTTTTGATTGAAATCTTGTCCTTAACATTATTGATACTCTTTCTCTAAATATAAAATGCAATATTAAAATTGTATACTTGATATAAATTGAAGATTACGGTATTCCTAAAATCACATCTATGGTCATATATATATATATATTTTAAATAAAACTGTTCTTAAAATATTATATATTGTAAATGTTTTTAACAATGCGAACAAGTTCAAATAAGAAGCATTTGCAGAAATTAATGAACTATCAAAGAAGAAAATAATTGTTTTACCACAAATGAAATATTTTAAATGTTATCAAAATCATTAGTAAATAATACAGCCTAATGAAACCGTAAATTTTTATAAAAATAGTTTTTACTTAATATGGAGCCCAAATATATCACAGCGCTATGTTTTCTTTGATGATTTATGCATTAAAATATTTACTTTTAACTCACAAATCTGCTAATGAATGTAGTCAGTGCCAGCTAACAATTAAAATGCTTTAAGAATGTTTGGATTTTAAAATAAAAACAGGGCCTCGTCTTTAATGATTTTTACTTATAGCAGCCGGGCATTTAAAAGTGCGCCGTTCTCACGTATTTTCAAATAATAAACCAGGACTTTAAAAACATGTAGCGTAGTTTAAACGAGCTTAAGCAATCGACTCGCCGAATCCAACTCTACACAACTTAACTTACGAGCTTTTAACTTAACTTATCTGAACTTAACTTATCCTAATTTTAACTTCATGCAGTGATATTTTTCTCAAATTAACTTACTTTGCATAAAATATATTTTAAGAGTGGATGCTATTTTCTAAAAATAAACCTCATAATGAATTACCTAATATTTTACCAGGTAGCTTTGCAGGTTTCCTCGTTTTTGCGTAGTTTAAAATGTGAAATTGGAGTGTAGCACAATAAGTGTAATATAGACACAAATTCTAGTAACGCCTAATTCTCGTTTTAGAGTGTCAATTATTTATTTGAAATTAAACTCATTTATTTAAGCCCCTAACAGTCTTTTTTTATTTTAAAAGAAACGTGGGGTTAGTAAAAGTGCAATAGATAATTTACTGTATCAATAAAGTTGCAATTTTGTATTTTATATAGGTCATGTTGGCAGCAGTGGGTAGCTAATACACCACAAATGTGCTTAACAGCTGGATTATTGCTGCTAGATAACTTGTTTTTGTTTGTTTAAACTTGGTTCATAATGGTTTTGGGAAAACTTTTTCTGTGCTTGAACTAGTGGAAGTACATTACTGTGTTCCATCTTTTACATACATCACTGTGGTGATGTAAATTATGTTTTCGTCCATTACCACATAGCCTCTTGAAATTAATGCTGTATAGTGTTTACGTTGACACTCTTAACATATTTGGGCAAGTTTTTTTCTATAAAATTTACATCTGCCATGTAGAAAATTGTTTAATATTGAAATATTCTCCTTATAATTTCTTTTGCTCTGTTGGTTGAAACCAATTTACACTGTTCATTAAATATGTCTATGTCTTTTTGAAATACCTTTTTCAACGTATTTTCCTACATGCAATATCATAGATAGAAGTGATATTGTTGTTGTTACCTACACTTAAGGCAAATCTCTTTCTCCAGCCTCCATGTATCATAGCAACAGTATTACAATGCACATGAGTCACCAGGCCAAGTACGGCCGACCGCAAGTCACCGCGTCCACCTGACGAGCTCGCTGCCACCGTTCTCAATCAATACGCGGTTTTTTGTCACCTCTCCGGCGGATTAATGTGTAGCAGATGTTTTGTGCCCTCGTGGGAAGTGCAAAAACCTGACGATCAGTACGCTTGTATGTGTAAAGAGTAACTTCCCCTCTTCAATATTGATGAGCATCAACTATTGTTATCCTATGGTAACACTTTTTAAGAATATATTTTAATATTACGTGTAAACCTTTTTAATTAGTTAATCCTTGAAGGTCTTCAAATTCCAGGCTAGTTTTTAGATTCAATGGTACATAATTGGTTTTCATATACGTATAATTTCAATGTTATTCTATAGCAAATTCCTCGGTTCAATACATTCGTTTCACAAATTAGATATTGAGCAATATTCAACAATAGGTTATTACTAACAAACCAGATAAATGACTACTGAGAAAATAAATGTAAGTAATATGATTTCTATTTATAATAATTTTGTTACAATCAAGACAAAGTGCTGTTATATTTATATTATTACTAGCCGCCAACTCTTGCCTCACCACGGAGTGGATGTCTACGCTCTCTTACCCCTCGTGGTTCTCTCTAAACCATCACTTAAATATATAAATAAATAAATTTGGGGTTAAGTATAAAAAAAATACTGTACAGCCCTAACTTCACCCCTTTAATAAAGGCAATTTTTCACTTTCATTTTTTATAAAATAAAAACTCAGTCTGCTGCCGTTCTGAATAATGAAGTTTTATAGCCCCCAAACCCCTATAAAACTATACTATAACTATATCCCCCTTTGAGTGTACTTTAGGGGGATACAAAGTATCAGATTATTTAAATAAATTATTAAATCAGTGCCATTATGATTCTAATGGAGAAGAGAAAATTTCAGGGGTTGTTTACATCCCATAGAAATGGAATTCCGATGAAACCTTCATAAGTGGGTCTCTATAATACAAAAGCTGACCTCCCTATAAATTACATCAAAATCTGATCCACAGTTTTTTACATGTTAGTGCTGAGTGAGTACATCGTTATTGGATTATACATATTAAGATCGCATAAAATATACTTTTTAACGTTATATTTCCCACATAAGAAAGTATTTTGGTGTGAATGTTTATTATTCATAAACATATACAAAAGCCATAAGTTATGTATGTAACATAAATTAAGAATCCATAGTTGTGTCAGTTAAATAAAGCTGGGAAGGAAAAACTTGCATTACTGACAAAAAAAATGAATGGTAATCGTTATTATTATATACAAATTTTAAAGAACAAGAGAACAAAATAGCAATAATAATAACAACAAAAAGGGTAACATTAGTAAATTTGCAACAATAGTTTATACTAGTAACAACGAATAATATTTTATAGTTGGCCTTAAAAAAAAACAACAAATATTTTATAGTGAACTAATAATAATAAATGAACTATGATGTGAAATTAACAAAAAAAAACAAAAAACAATATCAACAATGAAAGTTATCTTGTTTGAAAAATATACCAACAAGAGCAGCCAAAATAAAAAAACTAATATTTACTAAGCAAAAATAATCAACAAAAAAATTTAGTTCATATAAAATAAATACGAGTACAACACTAAATTTAATAGTCGACGAAAAGCTGTTCAATGAACTAAGGTTCCCCTATGAAGAATGATCTTGGATTAAGTTCGCTGTGATTTCAGTCGACAACACACAGTTTGTCGTGTACCACTGGACTAATTATGTGTCAGAGATATGTATTGTTACCGCACAAGCTTTGTCTGACGTAAGTGCTGAAGCTTGTATGCAGCTCTCTAGTAGAGTTATGGTCTGGTTATATTACTCGTAACTATAGCCATGTAGTGTTTGTAACACCCAGTAACATAATTGTAAGAAGGTATTTGATAGCTGATCAATGTAAATATAGAAGTTATTATTGGAGCTAAGCTAACTTACACAGTTGCTAAGCACCATATTTACCAAAATAAAATAAAAATTACAAAAATGCCAATAAATTACTGTTTTAATTTTAAATAGTTTTATATGTTACTGAGTCCAACAAAATACGATAAACTTCATATTGTTCTTTCCCATGATGCAAATTAAATACGCCCAGCATAATTATTAAGTGCTTAAGGTTTGAGAAAAAAAATGCACATCAAACTAATGACAAACATGTCTTAGTTCTCAATAATTTAAAATTACAGTAGAGTACAAATGTAACGTTTCGTGTTTTTTTTTTTTTTTTTTTTTTTTTTTTTATTTCTTCTATATATTATATTTGTTTTTAAATAGTTATCCTAAGGAACCTGAAATGATATATTTTTAGTATGATTCACCATTACAAAGGAAAAAAAACAAAACAAGTTCATGCATTTAGTTTTAAATATGTATTTATTCATAATAAAGTTGAATTTTGAATGTAAAAACTTGAAAGTTTTTAGCAGTCTATATATTTATAGACTGATAAAAATGTTCAATATATAGGCTGCTAAAATTTTTCAAGTATTTCCTAATTAATTCCTAATAAAAAATGGTGAAAAATTGTTTTCATAAAAGAAATAAATTTCCATTATTCATTCATTTTTTTATGTAATGTGGAACAGAACTTCGTGTGCCCATTAAATTCAAAGAATATTTACAATTTAGAAAACTATACAAAAACTATACTAACAATTTCAAGGCCTAAAATAAATAAAATTTCCATAACAATATGTATTTAACAGCCTTTTTATAATTTATTAAAACCATGACTTTGTAATGTATAGATTGTAAAAAATTAGATAAGTATACGCCAGGTCGTTTTTAATAAAAAATCATGAAATAATTACAAAACTATTTTATGTTTTTTTTTTTTTTGTTTTTTTTAATCGTAATAGTATACAAAATGACACTTGTTTCTTTGGTAAAACTAGTAACACTGTCCGTTGTTGGAGATATAAATAATATTTTATTTTAATCTATCCCCAAAGGATCATTAATATTGCTAAAGAATAGTGATTATCGGCTGTCTTTTGTGAAACCAGTAAAATAAAAGAATTCAAATCCAGACTTGTTTATAGTAAAACTTAATATGTTGTTTTGATGAAATTCAATTTTGAGTTAAAATAATATATTGAAATATAATATATGTTATTTTTTTAAAGCATAAAAGGCTCATAATTTGATATGTTAAAGTATATGTAAACATTGTTTTTTTCATGTATAATTTAAAATACTAATTACTTGTAAAATAAACAAAACACAATAATGTAGTCAAACAAGTGAGTGAACCTTTGTGGATAGGCCTACCGCATTATTATCGACCAAGCTGTTGAGTGAAGTGTGATGTAGTGCAGTTTCAAGTGGTCCAGTAACTAGTGCCCAACATGTCTGCCCTCCTAAAACGACGACATAAACAACGGAGTATCGGTCCGATGGCCATCACCATCCAGTACCGACAGGACGAGAGCTCCCCCACGCCCGTATCTGCGGGGGCGGAGATGTCCTACTTTTGGAACAACCAACATTACAGACAGTAAGTATTAAAGAGTTATCATCCAATGTGGAATTGTGTGTTTCAAACTATCAGCTGTTTTGAGGGTGCGGTTGTGTAGCGCTAGTGTAGTCCCATGTAAATATAATGCAACTTAAACCAGCTGTGGTAGCAAACCTCACTAACTAACCAAATTACAGGAAAATACTTCTATTACATCATATATCTATTCTACTTATATATAATTAAGGGTAAATTGTACGCATCATAGTACTGATCTATTTATTTATAGATAAATCAAACTTCCATATGTTTGTGTACACAAAATTTGAAAAGCAAAGAATGGATTCACTTGAAATATCTACACAACATTGAATTTATACACAAGAGTGGTTTATATATTTAGTTTCTTTAGTTGTAATCTGGAACAGGGCATCTCAAACATTTCTCAACCTACCAGCATTACACAAAATAATGAAAATTAATGTCAGTCCTAAAAAGGTGTCTTCTGCAACCAGCTGCTTTATGTGTATGTTGTATACAAATCAATTCTGTAAGCTTATAAGTGTCACCAGATGATTATTTATTCATGAAAACATCTTTAAATTTGTATCAGTCAACCTCAGCATGTCGAGGACGGTTTATATAACACGTACAATAAATTGATTTATATATAAAATAAATGCTAATGCCCATATAATTATGTAATTTTCTGACAATATAGAAAACTTAAAAATTCAATAGTACAATCATACATATTATGCGACTAAAGTCATTTTTTTAACTATATAAATATTTACTTCAATTATCATGAGCGCCAGTGGGTGATTGGTCCAAGGAATCAGCATTTTATAAAGCGCGGCACCTGCTCTCTCATACACATCCGGTACTACTGACCCAGCAACCCATCCATACACGTCCGATGGTAATGACTCACCTGCACTCTCATACATATCCTGTAGTATTGACCCAGCAACCCATCCATACACGTCTGATGGTAATGACCCACCTGCTCTCTCATACAAATCCCGTAATATTGACCCAGCCACCCATCCATACACGTCCGATGGTAATGACCCACCTGCTCTCTCATACACATCCCGCAGTATTGACCCAGCCACCCACTCATACACGTCCGATGGTAATGACCCACCTGCTCTCTTATACACATCCCGTAGTATTGATCCAGCCACCCACTCATACACGTCCGATGGTAATGACCCACCTGCTCTTTCATACACATTCGGTACTACTAGCCCAGCCACACATCCATACACATCCGGTGGTAATGACCCACCTGCTCTCTCATACACATCCCGTAGTATTGACCCAGCCACCCATCCATACACGTCCAATGGTAATGACCCACCTGCTCTCTTATACACATCCCGTAGTATTGATCCAGCCACCCACTCATACACGTCCGATGGTAATGACCCACCTGCTCTTTTATACACATTCGGTAGTACTAGCCCAGCCACACACCCATACACATCCGATGGTAATGACCCACCTGCTCTCTCATACACATCCCGTAGTATTGACCCAGCAACCCACCCATACACGTCCGATGGTAATGACCCACCTGCTCTCTCATACACTTCCCGTAGTATTGACCCAGCCACCCACCCATACACGTCCGATGGTAATGACCCACCTGCTCTCTCATACACATCCCGTAGTATTGACCCAGCAACCCATCCATACACGTCCGATGGTAATGACCCACCTGCTCTCTCATACACATCCCGTAGTATTGACCCAGCCACCCATCCATACACATCCGGTGGTAATGATCCGTCTGCTCGCTCATACACATTCGGTAGTATTGACCCAGCCACCCATCCATACACATCCGGTGGTAATGATCCGTCTGCTCGCTCATACACATTCGGTAGTACTTATACCCATACCTGCTCTCTTAAACACATCCAGTAGTACTGACCCAACCACCTACCCATACACGTCCGGTGGTTCTCCCAATTACTGTGTCTGCTGGAGCTATCTTACTGCTTGTATATAAAGCTTGGAAAGTTTACCGGGTAAAATGCCTGTTGTAGATTGTGTTTTCAAACCCCCGATATGGCTGATAGCCTATAAGAGTATTTCTTTTTTAGCCACTCCATTGAGTTCACAGCTTACAGTGAAATATCGCATAGGTATTATAAACTAAAAACGAAATACACATCTTAAAATAATAATGTTTAAATGATCATATTTTTAAATTATAATTTCAAAATCAGGCTTTGACAATTAATGGAGTAAACGTTTCTTTTAAAAAACTTTGTACTCCGTTCAGGGGTTTCCTCAAATATTTAGTAAATAAATATACCAGCCGTAACGGAGCAATATATGACAACCTTGGCAGTGTTTTAGGAAGTGTAATGTGCCGGGTTATCGATACGGCGAGCAGTTATGTGATATTGGGAAATCATGTATGGCCGCTAAAAGGATACTTTGTGAGTTATACGGCCCATTATGGGTAATGTGATTCCATATTTATACTTCAACCTTCTACCCCTGTCGTTTATCAAATACTCTTTGTATTAACAATGAGATATGCATTAAAAAATAAGAATACTTTATGAGATTGTCAAGGGAGTATAAGAATACTTATTGAGTTTTTAATAGCTGTTAACCCTTACCAGATTATATTTTAAGTTTATTTATTTATTTATTTATTTATTTATTTTTTTTTTTTGCAAGACACATGAGCCTGCAGGTATGTGCTTGAACTTTATTCAACAAGTAATGTATATTCAGTTGGCTCCACAGTCTTAACCAGTGAGCCAGCACGGCAGCAAGTATTACCAAATTACGATTTTGAATATAAAAATGGAATAATTTAATTTATGTTTTTGTCATGGATGCACTATTTATAATGATTGAATTCCTTTAGATTTGTAAAACATTTTAATTGAATGTATTACACAAGAGAATATATTTTATCCATCGTAAACCAATGTAGTTAAATATAATAATAATATATGTATGGTCTACCAGAGCTACGCACGCGGGATGGCGTTTTCTCGGGTACCAGTACGTGAGATCTAGATTCAATTAGTTATTATTATGAGATGCCGGCTTTAGTCATATTTTTTAAGGAGAGTCCGATCTCCTTTTCTTAATACCTATTCCCCATTGACATTGATCTGTACAGGGAAGGGGGAGAACCAGTTCAGTACAAGGTACGTGAATATTCCTAATAAAAAATAACAACCAAGGCTATCTATAACTATGGTACAAAGACCTGATGCCTCAGACTTGACCACCAGCTCTCACTGCCTCCAACTACATTTTCTCCCAGCTGAATCATACCCAAGACCAAGAGGTCTGGAGGCGAGTAGAGTACTACTCGGCCGCTTCAGATTAAGTTTAGGGTGAGAGGGAGAGCTCTTGGGATCACACGCTTTTCTTAGTATGATTTTTTTACAGTGGTATCTTTTAGTGCGATCTAAAATAGCCGGTCTGTGATGTCATATTATTGACCATATAGGATACCATTTTCTTATTTTACGATTATTTTAAAATGTTTAAAACCATTTTCATAATCAAATAACACTAGCAAATTTACGTATTCATATCACGACCATTCACCATCGTCAAATAAAAGTTAAAGAATGGCATTAACTCCATAGTCCACGAATGTATTATATTTATAAATACAAAATATATTTTATTTCGTAGGCTTAAGTGGCCGGTGTCATTACTAATAACTAAAGCTTTCAGCAACATCCGCTTCTAGGTGTTACCTAAAATATTTACTTCACCAAACGTTTCGCCCATGGTATGATGTGGCAGCCTCAGTTGAATCTCTGAGACTCACGGATTTCCATAAAATATTGTATCAGAAAACACAATGAAGAAGAGTCCTAAAACGTCACTAAGCGCCTTAAATCTCTTTACTATAGGAATAGTTTTGTAAGAATAACTTCAAAGCCATATTTGGTGGAATCAGTGTACTCATATTTTATTTTTGTTTAACTTCATTTATTTGAATCAGTACTTGTAAAATTTAATTAAAAAATCTAAAGAGCATTTTAATAACTGATAAACATACAAGAAGATTACTGTTGAATTGTTAAAAGGCCGGCCGGCCATAATGTCTGGGCAAAGTTTCCGGAATAGTCTGTGGACT
This sequence comes from Stictocephala bisonia, assembly GCA_035578905.1. NCBI lineage: Eukaryota > Metazoa > Arthropoda > Insecta > Hemiptera > Membracidae > Stictocephala > Stictocephala bisonia. The sequence goes on along the minus strand of JAQJVL010000138.1, from coordinate 632,792 downwards.
TCCTTGATGGGGTTAAACTTAACGTCTAAAGTTGTATGAATGTGACTTGTTGTCAGTTTTATACCTGTACTTTTCTTGTGGTCTTTACTACTTGTTCTTAAGGTCATTAACCAAGGTTTCTCAAGAGTTATGTTTTATTATTCACTATGTATTTTTTATATATAATGGTTTTATAAAAGTGCGTGTTTGTAAATTGTTACGAATTAGGGGTTTTAATTGGTTTCATAAAAATGTTACAACTAAAAAGGCAGGAATGTAAAAATTACTATAATTGTTGATTTTGGTAAACCATAAATACCATGCTTAGTTAGACCAGAGGATTCTTGGTTTAACGAGATCTATCACTAAATATTCGTGATTTTAGTATTTATATTGTTCTAAACTTGTGTTAAGTGACATTTAATTTGTTTGTTATTTTTACTTATACGTAATGTGCAATTAATAAACTTTTTATATGATTTAACCTTAGCAAAAGTTATTTGAGAACTAGTATTCATTGAGTATAGATATGATCAGTATAACGATATTGTGCGTTGATCAATGAGGGTAAAGAATAATAGGAATATTGAAAGCCAAGTCCCACTTTTTTTGTTGGTGTCCGATATTTTATGCTAGTGACTAAACACTATACATTTAAAATAATAGTACCTTAATATTATCCTATAATATGTATTAGGGAATGTAAACCGTTACCACTTTATGAATAAGAGTGGGTGGTAAAACTATCACCCATGTGTGTAGTGGGAGAACCGTGTATATGTATGGCTGTTCCTTGGATGGGTGACCGACCGTCTGAACGATCCCGTCGTTGCATACACCCCGTCTGCCCGGTCACTAGCGGTGGTTCGGAAGTCAACCTTAAGCCGTTGGTCCCCAGGTCAAGTTTTCGAGTGGTATTCTCAGACCTAACTTCACCTAGCAAAATAAGACATACTTTCATTTTTTAAAGAATTGAATTGAATGACTAGAAACAGGAATTGAATTGAATTTGATTCTACTTGGCTTCAGGTGTTTGTGAGGGGTATATGTTAAGAATGTATTAAACACAGAAGCCCTAAGAGTGCATATAGAGTATGTTACATAAGTATCAGGTATAATTGCTACATAGCATCATCATCGTACGATATTTGGGATGATATATAAATCAAAATTCTACGGTAGTGAGGCCATCTGATGTAGAAGTAATTACAGACTTGAATAATGAATGTTTTTCCATTTAATTACGAATCATCATATCGTTGATGTAAAGTTCTTTATTTAGCAACTAAACACGTTATTTATAGCTATACGTTTCGTGTCAGAACGTATGGTCATACAATCAACCTTAATCGTAACATTTTTCATTTATTTCAAAAACAATTACTGTCAATAAAACGTTCAATGTAGTTTTCAATAAAGTATCTATTAACGAAAAAGTCTTTGTTATTGATAAGACTCGCTTTCCCTCAGAAAATGTCATCGATTACTAAACTTTTCAATTACGTGTTGATACGGAACTGTCGGTTTTCATACATTTTTTCTGTTTGGATTATGATTAGGGTTGTTTTCCCTCAGAAAGTGTCATCGATTACTAAACTTATCAATTACGTGTTGATACGGAACTGTCGGTTTTCATACATTTTTAATCTGTTTGGATTATGATTAGGGTTGTTTTAGAAGTCAATATGGGTTAATACGTGAATGGGTGAGTTAATATCACTGTAGGGTATGGTTGAATGGCAGGAACAATACTACTGTACAATAAACAGATTCTTTTGTGAATCCCTCTGGTCTGAGGAAGGTGAGCGTGGTTCACCGAAATCGATCACCATAATATTTGTGCATTTTGTACTTGTATTGTAATATATTTGTGTATTTTGTGCTTATATTGTAATAAATTTGTGTTGTGTGACGTTTACTTGTACTGTTGTTTATTGGCTTCATCGATCTCTTTTTCCGATCCAATCAACAAACAGTCTTGTTGATCCAATCAATCCAAAGACAACTTAGAGATGGGCCTGATCAAATTGGTAGTACCTGATGGAATATATGAGTTCTAAAATCTAATAATTCGCATCTTTGAAAGTAAATAAACCATTATTGAACGAGACAACTATATACTTTGGTTACTCGCTAAACAAACTTTAGTAAAATAATAATAGTAGTGAAAGTTAAGGGTAAAATATGGACCGCGTTTGATTAGACTTTTTCTAGTTCTAATTATTTTTAATGTTTTGATGTAACCCCAGCTAGTAATGGTGGTGTGGATGTTGTAGACAATGGGGTTGTTTGGTTTGAGATGGCGTCTGCTTGAAAGATTACCATCGGCATGGATACTACTACAGGAGTCTGGGACCATGTTTTGGTTTGTAGTCAGTAGTAGGATATTTTTGTTGAGGAATGGAACCAAGTATCAAATTTGTAATTAACTGAAAATCACATAAGTAGTAGGTGGTTTGGATTCCATGTAAAGGTGTAAGTATTTTTTATTTATTTTTTTTTATTTTAAGTTATCTATGTGGGCTGTTAATAAATGGTCCTTTCTTGAGGTAAGTTGAAATCAGTTAGTATGCAGTGTACAGAGGTCACCCACACCCATCCTATACTGATGTAATCATTCATGTTTGCCTTAATATATACACACAAAGTTGTATCACTGAGAGGTTGAGGCTTCGGCCTGTGGAGGGCAAAGTTCCAAGGTTCGAATCCCAAACGAGCAGTAATTGATTCTTCACTCGTTCAATAAAATCCACACCCAGGCCTAAGGCCCAGGTGAGTGGGCAAATACCACTGTACGTATAAGGTTTTTGTGGCTTATCATTAATATAAAATAGATGTCAACGATTAAAGAAAAATAAGAAATTTAAATTCTCACTAGTGGCTAACACCACAATTGTAGGTTTGCGAATATAAAACTAATAGGTTATACGAAGTTTATGAGTTTAGTAATATTCTAAATAAACCATGCAATAGTATATGGTAGTTGAAGGTGGTCAGTGTTTTATCTAACGGGTGGACGGCGGAGAAGGTAGCTCGTAGGTGTTGACAGGGAGACGAGACAAAGTGACAAAAAGACAAGGTGTCCGAAAGACAAAGTGAGCTACTTTCGGGTGTATAAATAGTCAGAAATACACTTCTTCCGTTGTGTGCAAACAGCCAATTTGGGCTAAATTTGCCTTTTTGTCGATAGACGAACTGTGCCACATGCCGGAGTGGTATACATTTTCGGTGAGTCAATCTATCAGTGATGTGCGAAATGGTTGTGTTTGTTCTTACGTGAAGGGACAAACTGGCCCACTTCCGAAGGTCCCCATTTTTTTGCATATGACTGTGCTTAAATTCAAACACTTAATCTCGGGTTGGGTTTAAAGCTGAAATATTACTTTATCAGTTTAATTATGTGATATATTGCTTCAGGGATTTAGTTGTTTTAAGTGGATTACTTACATGGTGAATACAAGCAGTAATACCAACAGTGTGGCTAAGGGACGGTAGTTCCAATGATTTTAGCAAATCCAGCTAGCCATATGCGTAATTCATATTCTGGCCTTGGATTATATGTAGCTCAAATCACATAAGTTTCTGATCTTGCAACACATATAAGTCTTTTATACCAGCATGAAATAGAATTTGCTTAGTATTTGTTAGTTACACTAGGCTTTTTCTGTAGTTATGTAATTTTTTTAATATTTTTGTTGAAAATGTACTTTATACATACGCTTCAACGTTCGCTTAGTAAACATGCTTGTATTGTATAACACAAAACACAATCGTACCTATTTTGTTAGGTTTATGGAATATTAAAAACATAAATATAATGAGATGACACAATTTAATAAATTACAAATTTAATAATATTTTTTTAGAAGCATAAATTATATGGTTGGAAACCAGTTTAAAGAACTTTGTAACATAGTGAATTAACTATTTACGTGAATCCTAGTAATTCACGTCCAATAATACGTAGTGAACGTCTGAATAATGTTTTGCGTTTTCTAATTTCACTGCAATTTATTATATCACCATTTTGACTAATACAATCTTTCATACACTCCCCCCCCCCCATTTTCCACACACGTTTGTGTTATTTACAAACTAATTTTCTTATACGCACACTATGTTATGAATATGTAAAAAACTAAATATAATGTTTATTTGTATACTATAAGTTTATGTATAGTACCAGAAATGTTTGTTTTATAGAAAAATAACTAGCTATTATTGCATAGTTTTACGTTAAAACAAAAAACGAACTTTTAAAGTACATTTTAAGAAATAAAAATGGTATTAATTAGTTACTTTTTTTTAGATTAATATACAGAAATTTGAAATAAACACACTATGCCGTGTTCATTAAATACTAAATATACTACTAGCAAACTTCAAATACATTTTTAATTCAAATATACTTTAAATATTGCATAGAGATGTTGAAGTTCACGGATCCATTAAGGGCAAACTTATATCCATTAAAATACTTTATTAGTATATTGAAAAAAATATTTATGTTTTGTATAAAAGGACGAAAGTGTTTTGACAGTTAGACCTATTTTTTCAGACAAGAAAAAAAAATCTTATATGTTTTAAGTTTAACAGAAGCTACAATACAAGAACATTAGGGCACTTCAAGGAAATAGACATTGCAATAAGTGTCTGATTAGTGGCGGGGCTGAAAAGTTCAAGTGAACGGAATGTTGTGCGAGAGTTGATTTTGGCCTTTCAGTTGATTTAATTGAACAAACCAGTCAGCAAAGCTGGGAGACGTTATATTGAAAAGGTTTTCCTAAAAATGTTGTAAATATAATCGAAATTTTTAACAGAAATGTTAAAGTTCAATCATAAATTTGAAAATTGAAACATATTTCTTACACTAAAGTGTCTAAAAATAGTATTAATCTAGGTCTAAATTATCACACTGATTATACAATATGTATGTGTACCTGAACTATATCTTGAATACCTCATTATACGCTACTGTCATATAATTTTATCCTCTCCTTCTAAAATAAAAGTTTCTCAATTTAATTGTATGCATTTCTATCAAATACGACAATTCTCACGTTACACTATATACGCCTCTGGGCTCAAAGTATGGGTAGTTGGGCCGGTCAATCACTGCAAGTGTATGGATGTTTGAGGGTGTGGCCATTACCATGTAGCCTGTATGTGTAGGCAGGTGGGTTCACCATTTCCCTATTTCTTACGGAATTCATAACCAGACTCATCACATACCAGAAACTTTAATTTTAGCAATAAAATTATCTTTTGAAAGATAATTTTATATTTTTACTTATATTTATTTTGACTTCTTAATACATCCACTCCAACTCAAACTCGTGCACTCCGATAGGTGGGATGCACCCTAATATGTGGACTTCCCCCTAATAATAGACGGCATGCTTCCTAATGGACGATGTGTTCCATAGTAGGTGAATTACCCCTAATAGATGGTGTGCTCTCTATCAGGCGGAGTGCTCCCTAATATATGATGTGCTCGCTGATAGGCAGGATACCTCCTAATAGATGGTGTGCTCACTGATAAGCGGGGTACCCCCTAATAGATGGTGTGCTCGCTGATAGGCGGGGTTCCCCCTAATATACGATGTGCTCGCTGATAGTCAGGATACCCCCTAATATACGATGTGCTCGCTGATAGGCGGGGACCCCCTAATATACGATGTGCTCGCTGATAGGCGGGGTTCCCCCTAATATACGATGTGCTCGCTGATAGGCGGGGTACCCCCTAATAGATCGTGTGCTCGCTGATAGGTGGGGTCCTCCTAATAGATCGTGAGCTCCCCAATATACGATGTGCTCGCTGATAGCCGGGTTTCCCCCTAATAGATGGTGCGCTCGCAGATAGGCGGGGTTCCCCCTAATAGATGGTGTGCTCGCTGATAGGCGGGGTTCCCTATTATATACGATGTGCTCGCTGATAGGGGGTGTCCTTCTAATAGATCGTGAGCTCCCCAATATACGATGTGCTCGCTGATAGGCGTGGTTCCCCCTAATACACGATGTGCTCGCTGATAGGTGGGGTTCCCCTAATATACGATGTGCTCGCTGATAGGTGGGGTACCCCCTAATAGATGGTGTGCTCCATAATAGGCGGGGTGCCCCCTTCTATATCATGTTATCCCTAATATACGATGTGCTCGCTGATAGGCGGGGTCCTCCTAATAGATCGTGAGCTCCCCAATAGACGATGTGCTCCATAATAGCTGGGGTGCCCCCTACTATATCATGTTATCCCCAATATACGACGTGCCTCCTATTACCGATTCACTAATTGATTTTTAGTCTGTGTACTTAGAAACGTTTTCCTCCAAGAGAAGTACTTTGTTATAAATTTACCAAATTAAATTTTATTTCATTTTTTGTTTCTATTTTTTATATTTTGTTACGGAACTAAAAGAGTTTTATAGCCTATAAATAATGACCATTAAAGTCATATTTTGTTATTTAGTTGAGCTTTTAATTAGGTATTTCGCATTAATGTCTATAATTCTTTTTATAATTTGCTTATATTCATTATTGTAGTAAACTTAATCGTTCATCTCGTATTGTAGATTAAATGTTAAATTTTACTTTACACGATTGTTAAAGTATTATTTTGTATTTTTGATCAAAAGCACATAATTTATTTTTCTTGGGTTTTTGTCCCAACGGGCCTGCTACGTCATTAACAATTGTTAAAAGGAATTAATTATAGTCTATTGTCCGAAGTGTAAATAAAATCACGTGTGAGCAATATAAATGAGAGTGTCGAAAGATGGACTGCTCCCTTCATTAATCTTGTGAGCTCTCAGCCTTATTGCTGCACGATCAACAATACACACGAAATCACTCGTATATCAGAAATGAAGCTCCCCCAGCTTATTCATTCTCTGCTTCTCTAGTCCCAATATGTTGCTCAAAAGGTTTATAAGATATCAGTTTATTATAATATTTTTACTTTTAACTCAAAATATTATAATCGAATGTTATTATTACTAAACCCTTCTGTATTTGTTGTTATTTTCTTTTCTCTATAAAAATAATGGGTAAATATGATTTTGTTTCATTTTAACTAGTCAATACTAGCCCCACGAACAAGACTTGATATAAAACTTTCTATAGATATACCATTTTTTAGAAAAAAACAACGTTACTTAAAAAAATATTCATATTACATTAATTGTATTTAGTTTTAGTCTAAATACGAATATGATACCAAATTATGTATATGACAAATAATAACTGATATAATAATTAAACTATTGTGTTTAACCAATTAGGTTAGATTTCGTTAGTATGTATTGACCGTGAATACATATTACTAACCTAATATAACCTAATTAACCAACATAACCTACCCGAGTTTAGTTAAATATCTCAGTTTTTATTTGTCATAGGGAGAAATCTATATTCGTGTTCAGGAGGGAAAAATATAAAATATTTTTTATATTATAATAGTTGAAATTATGTTATTATATTATTTAACTATATTCATTGAAGTATCAATGATTTTTTTACTGTTGTAAATTTATGGATGGTAAATACAATAAACCTGTAGTATATAAATACACATAAAAATCAAATTATTTAAGTGATAAGTAAATTATAGTTTGTAGTATAAAAATAAACGAAAATATGATTGTTTGGTTGTTTATTGTAGTCTTTATTTATTTAATTGAGGTTAGGATTGATTGTTTTGATACTTTGTTTTGTTTGATATTTTGTTTTAAAGCAAATATCTTTAGTTGGTCGCATCAGGAGGGTATCCCCTTAAGATTCCGAAAAATATAAAGGCAATAGGTCAAGTTATGTAACAAATTAAATATATTTACAAAAAGAATACATTTCTACTAAACTGTCTATCTTGCATAAAATGTCAGTGACATAATTAAGCTAGTTGAAAATTGCTTTAGGGTCTCTCTCTTGCTACGGGTTACAACACAAAGACAAAGAAACAGAGGATGCATTCATATGGCTGCAGCGAACACCTAAATAGCAGTTAGTAATAGATAACATATAATGTACATAGTCGTACATATGAAGTAGTTATTACTAAGTTTATTATTACGAACATGAATTATGAATAAGGTTGTTAGTGAACAACAGTGAGACTAATTTTCACTGTCATTTATTAGCACATAAGTTTATAGTTAGAATATTATGTTTCTTATTACTTTTAGATTTTAATTGTTGTTATTTGTATCATTATTGTTTGTATAATACATATGTTACATGCATATCGTTGATTTAATTTGTTTTTTTGTTTTTGTTTGTTGAATTGTTCATAGTAGGTCTATATATAGTATTTAATATTGTTTATTTATTGCCGATTTATAGTATATTTGTTTTATATAGTTATGTATATTATTTATTCCATTGTGTTTATTGCTGTTCAATTTTATTTGTTGTTATTTGTATCGTTATTTATTTGGATTATATATAGGCCTATATGTTACATGCACATAATTGATTTCATTTGTTTTTATTTATTTGTTTGTTGAATTGTTCATAGTCTATATAGTATTTAATATTACTTATTTACTGCCGATGTATTGTATATTTATATTATATAGTTATGTATATTGTTTATTTATTTGTTTCCATTGTGTTAGTGTTTAGTGCTTTGAGGCTTATATGTAGTTAGGAGTGCCAGTCGTGATCCAGGAGGAAGTTTTAAACAATCAAACAATCAATTGATATGAACTCCAAAATAAAATAAACATTAGGACTACTGATATTAAAAAAATTACATTTTTGAAAAAAAATTGGTATTTATAGTGAATAACAAATGTTATTCGATTTCCTTTAACTATGTTTCCTTGGTGCTTATTTATTTGTTTATTTACTTTTGTTTTGTTTGTTAATTATTTTAAGATTACCTATATATTAAAGATATTTTATTATGATAAAAGTAGTTGATCTCTCAAATAGAGCTAGAGAGATTAATAGACATATGCTAATAATATTGAAATATGCTAGAGATATTAAAAAAGACACTGCAATGTAAAAATAAATTTAAGAAATAATAAATGATTTTGAATTTGAATTTGAACATTTGGGGGGCGTAAGGGAGGGACTGACAATTTGCTGGACCTGAAATTTCATCGCAAAGTAGAGATATAAAAACTTGATTCACAAACTCGACACACATTTAGCTCACTATTGAACGCGAACTCTCTTTTGTTATTTTGTTACAATCAGAACCCATCCTGAGTATAAGTAAAAGCTTTGAATTTAAGAATTGACTTATACCTCTATTGGGAACATATTTTGAGAGCAATAAAACAATTTTCAAATTAGCTCGATTTTGAACATTTCACTCACTGTCATTTTATATGGGATGGATTTTTATAGCCGGATAGCAGTTGACGTTATCTAATAAAACGCTAATGAAAGCTTTACGGCCAACTGGAATAAGGACATAAAAAGCCGCTTAGAAGAGCTTACGTCTTTCACAATAAATGAGTTGAAGATTATTATATGCCTTACAAGGGATAGCCAGCATAATAACGTCTTAGCCCACCAAGCCTTACAGGCAAGTCTTCTCTAAACCTATTGAACAAAATCTCAGAACAGATTTAAATATTATCTTTTATAAGTGTTACTTTTTAATTTAAAAAAACAAAGGCTTTTATCACTCGATTGACGGACCCACTATCTGACTTTAGTTTTCATATGATGTTGATACAAGTTTCATTTAAAATTTGAATATATTCTTATATGGTTTATTTCAATAGTTTGTAAGTTTTAGTACATTAATACGTATGATAAACAAACTTAATAGCTAACAAGAGCAGAACATAAATTCTTAGAGTAAAATATATGAAATGTTATCAGAATGTGGTATATTATGTTTAACCATAAGGCCTTCCCAATAATGTCTATTTGCCGTTTGAGCAGAATGTTAAAATTTTGTAAATTGTGTTCAGAAATAAAAAGGTTCTAAATTATTTTTAAAATAACGTATAAAATGTATACGTAATATAATTTTTTGTTAGTAAATAATCACTAAACTCATCCCTAAACAAAACTGATTATTATCAATAATTTTTAACTTTTCATATTGCAGAATTACTATCCTGATTAATTTGAATAGTATGGATAGTTTATTTTAGCACATCTTTAGCTTTTGTAAAAGTTAATTTATCTTTTAAAATCTGTTGCCCATGAAATATTTTAATAATCAATTTATAGAATATAAATAAAACCAGTATTTTCAAATGAATATTTCCGATAAAATTTTCATAACAATAAAAAAATTACCCATTTGTAATTGAAGATACTCATTTATTATAAGTGTTTTACACAGTTTTGTTCAATCTAAATTAAACGGAATATTTGAGTGATTACCGTAGGTTTCTCGTAGTTTCCAATTAGTTTTAAACCCTCCCCAACTGTACTTTGAAAGTATCCCATAAAACAGCTGTAAAACTGTCCAACTCGCAAGGCACATCGATCAGCTGTTCCCTCTAGGTAATCAAGTACGGTAGAGTGCGCGTCGGTTACGCTCTGCTCACAATTCAGTATTTGCCGAAACCCCGCGCGGGCGAGACCTAACCTGAACGGGGTAGTTCGCGGTTGTTTGTGTTTATGAAAACAATGGTGTTAACTTTACTGCTCACAAATTGTGCTGTGTTATAAAAATTGTGGATTCTCAACATTTATTATTTTGAAACTTCTTTTGTTAAAGTGGAATTTATATGAAATCGAAAGTTAATTGTGAAATAAGTGAATACCTAATGTACAATACCATATATTATTTTATCATTTTTTGGAAACATGATTTTAAATAGGCAATTTTAACCCATGGTCATAAATATTGCCTTCACGTAATACCCCCACATACCAGCGTGATATAATGCTTGTTTTTAAGTGTGCGTTTACCTGCATCACAAAACATTCACTAATGGTATAAACTCGTAGGAAATAAAAGTGTTATTTATACTGTAATAAATTCACTCTTCTCAATTTTAAATAAAAGTTACTTAATCATCTTTAAACCATAGTCAAGAAACTGACTTTTGCGCACTATAATTTAAATAACACATATTACAACCCTTATTTGCATTTGGTTTGTAATGTAAAAAAAATTATTTTATTAAGTCTTGGATGTATAAATTACTTTTAATTCACGATTTTACTATAAAAATATGTACATTAACGTTTAAGGGTTAAATAATATCCAATCATTGATCTAGTTGCCAATTAAAGTATTGCATGTCCAGTTGATTGACTGGGTAATGTTTACTAAGGCACTGTACTTAAGGGTTGTATCCAGTGACATCGCAACATCACCAACATATTAATTGTGTGAAGGTATGAGTTTAACGAAACGTCCACTCAATTGTTTTCATCAATTTAAATAAATATTTCTTGTTAAACTTTAAATTACCAAACCTCGTTTTCAGCGGGGCGCTAAAACTCATTTTTCCAAAATATGTGAAATTTGACTAATTTTACATTTTACTAATTTCCTATACACGATAAATTTTATCTTTCATCTAACCTCTCATTTAAATTTAACATCGTAATACCTCCATAATTTTTCAAATTCTAACACAAAATTGTCACATACTGTTCGACGTATAAATACGACTTTTTAAATGATTCATTTAATAATTTCAAAGTTAAGTGAAATTTTCTACCACTTATAAATAAATTTTGTACTTAGCAAGACTCCATGTTTGTCTGACGTAGGATAATTTTATAAGTACCCTACTTTCTTATAACCATGCAAGTTTTATTTTCGCATATTATGTAATTTGTGCGTTATACAGTATTAAGATAAAAAAGTCTGTATATAAACGATAAAAAGTAATTTAATGGAACCGTTTGTCATTTTTGTGGTTCGTTTTGAGTGTTCAGAAAAATCCTTTAAAATAAGGAATGTAGGATCATTCATAGATATTTGCGTAGATTTAGGAGGAATTTAGGAGGCTCCATCAAAATCCCATGGTAGTTACGTACGTCATAATATCACGTGATTGGAATATTTACTAACGCACCTAATGTCCTTGAAGTAGGGGATGGAGGACTCGTCATAGTTAGGTGTAGTTAGGGAACTTATGAGGCTCCATCAGAATCCCATGGTAGTTACGTACGTCATAATATCACGTAATTTGAATATTTACTAACGCACCTAATGTCCTTGAAGTAGGGGATGGAGGACTCGTCATAGTTAGGTGTAGTTAGGGAACTTATGAGGCTCCATAAAAATTCCATGGTAGTTACGTAGGCCCTACGTCATAATATCATGTAATTTGAATATTTACTAACGCACCTAATGTCCTTGAAGTACGGGATGGAGGACTCGTCATAGTTAGGTGTAGTTAGGGTAATTATGAGGCTCCATCAAAATCACATTTTACTTTACAATATCATTAATAACGAGTAATTAATATATTTACAAAGGTCTGTCAAAAGTTCCTCGTGTGTAAGTCAGGTAGACAAACCAGCTATACAATTTTTTGTTTTTTATTTATAATTACTAAAATAACCATTGGTCGGTAATTTTTTAACGAGTGAAGTGCTATCAGTCAGATCAAGGAACCTAAAAATCTAAAAGTGTCAAAACTTGGAAATTTAATTTAGTTAAATTAATTGGGAAATATGTCGACAATAACTATAAGGTTATACAACATATTTCAAAGTCCTAGCTACTGAGCTGTCACCTCTGCAAATTCCATCCCTCCTAAGGGTATAATTACACAATTTAATATCGAATAATATTGACAAATAGTATATGTGCTAAACATTATATATTATTGTCATTCATATTTTTATCATCATGGTAAAACATTATATTTACGTTAACCCTCTGGTTTGAGCACCCCATTACAGTAACATTTTTAAATGGTTCTACTCATAATGTCAAAAACATTGTTTTTACAAAAACAATAAATGACTCTTAACATAAAATATAAAACCTGTATTATCAAGGTTACATAAATATAAAAAATAATGCCTATTTAATGAAGTAATACGTAATGTAATGACTTCAATAATTAATGAAGCAGGAACACAACAATCGAAACAAATATTTGTTATCACAGCATTTACAAAGGACAACTAGTAAAGTCTGGCAGGATCCAGAGGAACTAAACTGAGTTTCAAACAATCACAAACTTCAGTTCCATCCTAGTTACAGCTGCTTTACAGCAAACTATTTGGCTTTACCTTATTCCAATGATTGTTTTTGTTTACTTAATGAATTCACTATTCAAGTAACAGCACTAATGTTCAATGTAGGAATTATCTTTACAATAATTATTTTATGTACAAAAACAGTTCGAAAGTAGTTCCTATCGTTTTACTTTGTAAGATTGTGCTATATCACTATCTACTAAAGCAAGGTTTTAAAAATATGTAATTACTTTTTGTCCAACATTTTTTAGTTTTGGTTTTATTTAACTTTATTATTTAAGGTTTAGAGCAACCTTTTTACTATAAAACTCTCAAGATTTAGTTTAATATTTTGATGTTTCTTTAGTTTTCAATGAAATGTCAGCTAAATAAATGTTCTAATTTGACTTTAGCATTTTTTTAGTTTTTTATTCATAAATAAAACGTGTATTACTAGTAGCTGCATTTGTGTATTACAATTAGTAATTTTTTGTATAATCCACGTATCAAACATATTCAAACACTGTGTAATTGTTAAAATAAAATTTAGATTTTTACTAAATTTGTTGATATGGTTTTATATAAATATATTAAGTTAATACTGTTTAAAATAGCTAAAAATAAAATCAAAACTCTTAATGTAATTTGTGCAATATAAAGTAGGCCACTTATAAAACTACCTTTTTAACGCACTTGTGCGAGTGAGATGTATTGAGTGGTAGGCCACGTGTTGATGGTGCAACAGCCTATTTTACGTCATTAGCAGCACTGACTTTTGGTTTGGTTAATAACAACGAACAAAACTTGGAACGATACAATTAAATCACTATTTATTTTTTAAATACTAATTTAAATATCAATAATACAATGAATAATAATGTAAACAAACAATATCAACTAAACACACTTGTCAAGTCTATTACAGTTATATTTTTCAACTAAACACTGTTGCGGAAGTTGAAAATTTGAAGGCGGAAGTTAGTCAAGCACTTGAACTAAAGCAGTTCAGCGGTGGAAAGATTCCCCTCTGCCGCTTCAACCCCTACATGCACTAAATATAACACGCAGGTCGCTTAATATTTGGCCAAATTATAAGAACCTTTTATTCAATAAATTTTTTAAACCACAACAAATTTAAAAAATAGAGGTTGCATTGAATAATGCACTAAACGTGTGTTGAGTAGTTGTTCCTCCAGCTTACCATGTGATGGCAAGGCCACCACCTTGTCAGTCTCTCCCTCGTTCAGTTAATTATTAAAATATATCAATATTTGTATAAAATGAAATCATTATCAGAAATAATTATGCAATTCGTCCGTAAGAAATGTTGTCAGTGAATCGTTTTTACAACTATAAATATGACCCATATTCATGGAGTTTTTTTTCTTTAATCACAATTTGAGTTTCGTAGTATATTTCCCATCTACCAGCTGAATATGAAAAATAACTACTTCTGAAAGTGATAGAGGTTCGGGGAATCCGACATGGCCACTCCATCATATTCCTGTCTCGATATAATTTAATATGCCTCCCGTGGTTTTCCTCTTACCACCATTTACCAAGTCCTCTCTTATTGTTTCCTATCTGATATAAAGTAATGAATGTCATCTGTGAAACCTCTTTACGTCAGGCTCGACGTTTTTCAATTCAAAAATGTACTTAATAATATCTCTTTTCTCTGTCAAATTTAATTTCTTAGATCTATAACAAATAAATCACATCTTACCATATATTGTCACTTTGTAGTCAACTTGGTTTATCTAAATTATTGTTTGTATATTACGTTTAAAACTATTTTTAATTATTTAATGTGTTAGATACTAGGATTCCAAGTACGTAAAAATATATACTTTTGAACACAATATACTTTGAAAAAGAAAATTATTGAAGAGATAATTCCCAGAAATAGTTCTCTATCTTACACAAACCTAAAGATTAATTTTTATGGTTTTAATTGAACAACTGTAATCACTTAATTTTTGTTATTTATATGTACTTATTTTTAATGTAAACAAACTAATATCATAATTAATTTCTACTTATTTTCTTCTATTTTATAAAGCGAAGACTGGCGATAATGTTATGTTCAAAACTATATCTCATTTTTTAGTAAACACTGAAAGAAATTCAATTTATTTAGTTTTACGAAAACACAAATTAGCCCAGTCTTAAAAATTTACTTTAACACAAAAACAACAAAGTCGGAGAGCCAGTAGACAAAGGGATCTAAGATATTAGAATTTTCATCATACGTTAAAGATAAGTTCGTCTCCTTGAATTGAGTAGAACTTCAACTAAGTATTGTTCATATTGTATTGTTAAAGGGTTATCTCCCTTACTCTGCATGAACAGTTTCTCCACACAGATCAAATGCCTATGGGAAATGGGCAGAGTAGTTTGCAGAAAGAGAACTGGCTATCCAAAATGTTCCCTTTCATACTAGCTGTGTTCATAATAGGAACAAGGTTGAGCCAACTTACCAGGTCTTTTCCGGAATGTCCCCGCGTTTGTTTAGCAATGAATAGTCGTCAAACGAAGTAGAAAGTTTACACAAATAAATATAAAGAACTAGCATAGGGTCCATACTTCGTACGGGGTTTACGTTGATTTATATTGCGCTTATTGCATTCAGTGATACAAAACACGGATGCTAGTAACGTAGGAGCAATGTGGGTTACAGACAACCATAAAGTGTAGTGGAGCCTGTACCAATACGTGGAACTGAAAACATAGTTAACTATAGGTTTTTAACTATAAGTTGTTTGTTTATTTGAACAGCTGATGAATTAAACTGTTATAAATTATTGCCAAATTGGTATTGACATATGGCTTGCATTGATACTTCTTAAAGCCCCAGGGGTGGTACTTTGATAGAATTCAAAATAAAGATAGACCTATGTGTTAACGAGAGACCCTAAAAAAAAAAGATTTACCTATGTAATCAAGTCAAACTTTAATCAAAATTAATAATTGACTCTGAATTATAAACTAATTCTAATGTAAAATTACATGGATTGTATCTTATACTATAAAACGAGCAAGGAATTGTATGTATCTTTATATGTACCTATTTCCAGTCATTTTATTTCAAAAACGGCTTTACCGATTTTCTTCGTACTTTGTCTATAAAAAGGTTTTCTACCTCAGGAATCCAATGGATTTGGTGACTATTTTGAGAAAACTCATTTTCTATGAGTTTTCACGATTCCAAAAGTACACAGTAGAAATATAGGAGACAGGCGGGTGGGTCAATACCACTGTTTAATGTTGACTATTTACTATTTCAACATGTGAGTTATGATTTTAATTTATTTTTTTTAAATAACACATGTTTTTCTGAATCTCTTAAAATGTAAACAAACCAAATATTATTGTATTTTTCTTACCTATGTCTAATATACACAATTCAGTTATTCTCGAACTTTATTTCATTTTTATTATAATTTCAACGCACCGCAACGCATATTTATGGTCCTTCGAGCCAGATTACAGCAAGTAAGATAAATTTACAGTTCATTAATAGCTTCAGTTCAGTGTATTTTAACTTTTTCTTAGATGCCAGGCGGACGTCCTCCAAAACGACGCAAGTTTAATTTTAATAAAAATGAGCCACCAATACCGAATTTAAATGAATCCCAAGATACTGAAACATGCTATGAAGCTGAAATTGAAAATACAGATTCAAACAATGAAACAAATCTTATGACTTGTATTAATGCCGGACAAGAAGTACATATTCCCAGAATAACTCTTGAATCAAACAAAAGTCAGTTGGGAGGCTCAATGCAAAGACATCAATTTCCAGTCAAACCAGCATTTGCTATGACAATTCATAAATCTCAAGGCCAAACATTTGAGTATGTTGGTGTTCATTTAACAAGTCCGGTTTTCATGCATGGTATGCTTTACGTAGCATTTTCAATAGTTAAGCGAAGAAACAGTATAAAAATTTTATTACCAGCAGAAAATAATAGTCGAATTCAAGGTTATACACGAAATGTTGTCTGGACTGAAGTATTAAATAACGCATATAATAATATCGAACCTGATTTGTACCAAGAAGAAGACTTTTTTCTTGAAAATTTAGTAGCTTTCTATTCAGCATTAGATAATTTGCACATTAGTTTTTAATATTAAAATCAATTTACTTGTGTTTTATATGATTTATTTCTGGCATTTTTAGATTTTAATTTTGTAAATGAAAAACTTTAATATTGAATCAATCTTTTCCATAATAATTGTGTTGAATACTTTTTTATATATTTGTATATATTATATTTTATCTTTCTTAATAATAAATACAGTAATACTTATTTTGTAAAAATTTTTGTGATTTTATTTATATACGAGTATATTCATTCTAACAACCTTTTCAATCGAATTTATCAATAAAATAATTCTCTAGAAAAATTTTCAAATATATTTTAATAATTTTCATAATGGGAGATAATTATTGTGTTTATAACAGAATCAAACAACTAATAACAAAACCAAATTTTTACAGATGAGGCACTAACCCGATCGGAGATCGGCTTTCCTGATACTAACTATATAAATCATACTAAATTATTAAAATTATTGACTATATTTTTTCAGCATAACCTAGAAATAGAGGCTAAGTGGGAATTTAATCTCAAAATACGAGTAAATCAACCCAGCGTTAAGGGTTTGTTATTCATGTTTCATTTAGTTTTACCTGCAGATAGCTGAAAATTATATTATTACATAAATGCACGTTAATTATGGTCTAGGTTATCGAAATTATATATTACTAAATGTGTGTCAGCGGAAATTGCATCACTGGACGTTGAAACTACTTCTTAACATTTTGAAGTAAATTTACTACAGACTTAGTACTAAACAAATATAAATATTTCAAATATAAAATGTTTGGCAACACTTTAAAAAATATGTTATTAGTATAAGTTCTTCTGAAATGTTCGGAATGTTTATAGTTAGCGTACGTGACCTAAAATACATACTTTAACCGACTTATACATCGAAGTGAGCATAATTAAGTAAGAGATTGTTTCTACTAGCATCTTTTACTTTTTAAGTGTGATTTAAATTATTAAAAAAAATACAAATAATTTAGTTTAGTAACCAAAAGGGTATTTACGCGCTTTCTAGACGCCTCGTCAAGCTGGACTTTTTCTATCACCAGTGGATAGAACCAGGTATATATTTTACACCTGGTTAGCGGATACACTTTTTAATCCGCGGAACTGACGTTTTATATGAAAAAGAAAAATGACATTTCTAAATTCTTTAAAACGTTATTTTTCGATTTATCTTTGTTATTTTTCGTTATTTCTCCATATTTGTTGTTTTACTTTGATGTAGTTTTTTGTGCTGAACATGAATTTGAAAACTATATTGGTCTACAACAATTATTTCTCAATATATCACGAAAAAGTACGTTCTTGGCCAATCACCTATGGTACCCATATGTACAATGTTAATAGAAGCTATGACTGGCCACCAAAAACTAATTCGCACGTATCCCTGCCCCAGTTATGGCCAGCAGGCGTCAAGGAGGCCAGGGACCCGAATTAAATTCAATTATTAATTTTTATTCAGCATATAGACGATTAGGATGAATTAGGTTTAGCGTGGTTAGATAAGTAAAAAGTGTATGTTTCAGGAAAAAAATATTTTTATTGAAAAACCAATTAACCAAATATATATATTCTTGTTCAGCATTAAAATACAAGTAAAATGGAAACAATGTTTTGAAAATTCCAATGTATAAAAAGTTGGTTTTTTTCACTATCACATTAAAAACTAGTTTTTCATTATTTTTTGTAAAAAACTAGTTTTCCACGGCTAAAATCAACCTCCTCAAGAATTATAAACACATATTTCACCACTTTTTTAACAAGAAATCACATTTTCAGAGGCGTCTAGAAAGTGCTTAATTACCACCAAAAGCGGTTATTCCGGACTCTATAGAATCCACATAAAAAAAAGTTGTCAAAGTTTTAATTAAACCAATCATAAAACAGGGAGTTTGCATTCAATCCTTTCTTGAAATTAATAATAATGTAGAACAATACAAGTTTGTTGTATGAATTTCATAATCATATTTATGGAGCAATGTGGGTTACACACAACCTTAAAGCGTACCGCAGCTTGTACCAATATGCTGAACCATAAATATCACTAAAAGAACGCGGTTTTCTGGAACATCTCAGTTAAAGAATATTCCGGACTAAAATCTAGATACTCTAATATTGAAGGATATCTACTCTTTATAGTTTAAGGTTGTTTCTATTTGGTAGTACGTTACATCAAAATGTAAGAAAATTAAGTAAAACAATAACCACTCAGAGTAAAATTATTTTATTTTCATATATTAGGAAGTATTAATATGTCATCAACGAAAAAGACAAATATTTCAGTACTCTTGTTGTGGAAATGTAGACTGTCAAGCTTAGTTTGTAATTGTTTGTAATAACTGATCATCAGTAACAACAATTAATTGTTATACATTATAAGATTTAACAATTAAATTAAATATGTGCCTGTGAAATAATTTGAAAATAATGAGAACAAAATAAGATAATCGGTTTGTTTACTGTTTCAATCTTATCATAATTTCATAAAATCACCAGGTTTGTACATTATGAACATCGCAAAATCTATATTTTCGTTTTTGATAACTTCTTCTATTTTTTTATGTATATTTTGTGTGGTTCTGATACATTTCGAAAACAGCTATTATTTAAGTTGTATTCTTGGCTAACCGTTAATAACTTTGTTTATATCATATTGTCAACAATATGTGTGAGGAAATATTATTGCAGGGCCACTGAGGAAATATAAATATTTGAATAGTGTCCCAGATAGATTGGCTTTGCTCTTTGTCTGAATGATGACTGTTTAATATTGCAAGACCGGCTCCTCGTTTATCCCTGCCCCTGGCAGACGTTCTAAATAGCATCCAATTTGTAAGCTTTATAAAAATCACGTGTTCTTTCACTCAAATATATATAGAGTAGACTATCGGTCAAGTTAAATTATGTTATGGTCTCCGTTCGATAATACTGAGTTCAACGTTGTACAGAATTCATTTTCATATGCAGTATTTTTGTTTTAAATCGCTGTTTTGAAATGTTTCTTATGGCATGTCTATGTTAAAATAGTTTTACTATAGTAAAGTTTAGAGGAGATGTTAACCTATTGAATTATTTACGAAAAATAAACACCTATTATAACTTCTTTTTATTTTTACTTTTATGTAAGTTTATATTCCATATAAATTCTAATTTAGTATATAGTATCAAGTTTCTAGTTTGTACCATTTCGAAATGGCGAATACTTTTAGTTTTCCAACTACTTCTTTGATGTTTTATCAAATACATTTTTACAGCGTATGCCAAGGGTATTACACATAATATTTATAAATTTGATAAATTATTGTCATAAAGTTAATTAATTACTAAGGAGACGACTTGCATGTAATTAAAAAAAGCATTTTTTCAAATAACTTTTAAACCAGGAGAGATAGAAATAAAGTTGAAATGTTGAAAATGTTCCTTTTTTAACAACCTTTAAAATGATATGCCACACGACCTATGTTCCCATTTAAAGATTTTTGAACAAAGGGCTCCAAAATTGTTCGAATTTGAAAATGTTGCGGAAAAATTAAAAACGTTCGAAAATGGTCATACGACATATTGTTTAAAAGAGTATCTTGTGCTCTATTTAATAAAAAAATAACACTTCCAAGTTTAAATACAAAAGTACCACAGTAAAAAACAAAATACTCAAAAAATTTCAAAAAAAACCCAGGCCATTTGGACAGGATTTTCAATATATTTTAAGGATATTCAGATATTTTCAATTTTATTTTACCAAATTGTTTAAAATTAAAAGGCCTTTAAAATGATATGCCAAATGACTTATGTTGCTGTTTGAAATTTTCGAGACTGTGACCCTCAGTTTCGGACACACCCTGAATTTTAAATGCGTAAAAAACAATTTTACGATGTTCGCCATATACGATTTATTGGGGTTACAGTTTATTGGGTCGCTCTATGTCCAACGGTTTAGCCACAGGAGATTGCAGCCGGGTGCTCTGAAACACCCTGTATACTAAATTAGGTCTTAAAATGTCTCATAAATGTGCCGGGTTTGAAGATAATATCTTCAGTTGTTGTTGAAATATGATAAATTATGTAAAAAAACATAAACACGTTCAGACAGACAGAAAAAAACTAAGCGTTTTAGGACATATTATGTTTATAGCAAATGTTTTCTTAGTTTTCATGAAAATCATATCCCAAAGTCTTGAAGCGTTTTTTATGAACATTCTGTGTATGAAACGTCTCAAATATTTTTCTGAAAAGAGATTAAAAACCACTTTCATGACACTAATAATTGTAAACAGATGGTGTACTATCCTTCTTCATAGCTAACTTCCATAGCTAGCCCCAAAAAAGTCCACTGGGTTTAATGTCTAATCTCTCCTTGATGTTACTGGGTCGCTGAAGAAAACAATAGACCCTGTATTCCGCCATTGTTTATGGTGCTCATTAAACGAGGCCCTACTAACCAAGACCCATTGTTATGGCTAAGTATTATAAATGCGATCGTTACAGTACATTTCATGCAATACAAGTAAACGTCACACAACACAAATTTATTACAATACAAGCACAAAATGTACAAATATATTATATATTCTCTTTTGTGAATCCCTCTAGTCTTAGGAAGGTGAGTGTGGTTTACCAGAATCGATCACCAAAATGTAAGGATTTTGTACTTCTATTGTAATATATTTGTGCATTTTGTGCTCGTATTTTAATAAATTTCTGTTGTGTGACGTTTACTTGTACTGTAACTTATATTACCAACACGTATTATGCTAATTAAAAAACTATTTCAAAAAAGAGCAACGAATCTCTATGTTGGTTGAAACGTGTAAAGTTGCGTAGCCGAATAAGCGTTCATTAGCTGATAGATTGGACAACAATCACTAGGTGATTGATTGGTTGTGAATTAGGGGCCTTGTGTGATAATGGTTGAACTCGTATATACGATGGTTTGGTGAGGACTACAGATTTTAACGATATTATATGGTTCACTATAGCACCGGAAGGCATTAATTACTGTAGTAGATCTTCAATTTCGAAATAACTAATAAAATACAAAATTACTAAGACGTGGATGTGATATGGAACACAAAATAGTAGATGAGTTAAACTTTGGTAGGAATAAAAATCACCAAGAAATTACTATGTTTTTTTTTTCTTTTTTTATTGTTTGTTGGTTGCGTATAAGACGATTTTGCATAAATACTTATGATGGAATGAGTAATTATTTATTTATTCTAGTCACAATAAAAGTATGCTGAGCCTTGTTCAATAATTTCTTTCACATAAAGTATTTGAAATTGTTATAATTCATATTCTCCTAAACATTATGTACTTCTATTTCGAGTATAAGGCTTTATTTCGATTACATACTAGTGGATAGTTATAATCCTTAATTATAGTTGGAAAATGTTGAAGAAACGAATCTTTGTAGCCAGTTTAATACTAAAATGAACACTAACATCTAAAAATATTTGATTCATTGCGGTTAATTCTTCGGTTAATTCTTGACGGTATGTATTTTTTGTGATGGTGTACATTACTGATTTATTTTAAATAGCTACACATCACATAGTTTTTTTTTTTTTTATGTAAAATTTCGGCTATACAGTCTGAAGCCATTTTCAAACATTTTGTTTGAAAATGGCTTCAGACTGTATAGCCGAAATATAACATTTAAAAAAAAACTATGTGATGTGTAGCTATTTAAAATAAATCAGTCATTACGGTTAGTGACTATTTTTGTCGTTGATGATTGAAAGTGTAACATTAATTTTTAAAGTGAAGAAAGCCTTTGTAACTATAATGAAAATTGTGCAATACAAAACTACAGCAGTAAAGAAATTGTTTAGTTTACATTACAGTTTATATTAACATCAGTATAGATTTTACAAAGTGTATTGTTAATGTTTGTATGAATGATGTATGAATGAATAAAATGAGTTTAATGTATTTTAAAAATATTTTATATTGACGTTTATGAAACCATATGTTTATGAAATAAATCTTATTATTATAATTCAATGACAAAAAAGGCGACTTGTATAACAGAAGCAAAACTTTCAAACATAATAGTTTTCAAATATAACTCATAGTTGAAGTCAAATTTTGTAAAATTACCATAAATTTAATTCATAAAATGTTGTTAAATAATAAATAACAATTCTATCAAAGTTTTTCATAACTGAACAACCTAACCCACACATACAGCAAACACACCCCATATAATATGGTTCTATAATGGTCGTGTAGAAAATAATTTGTTTCATACACTCTAGCATAAGAGCAGGTAAACTACATCAATAAAACACTCCACATCCAAAAATTATAATACATCAATAAAACACTCCACATCCAAAAATTATACTACATCAATAAACCACTCCGCATCCAAAAATTATAATACACCAATAAAACACTCAAAGATAATTCACGATTCTTCATGTTTACGATAATATAAAACAATACTTAAAAACTCCTCAGTAACATAAACCTAACATTTTTTAATAATTCTTAAGTTCATGTAATCTGAAAATTGTCTTAAAACCTAATATAAAACTTTCAGAATCACCAGTTTTAAGCTTATGGAACTTTTTTGATAAAACTAAGCACCTAGATAAGATGAATTGTTTGATGAAAATTATAGATTAAAAAGAGATATATTACGAATGTGCAATATGAAAAGAAAGCTCGTAATGAGATATATGTAGTACAGAGGACATGTACAATATGTTCTTGGTTTACTATTCCTAGATTAATAGTGGTCTTGTTGTCCCTATCCAGAACGTTATTAAACCAGTTTGCCACCCTCAGCCCTTGTCCTCAACAAAGGGGTTCCTCATCTACATACAGAGCAAACTCAATTTACTCGTGTGCAATCCTTTGTATTCTGGCAAGGTCCTTTTTAAAAGAGTGTCTCACATGTATTTTAAGTATGTATAAAGTTGTTTTGACTTCCATCAAAGTTCACGAAATATGGTGTCTAACTCTATTGTTTTAAATTATACTAAAAAAATATGTAGTCTTTATTATAATTTGTTATGATTTTCTAATAATGTCTTCCACTTTTTTTTAAGAGTTCATCTACAATTTGCGATGAAATTCTTAATATGATAAATAAATATTGATCCTGCTACAATCCTGTTCATTCTATGCTGTAGTTTATACATGAAATTCGTCAAACAGTAA
Organism: Stictocephala bisonia; assembly: GCA_035578905.1. Lineage (NCBI taxonomy): Eukaryota > Metazoa > Arthropoda > Insecta > Hemiptera > Membracidae > Stictocephala > Stictocephala bisonia. Next base: position 608,409 of record JAQJVL010000138.1, on the reverse strand, counting down.
AATATAAAAAAAAGTTTGAATATTTAACTAAATGATTGTGTTTTATATTTTTACTCCAATTTACTTTAAAAATTCTATAATATAAAAATATTATATTCCTAGATATAAAAACATATTTTAGAATTGTGTAAATTATAACAAGTGAAAAATTAAAACCTTTTTAATGTAATATTTTATTTTAATCATATTGCATACATTTGGAAACAAAAGCATTTTACTTGTCAGTTTCAGTTCTAATTTAATATTTAATTACAATTTTATATATCCTTCTTTGCTGGAATTATACGAAATAAAACGTGTATTGAATTTTGGATGAACATAAATTTAACGTTTCTTGTTTTTACTAAAATTCAATGGAACCATGTCTTTTCTTTAAATCTTGAATTTTTAATTCTCCTCTAGTTTCAGGTAATTCTTTGACGTAATGTCACCAAGCGAAATAAGGCATTTTTACTTTAGATATGATTCTATATAAAAGCTTAAAAACTTAAACAGTGTTTGTTTTATAACAATATACAATTTGAGTGATGTCAAATATACATTTGTAGGCATTCAGAATCCATTAGTAACTAACATTTAACAACCCCCCAAAGACCACTAAGTCTATATATCTCGTAATAGCATTTAACAACCCCCCAAAGACCACTAAGTCTATATATCTCATAATAGCATTTAACAACCCCCCAAAGACCACTAAGTCGATATATCTCGTAATAGCATTTAACAACCCACCAAAGACCACTAAGTCCATATATCTCGTAATAGCATTTAACAACCCACCAAAGACCACTAAGTCTATATATCTCGTAATAGCATTTAACAACCCCCCAAAGACCACTAAGTCCATATATCTCGTAATAGCATTTAACAACCCACCAAAGACCACTAAGTCCATATATCTCGTAATAGCATTTAACAACCCACCAAAGACCACTAAGTCCATACATCTCGTAATAGCATTTAACAACCCACCAAAGACCACTAAGTCCATATATCTCGTAATAGCATTTAACAACCCCCCAAAGACCACTAAGTCCATATATCTCGTAATAGCATTTAACAACCCACCAAAGACCACTAAGTCCATATATCTCGTAATAGAATTTAACAACCCACCAAAGACCACTAAGTCTATATATCTCATAATAGCATTTGACAATGTAGTTAACTTTTTCAGTATTGTAACAATATTCGTGTTTAAAATGATAATATTGGGAACATGTGAATCAACAATTGTTTTCGTAGAACCTAATCTATCAGTGGCCTTGGAGGAAAACGTAACTGAATTCCCTGATTTACAAAATAAACTTTTTAATCAGGATGCCGTCAGTGTAGAACCTGTTTGGAACAGCAATCAGCTGTGGAAGTAAACAGACAGGGAAATTGTTTCCAGAAAAGGTTAATCAAAACTTACGAATTCCATTTGTTTGTTAACGTCAACAATATAAACAGTTTTAACGTAACTATGACGGATTTACGTGTGAGAGGTTACTCAAATAACCAGCTAATTATCTGTAACGATTATCCAAACACATATCATTTGTATACACAACCATGTATAAAAAATATTAAATATATGCAAATCACTTAAAATCATTGTTGCTCCAGTAAAGATAACTCCACCAAGTTCAAAATGTTCTACAAATATACTTCTTCGTCTAATTCTAGGAGTATTAGGGCTGCTTAAATGTAAAGTTGCTCACATTAGTGTTTGCAGTGATACGTGTATTGATAATAACAATCTTACCATTCCTTCGTTTGTGGTTAAATTTCAGGGGCTAAGTAACTTGGTATGACCAGAAGGGCCATTAATAGTGAGTGACCTGCTACTTTAATAGTTCCTTGACATTTTAGTTTCGAATCATGCCTAGAATAATTGAACTCAAATAGTAGCTGTGTTGAGAGATTAAATTGTGTCACTACCTCCACAATGTCGTCGACGTCGACCAGCTTGCCGTCACTACTCAGCAGACGTTTACAGCGACGGAGCGGTGGAACAATGGCGGTCAGGGTCCGTCAGCGTTCTGACGGAGACTCGCCCGTCACAAGATCTGCCGGCACTGACTACTACACCAACGTGTAAGTGACGTCGTCGTCCTTGTTGTTATGTTTACAAACTAGATTTTAACTGCAAATTTTAAAAAGTATATTATAAGATAAACCGAGGTGTAATGTATCAAAAATTACAATCTTAACAAGTTCTTCGTTGTTATATAAAAAAATTCTTGAGATATATTGTTATAAGTATAGTTATGCATAGTGTAAAAAATATATTTATGTTATAAAACAGATGCAGACTCAATTTAACTCAACGATAATCATAATTTACTAAGTATCAAGCCCTCTACAGTGCTATACACAGACAACTATACCTGTCACTGTACCTTGTAGGACCTTTAGTAGTCATGTCCATGTTTTGGCGAATAGATTTACCTACTGAAGTTATGTCTGTGATTGGATGGATAAGAGGACCTAGTCCACTTGTAACCATTTAGGGTTTACCTACTATCAAATAAAATAACTACACAAACTAATCAGTTGACTCATTAGTCACTGTACTTACTTTTGGCCCCAAAACCCACCCTCTGTATCCTGTGATCTCATAATCTTGCCAACTTTCAAAAAATTCCTTAACTATAAACCCACTCTGTGTAATCATGTGAACCTAGGAACTTTTCTGAATCCCCGACACGATCCATAGCAGTATACCAACCCTCTGTACGTGTATGACCTCAGGACCTTACCCGAATTCCCAACATGAACTTTAGCAGAGCACCAACCATCTGTAATCATGTCACCCTCGGACCTTGCCTGAATCCCCGAACACGATCCATAGCAGTATACCAACCCTCTGTACTTGCATGACCCAAGGACCTTTCCCAGACTCCCAACACGTACCTTAGAAGGACGCCAACCCTTTGTAATCGTGTTAGCCAATAAACTTTCCTAAACCCCCAACACGATCCATATCAGTATACGAACCCTATGTATTTGTATGACCCCAGAACCTTGCCCGAGCTCCCAACATGATCCAAAGCAGTGCACCAACCCTCTGTATTTATGAAAGATAGTTAAATTTTTATTTTTCCGATATAGTGTTTTTAACCCATAAGAAACGTCTAAAGATGTATTCATTTGTTTTATGTACTTTCAACGACACCATACAATAAACTGGCCAGTTTCTACATATATAGGTGCATATGTTTAACATTTAGTTTTTAACAACTTAGTTATGATCTCTTGATTGAATTGATCAACTTGAAACTGTATTTAACTGATAATGTTTGATAAATAGATTTATGTTGAAGAAAATACCATCCATTTCCGAAATTTATGGAAATTCTAGCCAAAAAACATAAATGTGTTTTTGGCTAAGCACTTAATCAGAACTGTCATTGAACCATACATCATCAAAGATTATAATATTGTGAACATTTTTAAGTAATTAATATATACTTTAATTAGTAAAGTACCATTAAACTACATATTTTATAGACAATATAAACCTGCATGATAGATTTTTATTCCTTAAATAAATTGAAATGTATTTTAGTTTCAGTGGAAATAAAGCGGAACACGGCTTTGCGGATCAGTTGATTTGACAAGTCACTCCCGACTGAGATATATTACTCACTGTCAAATATTGCATTGCAATACGCATTTATATTTCTATCAACATAGCTCTCATAAAAGTATGAATATTTATTAGTAAGATGTTAAATATTGTTTTAATAGGTTTCCTTTCAAATGAGTAACGTGAAAAGTGTGATAAAACGGGCATATTAAAATCATAATATATTGTTTTTTTTACACATTTAATTTATTTCGATGAAGATATTATAAACAATTAATTTTATTTTATTTAGTTAGTGAGTGGTGTTGCAACTTAAGAAAATAGTTAACTTATTTGTGACTTACGTCTATTAATAAATAATTATTAATTCATTATTGAATAGATAATTAAAACTTCAACTCATTGGTCTGCTGAGGTTTATGAAGTCACAGAACATTGGTAAATAATAACAAAACAATCATTATACTTTTTGCTCAGTGCACAAACTCTAGCTTTGATCCTACATATAATTACTCCATGACAAAGCTACGATGTACAAACACTACAAATGAACAAATAACTATGAATAATATTTTATTTTAATAAATTAGGGTTAGTTACTATGATTGGTTGTAGTGGGAGAGCGACAGCCATTTTTGTGGCAGACAGTTTTGTGGCCTATAAATAAATATTATACCTATCAATGTACATATGTCTGTATGTAATGGCTTAGCTACCCACCCCCTCCCGTAAGGGTACATAAATATTGACATTGAACCCACTTTTTCGGATTCTATTCACTAAAACAATATGATTTAACTAGGGGACACCGCTGCACGCTCTACGTGCCAACCATATCACTCGCTGTGTTCATGTAAGCTCAGACTTCGTCTTCGGTAATGCTGGTTGGTACATAGTCTGTGACTTTTGCTTACAAATATTAATATAAAGTGAACTGTATCAAGTATTTTTTTATTTATTTATTTATTAAAGTTACACATATTTTACATTTATTTATTTATTTATTTTATTTATTTATTACTTTAAAGTGAGTACAAAATCAAGGCCTCACCAAGTTACGCAAAACTTGTCGGTGAGGTCCTATAGTAAATAAGAAAGAAAAAAAAACGTAGTACAAAAAATACATTCATATATGCTTATATATATTTTATAGTGTTATTTATTAGTAATTATTGGCGGTTTAGGGCAGGCACCTATATTACAAAATAAAAAATTCAGCTTATAATATTACAAAACTATGCATTACAATAGAAGGTATGAATACAATAACTGCAGAATGTGGCTACACCAGATATGCCTGGTGAAAGTTTGTAGATAGTTTTATCCTGTTTGCCAAAACATTCCTGTTCTCTACTCTATGCCTTATTCCCTCAACAACACTTGGATTGGCAGTGGGTGAATTATATGTTATAATGTAAACAAACACAAGGTGATATAACCTTAGCATGTTTCCTTACTGTAATTTAACTATTTAAAATACTATTTGAATTCTAAAACGAATATATGTTTAATTTGTAAAATTTATTGAACAGTGCAGTTTCTTTGATGTGTTAATGTCATATTTATTACTTGGTAGATTGCCCGTTTCTGGGTCAATGTTTATCTAGGCTGTTTAATTATGGTAAATAGTCCCTTTCAGTGCACCTTTTCTTCCAAGAGAAACCCGTTAGAATAAATGATTAAATTACAAAAGAAACACAATAAATAATCTAAATTAACCTGTATTTGTGAAATTACATTACTCAAAAATATAGTAAGGTGATTTTGTTCTGTAGTGAAGTGATTTGGTGTAATAGTGAAGAGATTATGTGAAATAGTAGGAAATAATGTATATGTCAGTGAGTTGTTCTGTTATTATGATTACGATGATAAATTTACTGTACAGAGTCACAATTTATCCCCCTAGCTTAATGCTTTTTGGAGGGATATACTATAAATATATAAATTTCAAAATATAGTACTGTGCAAAATGTAACATTCACAAAAGTTAACAACACAATTCTGTTAAAGCATTATAATTCAATTATATAATACAAATAATATTGAAAATAAAGCTTTATAAGAACAAAATATTCTGGTAGAGACCAGTATAGTCCAATACTTGTTTCAACTCTCTTTCCTATTTCCAAATAGATCCCATTATAACTGTTTTACGTTTGTCAAAATCATAACACTGCTGTACATTTATTTATAGCAGCTTAAACACTGCACTTGCGTTGTAAGCTATTTGTTAATAAAAAAAACCTTTGAAGTATATATGCTCATATCACCTAAAAATGTGTTTTGAATCTAATTGGAATAGGATCTCGAATTATGTGTTAAGTATAAATACACTATATACCTGGCCAGTTATTGTGCTATATTATTATTTATTGGCAATAAAATAACAATTTAAAACATTAAAATATCTGTCATCCCCTGGTATTCTCTTGTGATGTTATAACATCATATTCTTTTAGTTATTTAAGGAGTGTTATTGGTCCGTTTTTTATCATATCACTTTTTTGCAGGTAAGTTCCGGACATGTTGGATCAATGTTCTACCCTTGTGAGTTTTAGTTTAGCCATAAAGTCAATGTTCCACTAAGTAATATTTAAGGTTATATGAATATTTGTTATGCTACTTATGTGCTGAGTCTAAGTAGTTTTTCAGGCTGGGGTTATTTTACTGAACGCAAAAAACAAATGACAATGAGTAGCATAATTTCATTAGACTTGCTAATCCTCACTATAGAGCATTTTTGCATACATCTTTATGCATTTCCTGACTTTTGATCCGACTCTCCAGGAATTCATTGAGCAAATTCTCCTGATTACGTGTGAATCAACAAAGAGGCTGCTGATTACGTTCTGACGACGTGAAATTATCCTTTGTACGAATGAGAGTTCATCACAGTATATAATTGTTCGTGATGGTGTAATACAATAATAGAGTTTCGTACTAAGCGTATCTCATTTTGATAGAAGTACAATGTAAAAGCCTTCCAAACAGAAAGAATGCCAAACAACACAAATGTATTATAATACGAGAATAAGTACAAATATTATGTTGATCGATGTTGGTAATGCTCGTTTACCTTTCGCAGACCACAGGGATTCACCAGAGAGTATCTTTTTCAGACCACAGGGATTCACCAGAGAGTATCTCTTTTGTAAAATCTTCTGGACTGAGGTTGGTAAATGTGGTTTACCAAACCGAATCACCGTAATATTTGTATTTTTCGTACTTCTATTGCAATAAATTTGTGTTGTGTGGCGTTCAATTATATTCTATGTATGATGTCAATTATATCATTGAATTTGCACGCAATTTTTCTAAACTATATATATTAATATTTTGGGTTTGTTTATGTATATTATACGTTAAATTATGTGTAAATAAACTGTTCAATAAAATTTTCAATGTGTAAATAAAGGAAACTTTATTTAACAATCATAATTATGATTTATAATAAATTTAAAACATTTTTTGCACAAATATTTTGTTTTGCCCCATTATAAGACATAAATTAGTGGGAAAGATTCTTTCGTATTACGCTGAAAATATATAATTACATTGCCAGTTTCAGATAGCTTGTTTAAAATATGACATTAAAAATAATAAATCCACCATCGCTTAAGACACAATTCTAGTTTCTGGTTCGATGTAGGAATATAACATTCCTGAAAGCAATATGAATACGTATATTTCCCCAGACACTGTGTGTAACCCAGTGTTTGTAGTGCGGCGTTGTCCTGGAGACCTGTTTCATGGCTGACCTATAAATGTTATTGCTTATGGCACAGACAACCCTCTCTTCACAGTTATCAAGAATGGATAGGAATCTGCAAATAGTACTACTTCTCCCCCCGTGTATGGCTAAAAATAGACACTACCTTTTCTTGAATTAGCTTAGATTAACCCACTGAACTAAATTCTATAGTGCAAACACTAAGATTTTGTTCTCTTGAAAAATATCTGGAGCCTGCCTTCTGTTTTTTGGAAGTTTCAATACTTATCAGAAATTTTAACTGGTTATAGTGATTGAAATAGGAGTAAATTATACTGAAAAAGCATAAAAAGTATCCTAAGGAAAAACCTTTATTCAAAATGAATTTCCAATTGGTTTTTTCTATTGGATCGGATTTCACTCATCAAAATTTGAATGGATGACATTTTGGAATATTTCATGTCACTATAAATTATTAACGACTAAAAAAAGGTCTTAGCCTATTACTTTAAAAAATATATTATATGGAATTTTATTTCATGAGTATAAAAATTGTTCTGAACTTGTCCGTTTTTTCTTTTTTTTAAATTTAAACTGAAGATAATACACAAACGCCATATAAAAAGAAATATGTATAATGTGCTAGAGAAGGCGAGAGCTGGTCAAAATATGTGTGAAAACACGATCCCTTATGTACCTAAGCATGGTAAATAGTCTGTAAAGAGATGAGGTAAGTGAGTTGAAATCTGAGTAAAGGTCATGTGCCGTGAAGGGAGTCTTTCGAGGAATGCAAAAATTCACGATAAGTGGCAGGTTCCATCCCTTACACACGATAGGGGGGGGGGGGCGTTTCCCGTATATAAGTATGATGGACGAGACAAACCAAAATAAAAATCAAGGGCTGGTTTTGTCAAGTTTGACAGTTGGGTTTGTGTTTCCAGTTGTGTATAGAAGTATTGATTTTCTAAGGGAACAATACAATCAAAGGTAGAAGCTTTTCTGTTTATTAGGCTAGTTAAAAGTAAATAATTGTTTCATTGGTATTGTAATTGGTAATTGTTTTTATTTAGTAATCATTGTTTTATAGTTTATGTGATTATTGAATGAAACGTTTACTCGACTGTTT